>OX359269.1:23257516-23475016 GCA_947179155.2 Hedera helix | reverse complement strand
TCTGATTCACCAAGAACCCTTCAAACCCAGCAGGTTTGGCTAGTTTAGTCACTAAAACAAGGACAGAAATGCCCTCTTCAAGTCTAGCAGACTTGGCTCCTTTAGTCACTAAGACAAGGACATAACTGCCCTCTTCAAATCCAGCAGACTTGGCTCCTTGTTTGTTGATAGATGTTGGAGGTTCTACTGAGTTGTACTTTAAGTTCCATTTTCTTTAAATACTCAGTAGCAGGATGTGATCATGCTTGAAATGATATTGAGTTTGACAATGATGCTTGGCTTCTTTATATGCTCAATATCTTTTTATGATCACCCATTGTGTTGCTAAGCTTTGGCAATTCAGCTCCTTTAGTACTTGATAACTTCTCGGGACGAACTTCTGAGATGACTGTGAAGCTCCTTCCTTTTGGTACTCAGTTGTTCCTTCTTATCATTGACAGTTTATAGCTTTTCGAGATGAGCTTCTGAGATGACCGTAAAGCTTCCTCCTTTTTGTACTCAGTCACTAACATATCTTTATCAAGTTGGCGTTTAGGCTTCTCTCTATCACTTGCTTAGCAGCTTTGAACACTTATCTTGTAGTAGAGCCATTTCTTTTTATGTCTCTCTCAATTCAGTGTTAGTGTTTTGGTGGATCGTAGAGTGTTCTTCAACATATTCATTTTTGTTTCACTCTACGATATGTTGTTGTCCATCATCCTCTCTTTTTCTTTTCAACAACTCTTTTATTTGTGAGCATTTATGCTTTTATATATTTGTGCATATTTTATCGTTTGAAAAGATCCGTTGGGTTCCTTTGGCTTTATGCAGATCCTTGATATCTTTAATGTTGACTTTCTGTTGCTTGTGTCAGGGCTTTTTCCCGTTTCTGACATATGTTCTGTTACAACAAACTGTAGCTCACCTTTCTGCATTTTTAACCGTTGCACTTCTAGAGTTGTATATCAAGGATTATTATATATTCAACATTCTGATCCATCATTAAATATCTTCCTTGACTTTAATAACCAGTTGCTCTATTGCTGTCATAGATGTCCTATTAGTCTGACTATTTTCACTAGCTTGCTGAGTAGTAGGTCCTGACTTATAGTCGTTTAGCTACAAAGTCTTCTGTGACTCTGACATGTATCTGTTCCTTTACAGCACTTAAAATTTCTTTAATCTGGAAGAGGAATATTCTCTCTTCTCTCGCACCATATTGCAGTTTTGTTCCTTTACTACATCTGATAGTGAATTCTTAGAGTGATTGTCTGTCCATTCAGACTCTACGAATTCATCTCCACTCATTACTTGGAGTATGTCAGGTAAAAGGTTGAGTTGGAGCGATCTTCTCTCTTACTCTGCGATCTTGCTATTCTATTAAGATCGTAGAGTTGCTGTCTGCAGGCTTTGCTTTATGATGTCATTCTAGGATCTTGTCATTTTGTTCAAATCGTAGAGTTGCTGACTGCAGTGTTTCTCAGTTGAATCGTTGAGTTGTTGTCTTTGTTAACACATCCTTTATTTCTGCTCAACGATTATACCATGTGTAGAACAATTTTCTGCATTGTCTTATCTTCTGGTTTCACTCTATGATTTCTTTTATCTGTGAAAATCGTAGAGTTCTCATATATGCTTGCTCTTCGAATTCACTCTACGATCTTGCCAGATTGTGCATATCGTGGAGTTCATTGCCTTTTAGTTGTCTGTTCGACGATCGTAGAGTTCTGCTTTACGTTTTGTACTTGATCAATTCTTTAATTCAACTTGTATATTCTGTAGACTTCTTGCACAGTTGTCTCTCCTTGATGATCGTAGAGTTATCCTGGTATGGAGTCGTACAATCCCCTCTACAAACAGACTGAATCATTAAGTCTTCTTTGCTTGGAATCGTAGAGTCCATTTTACGATTATATTGATTGAACAGACATAACATAAGATCAACTTAACAGATTTGATCTTTTCTAACTAAGTCCTTGTACATCATTACATTGAAAGAATTTTACAAACTTTGTCATACAACAATGATTTAATCTTATATTATTCTGCTTATACTATTTATCTTTAATACAGAGTAACTTCTACGGAAAGATCAACCTAACATTTTTGATCTTTTATTTAAGTCCTGTGTACACATAATTCTTTTCAAAAGGACTTTACAACATTTGAACCAGATAACTTTTGCTCTTATTATAAGCAGCAGATAGTTTTTAACAAGATCATATTTGTGCTATATAAGTGTGCAAATCACAATATTTGAATCAGGTAATATATATCATACACACATGATCATGTAGACACATATTTAGATTAACATGTAATCACTTAGTCAATTAACCACATAAGCACTTTAAAACATCTACGCACATACTCAAGTAATCACATAGGCACATTAACACATAAGCACTTAGTCAGATACATATGGACAATCAACCATATAATCACATTTACCACATCATTTTTGCACAACAGTCATCATCATCAAATCAAACAACCTTCAACAATCTCCCCGTATTTGATGATGACAAAACCAATAGACCTATTGATATGAAATATATATAATGCATTTGCTCGAAAAGTAAATTATGCCTTACGATGCAGTGAGAAACGGTATGACTAGTGCAAAAAAGGATGATTTCATTAAATGAGAAAACTTACATAAAGATAATTACACATACTTACAGCTGCTCTTCATTTTTCACTCTTCTCCCCCTTAGTTGGCTGCTCCCCCTTAGTTTGACAAGTGTTGTTCCCCCTGTGCTGCTCCCCCTCAGTTAGTGTTTTCCTAGCTGCTCCTATATTCTAGATGCTCTTCATTTTTAGCTGCCTCTTCATTTTTCTGTACATATATTCTCCCCCCCCCCCCTTTTGACATCATCAATTAGAGATACTGTGTGAAGCTGAATGTGGGGAACCTACCATAAGTACATTTTCATGGTCCATATAATGTTGAGACTCTATAACTGGGGAAATTGGTATTTTGAAAAATATTCGAAAAGTTTTGGGACTCTACGATCAGGGAGGTGGTGTAGGGTGACTAAGAGTTTAGAAAGTCACAAAAGAGGACTTTCTAATTTTTTGCATTTTGATCAACCACAGACTGGCCAGACGATTAAGAGCCGGTCAGATTCTAGATGGATATTTCCTGGCTACTTTGATAGTGAGGATAGAAGGCTCATTACTTATCAGTGTAGTTGCAATGGTTATTGCCTTTATGAAATATTGAGCGATTAACGAAAGATTTGGAAATGTTGAGTAGCTCTAACTGATAGAACTTTGATCATTCATGAATATAGCCCTTAGAAGTGGTAGTATGGGAATGAAACTGAATAGATGATCATGATCCCATGAAATAAAGATTTTTCCATCTGGCTTGCATGCTTCCTTCTTTCTTTACGTCTCCTTTTGACTTGCTTCAGTCGATATGCTTCATATTGTTGCTTTTCCAGTTTTCTTAATAGTCTTACATTCTTCAGCTTCCTCTCAACTTTCTTCCTTATTCTTATTTCCTTGACACTCGTACTTGAACTCCTACCCATTTTCTTTATAAAACCACTTAACCATTTTCTTCTATTTAACCTTCTTGTCATGTCTCTTGATTCCTCTATTTCATGAGAACTGGTCTCTTCTTGGAGGTGTTTATCTTTTCTTATCACAGCTTCTCGACAGTCTTCTTCCTTATCAGATTTAGCTTTTCCAACTTCAGAATTTCCAAACAATTATTCACCTGGTATAATAACATTTTATGCAATATCATCACCTTCGTTGATCTCGGGTGCTGAGACTTTTTCAACTAGTTCAGCTATCTGATTAGAACCCGGTATGTCTTCGTTTTCAGATAGGCTATTTTTATGACTTTATGATCTTTCCTCTGAAGAGCCTATTGATGTTTCTTCTTTTGAACTATCAAATGTTCTTTCTTCAGAATTTGAATTTTCTTCATCATCATCAATTTCTATAATTTGAGGTGGTCCTATAATGATTGAACTTCTCCACTGTTCTCTAATCCTCCAACTTCTCCTTGGGATAGTGATAATAACTTTCTTTTCTGTCTTCTTCTTCTTCTCAATTTCAGACCCTTTGGGATTTGTCTTCTTCTTCTTAGCTTTCTCTGTACTGACATCTTTCTTTTCTGTAGCCTTCTCTACTTCGTTGACTTTTCTTTTCTTCCTTGATTCCTGACTATCGTAGATCACAAGAGTTTTATTCCTTGACTGCACATCAGCCTCTTGGAATTTTTCCTCAGATATTTCTTCTATTTCCCTTTTTTCTTTTCTTTTAGATTTCTCTTCTATCTTTCTGATGATGCTTCTCGATCCTTATGCCTTCTTACCCTTACTGGCATGAGGGTTCTTTTTCCAGTCTTCAGGCAACCTTGGAGTAATCCTTTTGTTGAAGTTTAGAACTTCTCCTTCATCTTCCCCAATTGCATTTGCCAGAAACTTCTTCAAAATGATGCTTATGAATCTTCCATAGAGCATCTTGGGAGTGGGCTTTCCTGCTTCAGCTCTTGTTTTTGCATTATTTATCCACATTTTTATCCATCCTAAGAGAACTGCTCCGAAGTTGATTTTCTTTCTTAGAGCAATAGCAGTCATAAGCCTTAATTGATTTTCACTGATAATATCATATGTTATGTCTTTGCACAAAATGCTCTTCCCAACAATGTTAGCCAGAAACTCGTACTGCTGAGGGAAATCTTTCTTCTTGATTCCTTTTAGAGGAGACTTCTTCTCATAGCCCATCAGCTCCAGTCCAAGCTCGATATCAATCTTGTCAAGAGAAGTAATTCCTCCGATTGGAATTTATAGGCTGAGATTCATTTCAGAAACCCCTATTTGCAATGAGATTTTCTTAACCTTTGTGATGAGAGTATTTCCTCAATAAGCAGCATTTGAATAGAATTCTTTCACAAGTGTAGAGAAAATCTTGGTACTAGTTTCCAAACACTTGGTGAACCCAGCATTCTTAACCAGATGAAAAATATCTTTGAATTTCTGCTCTGCATCTCCAAATTTTTCAAAATAAACAAGATTTCCAGGAATAACTTGAAGAGATGCCATGAGGGTAAACTGATTTGAGAATAGCACAGGGAGTGATTTCGATCTCTAAAGATTTTTCTAAATCTAGGGTTTTGAGAGTTTTGGGAGAATGGGCATTGACAACTGATAGGAAATGACCATCGTTAGTTTTAAAAATTGACTTATGCCAGTTCCCTCTTGTTTTTTCAAAGGACACGTGTCAGATACTTATTTGTAGAATGTGGGCTTAACTTTTACATTTTTCATAACTGAATCACATCAAGTATATTAACCTACTTGAGTTTAGAGAGCGTGAAGTTCACCTTCCCTGTTTAAGTTAACTTGATCAATTCGTAGAGTGAGCTGCTAGTCACTCAACAATCATCCTTTCAATAGATGACCTTGATTACTGATGTCATGAATTGTTGGCTGGTAATTAGCTATGAATGATTTTATGGAAAAGAGATTTGTATGAAGTGCAATCGTAAACTCAATATGTTCTACGATCAGGATGATGATCATAATGACTCTACGATTTGGGACGATAAAGCTAGCTTGGTTATCAATCATAGAGTTTAGAGACTATGACCGGAGAGATATGTGCATTTGGTTCATCAATCACATTATTTTGGGACTTTGTGACTGGAATGAGAAAGGTAGTCCAACGATGAATAAACTTACCTTGCCTTCTGAAGATTTATTGTCTGAGACTAACTATTGGACATAGTTTGGATTCCTTTGATATCCTTGAGCTTGTACAGAAGTACTGATATGGATATTGAAGATCTGGAGTTGACTGTAGCGATCATTCATCAATAATTTTCCTTAATTCTGTCTTTTGATGAATTTCGTACTTCTAAGCTTGCTTTCTCACTCTACGACTTAGCTCTGCTGCTTTACGATCTTGCCTGTAGTGCAATCGTAGAGTTAAGAGTTGAACTGCTCTACGATCTCTGTTAAGACTAAAATCTTTAGATGTACTCAGAGATCTTCATTCAGTTTGTTTGATAGTTTAAGAACAGCCTTTATGTCATCTTTATGAGGATCGCTCATGACTCAGAATACTCATGTAGAGGTTGCTCTTTGATTCTGCTTTGTTCGTAGACTGGATTATGAGAGTCGTAGAGTGACTGACTGTATTGACTCTATGATTCCGAGAGTTAGCTCTTCGATGCTACGTCAACTCTACAATCTTCCGATAGGTTTCTTCAATCTGCCAAGCCTTATTCTGCGTTCGCCTGACAAACTCTACGATCTTTCTTTGAGTGATGAAATTCCTTCTAACTTGAATGATCTTTACCTCACCATGATATTAGTGACAACAGATCCGACAGGATTTACTAAATCAATAGATGAGTTCAAAGATTAATAGATGATTTCCTTTATAACCAACTTCTTTCTCTTCTAGAGAATTCCGAGATTCAAGTCTTCTTCTTGCACCAGTATTCATACTTCACTTAATCTATCATGGATAGTACTTTTTTTTAAGAATCCAGCATATTTGTTGAGTAAGGAACTTTACGATATTTATCGTTGAGTCTCGATACATTCTTCTCCAATTTCTTTAGATCGTAGGGCTTTCTTTATTGACCTTGAAACTCCACCATTGTTTCCATCCTGTTGCACTCTCTTTTCTGATTCCCTTTTGGTCATCTCCATCTAGAATGATTTGTGAGGATGTCTACTATCAAAAGACTTCCTGTTTAGCATTCTATAGATCTGACTTTTCCATAGAATGTCAAACAGATATTTCTTTAATCATTTCAAGCTAGAGCTTTGTCTGATGCATTGATGTTTGAGAGCCTACTGCCAATGGCTAAGTGCATGAAATTTTCTTGAAATGGACTTTCCTCTTTCTCGCAGATTGTAAGGTGCTTTCTTAATCTTAGAGTAAATCATCCGTGATTATTCTTTATTGCCTTGATCTTCTCACCCTTCTCATTCATACTTGTTTTGAAGAAATTTGACGTTGAGAGCTTTTGCCTTTTAAATCTGAGCACGTACACAAGGTGTGCCTTGCATGAATTTCTTCATTGAATAAGTTGCTTTGTACATGAATGAGTTTCTTCAACTCTTCTCGAACTTTAATGATCTGTAGAATGAATCTTTGACCCAGTGATCATAGATATACATATATATATATGTCCATCCATCTGTGATAAGTTGATTTTTAGGTCTCGAGCCTGGTATCTGTGATTTAGGAAAAATGACTTTGATATTCATCATCAAAGACATGGCAGTGAGATATACATCTGTAATGTCTTTCAGAGAAGTAATTTCAGAAGACCATCGAAGATTTTTTGAAATAGATTCCTTTAAAACCAATCATGTTTGAGATCATCCACTTGAAGATAGGAGAAATACTGCTTGTGGATTTCATCATTGATTACCATATGCTGTAGCTTTTGACAGAACTCCTGACACTGCTTTTGAATAAATGAAGCAATTCCTTTGTCACTCATCTTCAGATAAGATCTTTTGAATTTAAGACCTTAAGCTTATCATAAAACTTAATGTTGAGCACGTCGAGTGAATACTTGGACTCGAGACTGATTTCAGCTGCTGACGTTCAGTATGTAGAAAATCATTTAACACTTTTAAGCATAGATTTTTGTTGGGCTTGCTTTTGCTATAAACTTTCAAACCGGTGAGAAGTAGTTTTGTTAGTGCTTGGCACAGTGATGCTTCCTTTGAGAAGAATAGGATCTGGTGTCCTTTGGCATCAATATTTGAACTTCCCAGTTTATTAGAAGGCAAAAATACAAGTTATTACCTTCTCGAGTGAATCAATTAATAATCTCATCAACAGAATATCCTTTTGATTTCGCTGCATCAATTTTAATTTTGAAAGTTCACTCGACTGCTTCTTTGCAGAGATCATCTGAGTTTGTCTTAAATAGGATTTAAATGACAATGAGTATACAGCATCAGATAGATTATCATCAATCAACATTTATAATTGTACCTGCATGAAAAGACACATTAATTTGTAAGCTTATTCATAATAAATGGTTCACTTCAATTTTTAAACTCAAAATAAAGTTTTACTGGTGCCATAGGATCTACTCAAAGCGTGAGCTTTTATGTTCGTGAGAACATGCTCTGATACCAATTGTTAGTTCCCAGAGATACACAAGTGATCTAGAAGGGGGGGTTGAATAGATCTCTTAAAAACTTTTTACTTAAATTAGATAATATTACCAAGTAGTTTATTTAATCTAGATTAGTTTACACAGCGAAATATTAGTTTGAAAACCCCCTTTAAAGATTTATAAAACTTCTTAGTTAAATTTAGATTGTATTGAAGATAGTCATTTGTCAAGTGAACCAATCATAGCAGTTATATCTATATATGACAGAATGTAAATGACTAAATGTAAATGACACCAGAGAGTTTAACTGGTTCGGAGACTGAATAACTCCTACTCCACTCTTCTACTTCAACGAGTAGGAAATCCACTAATGATGACTCATACAGAATCCTTCAAGCTCGACAGACCTGGAATCTCTGATTCACTAAGAACCCTTCAAACCCAACAGGTTTGGCTAGTTTAGTCACTAAGACAAGGACACAAATGCCCTCTTCAAGTCCAGCAGACTTGGCTCCTTTAGTCACTAAGACAAGGACATAACTGCCCTCTTCAAATCTAGCAGACTTGGCTCCTTGTTTGTTGATAGATGTTGGAGTTGCTACTGAGTTGTACTTTAAGTTCCATTTTCTTTAAATACTCAGTAGCAGGATGTGATCATGCTTGAAATGATGTTGGAGTTGCTACTGAGTTGTACTTTAAGTTCCATTTTCTTTAAATACTCAGTTTCATTTTCTTTAAATACTCAATATCTTCTTGTGATCACCCATTGTGTTGCTAAGCTTTGGCAATTCATCTCCTTTAGTACTTGATAACTTCTCGATACGAACTTCTGAGATGACTGTGAAGCTCCTTCCTTTTGGTACTCAGTTGTTCCTTCTTATCATTGACAGTTTATAGCTTCTCAAGATGAGCTTCTGAGATGACCGTAAAGCTTCTTCCTTTTTGTACTCAGTCGCTAACATATCTGTATCAAGTTGGCGTTTAGGCTTCTCTCTATCACTTGCTTAGCAGCTTTGAACACTTATCTTGTAGTAGAGGCATTTCTTTCTATGTCTCTCTCAATTCAGTGTTAGTGTTCTGGTGGATCGTAGAGTGTTCTTCAGCATATTCATTTTTGTTTCACTCTACGATCTGTTGTTGTCCACCATCCTCTCTTTTTATTTTCAACAACTCTTTTCTTTGTGAGCATTTATGCTTTTATATATTTGTGCATATTTTACCATTTGAAAAGATCCGTTGGATTCCTTTGGCTTTGTGCAGATCTTTGATATCTTTGATGTTGACTTTATGTTGCTTGTGTTAGTGTTTTTTCCCTTTTCTGACATATGTTCTGTTACATCAAACTGTAGCTCAGCTTTCTGCATTTTTAGCCGTTGCACTTCCAGAGATGTATATCAAAGATTATTATATATTCAACCTTCTGATCCATCATTAAATATCTTCCTTGACTTTAATAACCAGTTCCTCTATTGCTGTCAGAGATATCCTGTTAGTCTGACTATTTTCACTAGCTTACTGAGTAGTAGGTCCTGACTTATAGTCGTTTAGCCACAAAGTCTTCTGTGACTCTGACATGCATCTGTTCCTTTACAGCACTTAATCTTTCTTTAATCTAGAAGAGGAATATTCTCTCTTCTCTCACACCATATTGCAGTTCTGTTCCTTTACTACTTCTGATAGTGAATTCTTAGAGTGATTGTCTGTCCATTCAGACTCTACGATTCAGCTCCACTCGTTACTTGGAGTATGTCAGGTAAAAGGTTGAGTTGGAGCGATCTTCTCTCTTACTCTGTGATCTTACTATTCTGTTCAGATCGTAGAGTTGCTGTCTGCAGGCTTTGCTTTATGATGTCATTCTATGATCTTGTCATTTTGTTCAAATCGTAGAGTTGCTGACTACAGTGTTTCTCAGTGGAATCGTTGAGTTGTTGTCTTTGTTAACACATCCTTTATTTTTGCTCAACGATTATACCATGTGTAGAATAATTTTCTGCATTGTCTTATCTTCTGGTTTCACTCTATGATTTCTTCTATCTGTGAAAATCATAGAGTTCTCATATATTCTTGCTCTTCGAATTCACTCTACGATCTTGCCAGATTGTGCATATCGTGGAGTTCATTGCCTTTTAGCTGTCTGTTCGACGATCGTAGAGTTCTGCTTTACGTTTTGTACTTGCTCAATTTTTCAATTCAGCTTGTATATTCTGTAGACTTCTTGCATAGCTGTCTCTCCTTAATGATCGTAGAGTTATCCTGGTATGGAGTCGTACAATCCCCTCTACAAACAGACTGAATCATTAAGTCTTCTTTGCTTGGAATCGTAGAGTCCATTTTACGATTATATTGATTGAACAGATATAGCATAAGATCAACTTAACAGATTTGATCTTTTCTAACTAAGTCCTTGTACATCATTACATTGAAAGGATTTTACAAACTTTGTCATACAACAATGATTTAATCTTATATTACTCTGCTTATACTATTTATCTTTAATGCAGAGTAACTTCTAAGGAAAGATTAACCCAACATTTCTGATCTTTTATTTAAGTCCTTTGTACACGTAATTCTTTTCAAAAGGACTTTACAACATTTGAACCAGATAACTTTTACTCTTATTATAAGCAGCAGATAGTTTTTAACAAGATCATATTTGTGTTATATAAGTGTGTAAATCACAATATTTGAATCAGGCAATATATATTATACACACATGATCATGTAGACACATATTTAGATTAACATGTAATCACTTAGTCAATTAACCACATAAGCACTTTAAAACATCTACGCACATACTCAAGTAAGCACATAGGCACATTAACACATAAGCACTTAGTCAGATACATATGGACAATCAATCATTTAAGCACATTTATCACACTCATTTTTGCACAACAGTCATCATCATCAAATCAAACAACCTTTGACAATTATTATAATAATAATAATAATAATAATAATAATAATAATAATAATAATAATAATAATAATAATAATAATAATAATAATGGTGATGATGATGATAATAGTAACAATAATAATAATAATAATAATAATAATAATAATAATAATAATAATAATAATAATAATAATAATAGTAATAATAATAATAATAATAATAATAATAATAATAATAATAATAACAATAATAATAATAATAATAATAATAATAATAATAATAATAATAATAATAATAATAATAATAATGGTGATGATGATGATGATGATAATAGTAACAATAATAATAATAATAATAATAATAATAATAATAATAATAATAATAATAATAATAGTAATAATAATAGTAACAATAATAATAATAATAGTAATAATAATAGTAACAATAATAATAATAATAATAATAATAATAATAATAATAATAATAATAATAATAATAATAATAATAATAATAATAATAATAATAATAATAATAATAATAATAATAATAATAATAATAATAATAATAATAATAATAATAATAATAATAATGGTGATGATGATGATGATGATGATAATAGTAACAATAATAATAATAATAATAATAATAATAATAATAATAATAATAATAATAATAATAATAATAATAATAATAGTAATAATAATAATAATAATAATAATAATAATAATAATAATAATAATAATAATAATAATAATAATAATAATGGTGATGATGATGATAATAATAATAATAATAATAATTAATAATAATAATAATAATGGTGATGATAATAATAATAATAATAATAATAATAATAATAATAATAATAATAATAATAATAATAATAATAATAATAATAATAATAGTAATAGTAACAACCACAACAATAATTATGACAACAACAACAACAACAACAACAACAACAACAACAACAATAATAATAATAACAACAACAACAATAATAATAATAACAATAATTATGATAACAACAACAACAACAATAACAACAACAATAATAATAATAATAACAATAATAATAATAATAATAATAATAACAATAATTATGACAACAACAACAACAACAACAACAATAACAAAAACAACAAAAATAACAATAATAATAATAATAATAATAATAATAATAATAATAATAATAATAATAATTATTATTATTATTATTATTATTATTATTATTATTATTATTGTGGTAGTGTTATGAATTATGATAATTGTTATATGTGATTGTAAGTTATTTTAGTTTGTAAAGCGTCTTTAAGTAATGTAATATATTTGAATTTTAATTTAATTTTTCGTTACGTCGTGCCTTCAGGCACGGGCAATTACTAGTATTACTATATAGATCATTAAATCCACAAGGTTGTGTAAGAGAAATGTTATACCTCTTTTGTGCTCTTTTTCTTTGTAATATCCCAGATATTTGAAAGAATTAAAAATAAGATTTATAATAGTTAATAAAGGTTAGAGTTTGATAACCTAGTTGTGGAGATTAGAATTGTGAAAATTGGATTAAATTAAAATTTTATTTGTTTAATCTATGAGCTAGCAAGGACCAATAAGGTTCAATAAGTGTGACAGGGACTTTTAGGAATAAGGTCCTATGATGTATATGAAGAGAATAAAATTTGATTAGGAAATATTTCTAATAGAAGAAATATGCCGAGAAATCATTACGTAAGTTCATTGATAAAAATGTTTAATTAGTTTTGAACATCACATGTGATTATAAATCAAGTAAACTAATTAATAGAATTAGTCATTAATAAAACTTGCGTAGGGCATTTAATATAGTATTTAATAAGTCCAAAATATTTGGATAATTAGTGTACTAACCTAGAGATATTTAATATCAAGAAATTGATAAATAAGCAAATTAATTATTTATTCAATTAAATTTGAATAAAGTTTTGGTAACAAAATGCGTACACTAATTAATGTGATCATCAATTAATGTGTAGTGGGAATAATATTTGGAGTCCCAAATTAATATTTTAATTAAATAAATGAATAGTGGACTAGCCTAATTAAATATTTAATTAGTGTAATTAATTATTTAATTAAGTGAAATAAGATTTATTGTAATATCCCAGATATTTACAAGAATTGTAAATAAGATTTGAAATAATCAATTAAAGGTTATGGTTTAAAACCTAGAGTTTGAGAAGTAAGATGTATAGAAAATATGTGAACATTTTTTTTTAACATAATTTATTTGTTAGAAATTAAATGTGGAACTATTGTACTGATGCATGTAGAGAATTTATTAAGGAAATAAATTCAATTGAGAAGTGAAGGTGTTTATATTAATATTTATATATATACCTAGAGTTGAGTTTGTTAATCAAACAAGATGATGTGTGAAGTAAATTAAATACTCAATAAAACTAATATGATTAATTAGTTTAAGTATGGATTAAAAATGAAAGTCATGTAATATAATTAATTGAGTTAATTATTTAAGTTATGAATTAAAGTTATGAGTAACAAGTAGAGAAGTGGAATATTGCCTAGAATGACAATATTAAGAAGTAATTAATTTAATTATTAAGTTGTTGTATATAGTCCAAGTAATTTAATTACTACTAGTGGACTAGCCCAAAAGGATTATAGATGTTAACCCAATATGAGAATGTTGGTATGAAGTGGGTAATTAAATAATAAGCTCAAATGTTATGTTGATTAATAGTCCAAGAGGTAATTAATATAAGTCCAATTAATTAATGATGGCAAGTATTGTATATAATTGGGTGGTAGTCCAATTAAATTAATTACCAAGCCCAAGTTATAAATGATATGTGAATTGTGTTGGGTAGCCCAAATAATTAAATAAGAAAGCCCAATGCAAGGTAAGCTATGTAGCCCAAACACTTAAAAGTCCAATGTTGGTCAAAGTGTTGGGAGATATTGTTGAGTTTAGAGAATTAACTAATGTAGGGTTAATTGAATAACCCTAGTTGGTAGACAAGAGAGAGAATTAACCAAACATTGGTTAACTGATAGAGGAAGGAAGGTAGTGTTGAGAATTAACTATGGATGAGTTAATTATGTAACACAATGTGGTAGAATAATTTAATGCAAGTCTAATTGGACTATGATATAAGTCCAAATGAGGTATTAAACTAGGTCAAATTAATTAACCTAGTAGTCCATGTATTTAATTAAGCCTTAATTCAAGTTATAATTAATCAAGTTCAATGCTTGTTTTAATTAAATGTAACATATGTTATTTATTTGTTAGCCCAATAGATTAATTAAATTGAGCCCAATCAAATAAAATGAATGAGCCCAATATATTTAATTCTAAGGTCCAAAGTGGAGCCCAATGTACAAGTATAGGTGAATATGTATACATATATTGGTGTATATATATATATATATGGATACTTATATAATGATATAGGACATAAAAATAAAGCCAACTTGGTGTAATAAATTACAAATCCCGAATTTTGAGTGGGGCCCACATGGAAATGTTGAATGTGGACTTCCTATAGCTTCAATTACACTCCAAAAGTTGCTTACAAGCAACCTTGATAGAAGTCTTTCATGTTAGTCATTCAATCAAGTATTTTTCCTTAAATCAAGCCAAGTTTTGATGGTTGCAAGTAATGTTGGTCAAATTGTATAGATATACATATTGTAAGTAATAAAAAGAGATGATAGAAAGGCCTATAAATAGAGTCATTGAATCATGTGTTAATGTTTGTTCATTTGTTTCACCAAAATATAGATAGAGAAGCTCTAGAGAAAAAGTAAGTAACCTTTGGGAGGTTGATGATCCACCAAGAAAAAGTGCTAGAGAATAGTCAAGAAGGAGTCCTTAGCAAGATCATATCAAGAAGAAGAAGAGCATCCATGTCCAAGAGGTTCAAAAGTGCTCTATCTCTTCCTTAATTCATTTTTATAGTTTAGATATGATTTGAATGGTTAAAATGTAATTTTAACCTATCAAAAGTTATTTTGATGATCTAGAAGTCTAAAACTATGATATATAGGTATATTCATGGTTTGATATAGTTAATACATATATGTGTAGTGGTGGTACGTAAAGAATTAGAAGGAAAGTCCATATAACGATTTATCGGTAAAACCCTAAGTGGTTCGATCTTTAAATTTCGTGTCAAACATTTTCAAAAATATGATTGAACCATGAAATGTTGTAAAACAAGAAGTTAGGAAGACAACAACACTAAGTTGGTGTCATTTGGATGTGTAGAGTTTATTTTATTCAAGTTCAAACCATTAAAACCAAGGATTTGTGATTTTAGTTTTCACTTTGTCCTTATAAGCAATTTTTAGTCTACTTTCGTTTGGAATTTGGATTTGTGATCTAAAGAGAAGTTGTAGAGGGGAAATTGTGATGAGAATTGACTCAAGAATCACCCTAAAATGTTTTAAAATAAAGAAGTTATGGCTGTCGGAGCATCGCAGGGTCGAACAGCCCATTTTAGGGTTTTGTTTCTGTTTTGGTCGCTCCGGCGCCCAGTTGAGCGCCCCGACTTTCAAAACAGAATGTGTAAGTTTTCTGGGTCGGTCCGGGTCGGGTCGGGTAGGTCCGGGTCGAGTTTTTAATGAAAATTTAAGTTGAAATAAGTGTAAAATAAATGGGTTTGAATACTAAACCAATATATGAAGTTTATTAGTAATTAATTGGTAGCTAAATATGTAACATAAAGACTAATGTTAACACAATTAAAAAGTTAACTATTGGTATTATTTGAAGATTATTAAAATATTATTAAATGATCAATAATATTAGTATATGATTAAAAAGTTATTGAATAATGAATAACATTTGTAAATGATTAAAATATCATTATATGGTTAATAATATTAATAAGAGATTAAAATATTATTAAATGGTTAATAATATTAATAAGTGGTTAAAATATTATTAAATGATTAATAATATTAATAAGTGATTAAAATATTATTAATTGATTAATAATATTAATAAATGATTAAAATATTATTAAATGGTTAATAATATTAAAAAGTGAATAAAATATTATTAAATGGTGAATAATATTAGTAAGTGATTAAAATATTATTAAATGATTAATAATATTAAGAAGTGATTAAAATATTATTAAATGGTTAATAATATTAATAAGAGATTAAAATATTATCAAATGGTGAATAATATTTTTAAATGATTAAAATATTATTAAATGATTAATAATATTAATATGTGATTAAAATATTATTAAATAATTAAAAATATTAATAAGTGATTAAAATATTTAAATGATTAATAATATTAAGAAGTGAATAAAATATTATTAAATGGTGAATAATATTAGTAAGTGATTAAAATATTATTAAATGATTAATAATATTAAGAAGTGATTAAAATATTATTAAATGGTTAATAATATTAATAAGAGATTAAAATATTATCAAATGGTGAATAATATTTGTAAATGATTAAAATATTATTAAATGATTAATAATATTAATAAGTGATTAAAATATTATTAGATGGTTAATAATATTAATATGTGATTAAAATATTATTAAATAATTAATAATATTAATAAGTGATTAAAATATTATTAAATGGTTAATAATATTAATATGGGATTAAAATATTATAAAATAATTAATAAGTGATTAAAATATTATTAAATGGTTAATAATATTTGAATGTAGTGGTATATTATCAAAGGTAGATAATATTTTGAAGTATTTGGTACATTATTAAATGTCCGAATCATTAAGTTATGTAAAAGAATAATGTTTAATTAAATTAAACCGATGTAAATAGTCAATTCGTGACCAAATTTTAGACAACTTATTAAAAGTAAGTCATACGAAGAACGTGTAGTGAATGTGAAAGTTGGTTAAGTTTACCGACATGTCCAACTAGGTTTGTTGGACTAAAGTTTTTGTCCGGAACGTAAAGGTTCATTGGTCGGACAACTAAAGAGTTAATTAATAATTTAAAGTTAGAGTCTTATATAAAGGCTAAGTAATAATCATTGCATCTAATGATTATGTCAATTTCCTATATAAATTGTAAGTTGAACGAAAGACGCAAATAAGCATAACTGGTAGAAGCGAACCAAGCAAGTTTTTCAGATATTATGTCTATGTGTATAACTGTTGCGTGTGCACTTGAAGCATGTGAGAATTTGAATTAAATATGTTTTTGTGAAACCATATGAGGTGTGTTGATTCTATATGACAGAAAGCCTGAATTAATTGAATAAGTTGAACTGTATGTCATGTATTCATTCCAAAGCATGATCAGTATGTTGCATGAATTAATGCAAAGCATGAGAAGCATGATACATCCATATAATGTAATGCATGAAGCATGAGAAGCATGTATAAACATGAACTATGTGTTATGTGCTATTTGTTAGACTTGCTGAGCCGTCGTGCTCACTCTTGCCTAAACCAACATTTTCAGATAGTGCAAATTATTTGAAGTTCTCGATAAAAATCAAGGAACAGAAAAGCATATTACTTTCACTGAAGATCTAAATATTTGTTGTAGATATCAGTCCGAATTGGACAGGTAAATGATTGTGTAGTATAATACTTAGTTAGTATATTATATGAGTGTTAAATACTCAATTTGATTGTAATAGAATGTCGTATCATGTATGATATTGAGACATACTAGGAATGTATAAAGATTGTGATTCTGGAATAGAAAGAGATGTTGTAAAATTGTAAATAAATGGTTATTTACCAATTATTATATTGTTGTAATTCATGAACAATAAGGAAAAGGTAGTACTCGTGTTGAACCGAATCCGAGGTTCAAGGAACCCGGATTTGGGGTCATCACATTTATTGTGCTTGATTTAATTAATTAGTTTAGTAAACTAATTAATGAGAGGATAATTTGGTGTCCAATAATTTAATTGGCCAAGTCCAACATGTTGGAAGAATTATTAGTATAATTAAATTAAATTATGTGTTTAAATGATTTAATTATTTGACTACCTTCTAGAATCCTCCTTATTTGCCAAATTAGTTATCAAAATAAATCAAAAATATGAGAAATAAGGGGTATGGTTGGTGGAGTGGCCGGGTGTACTATGGTATGGCTAGAGGTTGATTTTGTTGTCCTATTTGATTACTTGCGTTGCTTTCCATAAGAACAAATAAAGTCTAACCTAGTGGAACTAAATGGGAAAATGGTGTTAAGTGCTAGTTGAAATATATACTTACAATATATGTATGTAATAGATTTATTCTACTATAAATACCAAGTTCCATCTCTAGTATTGGGGTTACAAAGTTTATTGCAAGCATTGGTCAATTGAGAGTTGAGAGTTGAGAGTTCTAGTGAGTTCACTTAGTGAGTTAAGCAAGTTTAGTGAGTTTATCACCGAGTCCACCCGAGTCAAGCCTAGATCAAGTCTTGGAGGTGTTGATGTCCACACACATCATCTCTTACTTTGGAAAAAGAAGGAGAAGAGCTCATAAAATCAAAATGTAACTTAAAAACCCTAATAATCCTAATATTATAGGTTATATATAATTTATTGTTTGATATTTGTAAATCAAACTTTAAATGCTTAAAAGCATGCTAGATATGTTAAATAAGTGTTTCATGGATTTTAGGTATGGATCCATAAGCATTGATGTGGAAAAACTTAGCAAAAGTTGTAAAATGATGTTACCGGAAAACTAAAAACCGAGTAGCATCATTCTCGGAATTACTGTTTATGATCCGTAAGTCAGAATCATAATCCGTCAATTTTGTATGCTAAATCTTGAAGTTATGAAAAAAAAATCAACTTGAATGACTAAAATCCGATTTAAAACGAGTGAGATATGAATTTTCTACTAAAACACTCCACTTTCGGAAGTTGTGCGTGAACAGTCCGGTTCCAAGCTGTTTTCGGAGGTCAAATCATGTCAGAAAAATTAATCCGATAATGGAAAATTGTAGCTCGGGAAGTCACGATTCCAACAATATAAAGTAGAGTACCATCGGAGTTATAGAACTTAACTTATTAAGGTTTTAGTAAGGAACCCCAAAACTGGACAGAAACCGGAAATGTTAAAAAGCAACTGCCGGTTTTTTTGAAATAAACCGACCGGAGCCTTCAAGTGAACCACCCATTTTCCGGTCGGTTCCGGCGATGGTCAAAACTAGAAAGTTGCTTGGAATTTCGTGTACTATTTTCTGAAATTTAATGGTATTTTTATAATGTCAGTAGCTATTTTTCATAATTATTTAATAATAAAAGCTTACTAAATGTATGAAAAATAATAAAAAGTATTTTTAAATGTTGAAAAAATATGAACAAATAACCTGCTGATTATTTGAAGTGTTATTTCCGAAAATTGGTATTTTTCATATTATTTATGGTGTAAAGGTACACTAATTTGTGACTACCTAGCGAATAATTCAAGAAAATTATAAATAAATTGTTATTAAATATTAAATATGTTCTTTAGGTATTTAATAACAATATCAATTTATTTGGAGAAAATAAATTAATTATTTATTATTTAATTAGGTATTAAATAGTAAATAAAGGAAAGTAAATAACTAATTATTTTTTAATTAATATTAAATAATAATTAGAGTAAGATAAAGACTTTAAACTTTAATTATTTATTATTTAATAAGATTAAATAATAAATAAAGAGAGTTAGGTAACATTAAATAATAATTATAGTTAAGTAAAGTTGATAACATAATTATTTATTATTTTATTTAATTAAGAGTAAATAATAAATAAAGATAATTAATTAAGTATTATTTAATTAACATTAAATAATAATTAAAGAGGGTTAATTGTTTACTATTTAATATATTAAATAGTAATCAAAGGATGTTAGAGTTAATAGTATAATTTTTTATTATTTAATTAATATTAAATAATGAGTGCGGATAATTAATTAATTAATTATTATTTAATTCATATTAAATAATAATTAAATGGTAATTAAGTGGAATAAATTATTACTTAATCGGGAGAAGATTATTGAGTAATTAAAATATATTGATAATATTAATGATTAACTATTAAATGATAATAGTTAAGAATTAAATCATTATTTAATAATTAATAATGATATGTAATTAATTTAATATTTTATTAAAGGATTAATAATATTGTTTAGCATTTAATTAACTATTAAATAATAATAGTTAAGAGTTAAACCATTATTAAATAAACAATAATGATAAATAAAGATTTAAAATATTATTAAAGAATTAATAATATTGTTTAACAAGTAATTAACTATTGAATAATAATAGTTAAGGGTTGAATCATTATTAAATAATTACTAATGATACGTGAGGATTTCAAATATTATTAAATGGTTAATAATATTGATGAACAATTAAATTATTATTAAAAGCATTAATAATAATGAGAAGTCAATTATGATATTATTAAAAGGTAATAATACTAGCAAGCAATTAAATTATTATTAAAAGATTAATAATAATGATTAAGATAAACTATTATTAAAAAGGAATTAATAATAGTAATGATTATTTAAAGTGTTATTTAACAATTAAATAACATTATAACTAAGAGTTTAAAATATTATTCAAGGAGGGTAATATTATGATAAATCATTGAGTTAAATGATGTGATTAAGTTAAACAAAGGATAGGGTCCATTAGTGACTAATTAGTTGTTCGACCTAAACAGAAATAAAGTCCAGACATTAATGCAGTGACATTAATAAATGTCAGAACTGCATAGTTTTGTACAAAAAAAAAAAATTACGGTGTTGAATATGAAACACTGAGTCAAGTTAACGAGAGACTAGAATATGAAATTAATCTTATTGATTTAAAAAAGGACTATAAGAAGAAATAAATATCTTTAAAATAAGATTTAGCCTTAAGTTAAACCTTAACTGATCTTATGCACCGTTGATCTCACATACTGTATAGGTAATGCAAGGAACGTGAAAGATTGGCGTAAGCTGGTTATGCAAGTCCAAGCAAGTTTTTCAGAACATGTTGCATTATGTGCCTGAATTAGAATACTATAAAATCATTATGTGTGCATATTTTATTATGTGCAATAATGTGGTAATGTACTTTTGTGATACAAGTTGAAATAAACTATTGATATACAGTAGATGATTAAGTTGATTGTTCTATATATATTAAACTGTATGAAATTGTAAATGACATGCATGAATAGCGTGAATCATAGAGTACATACAAAGCATGATATGCCTGAGATATGTAGTCATTGCAAAGCATGAGATGCATCAAGCATGATGAAATATGTTTACGTTATGTGAAACTGTTAAACTTGTTGAGCCGTCGTGCTCACCCTTGCTTAAAACAAAACATTACAGAAAAACTTGAGGAAGTTGATTACTCTGGTAGAGATGAAGATGAAGACTGACTAACGAGTCATCAAGATCGAAGCGTAGGTACTTTTATAGTAAAACTCTGCGAGAGAATAAATTATCTCTGTGGGTATTACTTGTGAAGATTTTTATATTTTAATGTGCTACAGAATAGCAAACCTAAATGTTGAAAGAACATGTATAGATTATTTAAGATCATTTGTAGAGGTTGTCCTTTATGTATAAGGATAATAGATGAGGTAATTGAGTCACTATACATATGATCTCAAAGTTGTAATAGCATGTTTAAAGATTGCGATTCTGGAATGTAATAGAATTGAATGTTGAATTCAAACGTACCGTTTGTATTCATTTAAGGTTTAATACCTAGATTATAGTAATAATTGTATTAACTTATTGTTTATGAGTTTAATATAATTAGTTTAAACTCAGGATTGAGGTTACTTTTAACGGACCAGATCTAAAGCTAAAGGAGTCTGAATTTGAGGTTGTTACATTCTTCTTGCTCGGAACCTCACGAAGCTTGGATGTTCCACTATGTTCCTCTTCTTCTTCCTTGCTAGCTCTATTCTTCAAAAGTTTCTATATTCTTGTGAATATTTCTCTCATTCTCTATTTCAGTACTTAGGTAAAATGGCTAACTTTATAAAATGCTGGAGGATAGCTCTATTTATAAAGGAATACAAATCATGCTTAGCCCACCTAATCCCCCCAATATTTAACAATTAGAGCTTAATAAATCAAGTCAACACACTTTCTTAATTTAATGAAAAAGTGACTTGCTTTTGTGAAGCTCAAAAATGACAATTTCTAAGAAAGGTGAAAGGTGAAATATACATAGGCACACTTTGAATGGGAGGTTGAATAAGTGTGTGAATAAACGGTGTCCAATTTTTACAAAAATGATAAAATAATTTATTAAGCAGTCTGCTGTATTATGAAAACAGTTTACTGAATCAAAGAATTAGTCTACTGGATATGAAAAAAAGGTTACTAAAATAAAGTTTTAGTCTGCTGAATATGTAAATAGTTAACTGTATAGGGGATTTAGTCTGTTGAAAATAAAAGCAGTTTACTGTATACAGATTTTAACTTGCTAGATATGAAAACAGTATACGGTATTAAAAGTTTAACTTGTTATATAATCAATATAGTAAAACCTTATAAGAGGTTGTTTTGAAGATTTTATTTATCGAGAAACTTAAAACATGTAACGCGATAAGTAGATCAAGCAATCACATGAACACCAAAAAAAATTACGTGGTTCGACCCCTACACTCTACTCTAATGGCCTAATCCATGTCAAATACCAATTAGTATTGGAGACTCCTTTATTATTCAACTTGGTTTACAAATAACCCCCTTTATAATTTAAGTTCCCAACCTTTGAGGACTAATCCTCCCAATCACACATTCTCACTTTGTGCAAACCTATGCACTCCTTGAGTACCTTTACACACCGAGCTCTTAAGCTCACTTAGAACTTGAATGTAAAGACCCATAATTTAAACGGGATTAAAAAAAATACTTTAAAGATGATATAAATAATTAAACCAACAACTATGATCAAAGCAAGAGATATATATCAATTCAAAGCTCAATACTAAATGCAATGATCAAGTAGACAAAGAAAGATATCACCAGTTAAGCTTGAGTATGAAAGCTGAAAACTATTGGATTTTGCTTTGAAACCCTTCAGCTCTTAATTATGCTTCACTTAAAGAAATAATGATTGTAAAGAATATCAAGTATTGAATTCAAAATATTATCATTATATTCTCTTTGCTTTCTGTGTAAGTTCTCTCTATCACTCGGCTTGAAGATGCTAGTTAATTTATACATAGATCCCTACTAGTCGTTACATACTCCATAAGAAAAGTTATTATTAATGAGCATGCAAACATATATATTGAGATCAATTAGGAATCAACAGGATTGCAACGGTCTGAAAATATGTTTAGCAAGATTATAAATTTGTTACCATATCATGGATCATAGATATTACCATTAGGATCAATTTAGATGGATTGATTATCCCATGAATAAAACTTGACAAATTTATTCCTTTAGTTAATCACCATAATTGATTTCTCGCTTTATTTTGGAAAGATTAGTTCTATTATATCCGATTAGATTAATCATGTAAAATATTTATCTTTGAAAAACCCATAGATCTTATTATCAACATAATTGATTATAAAAGATTTAGAAAAGATATGAAATCAATTATCAATCAATCAGATAAGGTAATCTTAATTTAATTTTAATTAATCCAATTAGCAATTAATCAATTAAGATTTATCAATCAATCAATTAAATATAGAAATCTTGATTATCAATTAATTAATTAGTCAACAGATTTATTTATGGAAGCTTTAATCACTTCCATCAATCAATTATTCTTTTAAATCTAACTTAACTAATTTTATCCAACATGAAAAGTTGAATCACATAATACCAAGATGACATAATTGATTTATACTCCTTTTCAAAATAGATTAATTAAATCCCTTTTTAAATTTCAAGATAACTGAAAAATCAATTTTTCATAAAACATGATTATTATCTTTAATTACTTTGTGAAAAACTTGATTTTAACCTTCCATATTTAATATGTCATGCAATCCTATAAGCTTTGATTGAAATATAAATCAATGCTAAGATCTTACATGAAATCCTATAAACTCAATATAGATCCTCAAGGTATTCTATCCAACAGCTTCTCAAAATTCTACAGAATAAATTAAGCTTGTTATGTGACAGTGCTTTGTCTTTCTTAATCTAGTTTGGTTCTCCAGCTTGCAGTATTGATACACATTAATGTTCTGATATCCAGGATGCTGAATAAGCCTGCTGTATAAAAGAATTTTGATTTCTTGATCCAACTTTGCTAGTCAGGATGTTATATTGCTGTGTAGTAATCTAGTTTACTCTCTAGTTAGCTGCATTGAACATTTTAGCCTACTACATATATCAAAATTTTAATTTCTTGATCCAGCTTTGCTAGTCAAGATGTTGTATTGATGTGTGATAATCTTGTTTACTCTCCAATTAGTGTTGGTTTGTAAAATTCATAGACGCAATCAAATTGCACAAAATAGCGGAAGCATGGTAAAATCGAATTTAAAAATTTACAAACCATAATCCAAGATCGACCTTTATGTGCAATTATTAATTAATAAAGAAGAAGTTATAGATATACCCTTGTAGAACTCAAAGCTTCAACAGGTACAAGTTCACCTCCAAATCCTTCGCGTTCTTCTTGAATTTCACCGATTGGATTCCAATGATCAATGTTAGCCACCCAAGTGTTTGGCCTCTAGAGGTGATCCACCAAGGAATAATAATAATTCAAGAAATGGGTGATGGCAAACCCTAGTTTTCTCTCTCTAGAGAATATGTGAGTACTCTCCCAAAACTTATGGAAGTGTATGTGTGTAACCTTAATCCATAATAAGAATTCTCTTATTTATAAATTTAGTAAACCCTCCTAACACCTTTAGGAATAGGGCTTTTAATTAATCTCCTAATCTAATTAGGATCTTAACTAATTTAATATAATAATTATAATTCATAAACCATTTAGGAACTTAATTATTAATTATGAGAGTACTCTTATTAATTAATTCCTAAACCATTTAGGAACTAAATAATAATGATAATAGTAATAATAATAATAATAATAATAATAATAATAATAATAATAATAATAATAATAATAATAATAATAATAATAATAATAATAATAATAATAATAATAATAATAATAATAATAATAATAATAATAATAATAATAATAACAAGACTCCTCTTATTAATTTATAATTAGTATTTCTAAAATACTAAATAATAAATATTAACCTATTTAATTTATTTTATCCACATAGTATAAATTAAATATACTTAATTCATTATTACAATTATGTCATTTACTTCTTAAATAATTATTTTCCTTTTGCGGTGTGACCCTTTAGGTTCTCCATATTAAACCGGTTATAGAATAAATTAATTAGAACTATTCTAATCTTATTTATATAAATAAATTAAACTATTTAATTCATTTAAATAAATAATATTTATTCCATAATAAGGGTAAGCCCCCTTAGCGATCAACGAATTTCTAGATAATATAGATTTCAACATTTAATCACAAAAGAACCTATTCAGCGAATAGTTACAGTACAATTCAATCCTTCTACCTCACAACGTCCCAATCAAATATAAGACATGGTATAGCTATCAAGTCTTATTTTATTTGATTATATGCATTTCGATCCTTAAATGAATAACTTTAATTAATGTAAATTAGAAACTACTTTCTAATTTCCATTCTGCCTTGGCCAAGGACTACTGAGTTGTCATTTATCGAATCGCATAGGACATTCCCTTCTTTTACTAGAAGTGGTAGATTCTTTGTTGACCACTCACCTATCTCCATGTATAACTTATTATATCCGATCATACCCTTTGATACACCCTAAAGGTTTTAAGGAATATGTCAAAATATAATTCATCATACACAAGATACTATGATGATCTCAAGTCCAAAGATTACTTGTACTACTATCACAAAAGGAACTCCTATTGACAGGCAAGTAAGACTCCATTAGGTGTTCCTTGAGCGAGTCACGTTCAGTGAACTTATTCTCTAATAAGCACCTACATACTTGCTTTAGTGTTTCTACATAAATGATTATGAGATCAATCATCCTCTTCATAAGAGCAAACATAGTATGTACTAATCTATCCGGATTCACTAATACCCATTTTAGTGATCCATCGATTAGGAACAATTTTAGTTTTGAGTTATCTTGAATTTAGATCTCATTAGCATGATCCTCATCATGGTTCTAAAAGCATTGCTCGAAAACTATGGGTTTATCCATTTGATTAATTCAAGTAATTAATCATGAATAAAGAAATGCCTTGATTCTTTTATTAATAAACGAATAAGATTACAAAGTATATGCTTCTCACATCAAATGTGATTGGCTTGAGGGCATACTACGTTCAGTTAGCTGCATTGCATATTTTCACATGCTGCATGTAGACACCCAAATTTTGCACTTTTACACTAACCCTGACAGGAGGGCAAAATCGTCACTTGACCCGTCATAGGAAAAGGAAGGTGGACCCTAACACGAAGCCCCCATAACGACTTACAGTCAAAGCTGTCACAACGAACAACGAGCATCGGGTCACTTGAGGCTAGGCAAACAGCTAATCCAGAAGAACCTGATTTGATCCCCAAAGACGACGAATGGCCACTACGCTGGCAAGGGTGTAAGGGGGCAGTGCCCCTTGGGAGCCAAGCACAAAGAACAATTTCTATATCAAGTCACAGCCTTCCGAGCAAGCCTCCCAAAAATATACAACACGTCTCCCAGCGATTCCCGAATTACAAAATACGAGCCTTCCAGGGAAAAATGAACGACCGACATCAGTGGCACGAGAATCGAGAAAATGAAGTCGGGCGACTGCAGATGCATCTGCGGCCAATGACTTTTGGACATTTTCGTGGCTCGAGAAAACACACGGCAGCCGAGGCGACGGCTCAGACGGCGACAGTAGGCAGCCGCAAATGGATCTGCAGCCAGCCACAAATGCACCTGCGGTTGCCTCCAAAGACCTATACAGCGTTCAGTTTTCATCCGAGAAGGGAAAAGAGAGAAAAAAAGAAAGAATGGCAGAAGGATAGAGAAAAGAGAGAGAGAGCTACGGGTATGAGAGAAAAAGTGAGAGTTCTTCCGTCTTTTGTTCAATCTTTACACCATATATTATATCCTATGTGATCTCCAAGTGTTAAAGTATTTATTTCATCATTTGAGATACGAAAATTCGAGTTTATAGCATTTGTGATTTTAATCTAGTTAGATCTAGTTCTTATTTCATTTTATTGTTTAAGTTGTTATAGATCTAATATTTGTGTATTTGTTAGGTGGATCTACTATAGATCCGAAGTGTTTGGTGCATTGCGATTTAAATATTTTGATTTTGTGTATTCTGAAGTTTGATCCGATGTAGTCGATATATGTTTTAGATCTATGGATTAGGGATGGTTAGGGAGGATTTATTGCGGATGAAATCTCCTCCTAACCTCTCGATGGTATCCTTTTAGTCATTTTGTAACCTACTTTTGGATGTAGCGATCGCGATGTGCCTTTATTGTAAATATGTAAATTTTGGGCCTTAAAACGATATCGATACCGAAAATCGAGTTTAAGGCCCCGTAATAGTGAAATATGTGATTGTGGGGGTTTGGGGCTATTTAGACGGCTTACATGCCCACAAATAGCCCCAACGTTGTTTTAATGCTTGGTTTTCCCTTTCGACACGAGAAAATGATTTTGGAATAAAATGATAAAACTTTTCATAAAATCAAGCAAACTAGGATATTAGATCATTCGTAGGCTAAAATTGTAATTGTCGGATGAACCCTATTCCTATTTGACGAATGGTTTGAAAAATATGTTTTACACAATATCATCAGTTTTATTATCGAAGCAAAAACAATAAAAATGAACTTTTCGATTAATTCAAATCCTTTGTGCATAGGGTTAACGAGATTCTGAAGCACTTTCAAAATAAAGCACGCACTAAATTAATTGTCTTCGAAGGTAAAATTGGAAGTATCGGATGAGCTCCATTCCCATTTGACGAAGGATTCGAAAACATTATTTCACAAATGTCATCATTAAAGATTTTGTTATCAAAAAACGAAAGCTTAAAAATGAATTTTTCAAAACGAATCGAATCCTTCGTGCATAGGGTTAACGAGATTTCAGAAGTACTTTTGGAAATAAAGCATTCCAACGATTTTCATAGGCACACACGTACACGCACACGCACACGCACACACATGCGCACACACACATTTTAGGATTTAAATGAAAGGAAAACATTAGGATAACGGTAACCGTGTTTCACAGAAGTCGGGGGGTGCCTAACACTTGATTCGTTGTCAATTCCCATAAAGCACACTTGACCTACTTCATCGTTTTCATCCACTTCCATGTCGGGCTAGTCATCACTCCACATAATAAGTGTTTTACTCTTTTTTTTGTCCTTGTAACTTGACTCGCTTTTTAATTTGAAGCAATCCTTTCTGAAGTGACCTGGCCTCCCACATTCGAAACAAATATCTTCATTTTTCTCTCCTTTGAGCTTGTTTGAGACTATAAGATTCTTTCTTTTATTCTTTCTTTTTAGCAACCCTTTGAGCTTCATTGAGATCATCTCAATTTTCTCATCTGTGTCATCATCTAGTACTTCTTCATTTCCTGCATTAAGAGCTAATATTTTCTTTCTAGGAGTTTCCTCCTCATCATCATATCTCCTTAATTGATGTTCATATTCTTCTAATTCAATAAAAAATGTTAGAGAATCCATAACAAAAATATTGGAAGAATCTTGAAGAGTAATTACTTTGGATGCAAACCTCTTGGGCATAACCTGAAGTAACTTATGATTGATCTCACTTTGAGAAATTGATTTATCAAATATTTTCAAAGAATTCATGAGTACAACGAACCTTGTTTGTGCCATCTTAATGGTTTCATCTTTTTCAAGCTTAAACATTTCGTAGTCATGCATGAGCATGCTAAGCTTCAATTCCCTTACTTTTGATGTCCCTTCATGACTTACTTTCAATGTATCCCAAATCTCTTTGGTCGTGCTATATGATGAGACTTTATGTATTTCGGATTGCACCATCCCACTAAGTAGAGTGTTTATTGCCTTTGAATCATATGATATCATATACACCTCGGTTGAATCCATTTCTATTAATGTCTTTGGTGTACCATCATTCTTTTTTGGAATCACCGGACCATTCTCCACAACCTACCATTGCCAAGGATCTCTTTTGAGGTAGATCCTCATGCAAAATTTCCAAAAGTTATAATTTTCAGCTCCAAATAACAATAGAGGTCTAGTTGTTGATTGACCTTTTTGAAAGTAGTTCCCTACCTATGACATTGCAAAAATTTTCCCTACAAGTCACCTTTAAGACCAAGATAAGTAGAGCCAAGCTCTGATACCAATTGAAATATATGTAGGAACACTTAGAAGGGGGGGTTGAAAAAGTGTGTGAATAAACGGTGTCCAATTTTTGCAAAAACTATAAAATAGTTTATTAAGCAGTCTGCTATATTATGAAAACAGTTTACTGAATCAAAGAATTAGTCTACTGGATATGAAAATAGGTTACTGAAATAAAATTTTAGTCTGCTAAATATGTAAATAGTTAACTGTATAGTGGATTTAGTCTGCTGAAAATGAAAGTAGTTTAATGTATAAAGATTTTAACTTGTCGGATATGAAAACAGTCTACTGTATTAAAAGTTCAACTTGTTATATAATCAATATAATAAACCTTATAAGAGGTTGTTTTAAAAATTTTATTTATCGAGAAACTTAAAACATATAAGACGATAAATAGATCAAGCAATCACATGAATACCAAGAATTTTTATGTAGTTCTGCCCCTATCCTCTACTCTAGTAGCTAATTCACAACCAATACCAACTAGGATTGGAGACTCTTTTATTATTCAACTTGGTTTACAAATAACCCCATTTACAATTCAAGTTCCCAACCTTTGAGGACTAATCCTCCAAAGCACTTACGCTCACCCTGTGCAAACCTATGCACTCTTTGAGTACATTTACTCACCGAGTTCCTAAGCTCACTTGGAACTTGAATGTAAAGACCCCTAATCCAAATCAAATTAAAAAACAATATTTTAAAGATTATATAAATAATTAAACCAACAACTATGATCAAAGCAAGAGATATATATCAATTCAAAACTCAATACTAAATGAAATGATCAAGTAAACAAGGAAAGATATCACCAGTTAAGCTCGAGTATGAAAGCTGAAAACTATTTGATTTTGCTATGAAATCCTTATGCTCTTAATTATGCTTCACTTGAAGAAATAATGATTGTAGAGAGTATGAAGTATTGAATTCAAAATATGATCAGTATATTCTCTGTGTTTTCTTTGTAAGTTCTCTATATCACTCAACTAGAAGATGTTAGTTAATTTATACATAGATCACTATTAGCCGTTACATACTCCATAAGAAAAGTTATCATTAATGAGCATGCAAACATATATATTGAGATCAATTATGAATCAACAAGATTGCAACGGTTTGAAAATATTTTTAGCAAGATTATAATTTTTTTACCATAGTATGGATCATGGATATTACCGTTAGGATCAATTTAGATGGATTGATTATCCCATATATAAAGCTTGACAAATTTATTCCTTTAATCAATCACCATAATTTATTTCTCAATTTATTATGGAAAGATTAATTCTATTATATCCGATTAGATTAATCATGTAAAATATATATCTTTGAAAAGCCCATAGATCTTATTATCAACATAATTGATTATAAAAGATTTAGACAAGATATTGAATCAATTATCAATCAATCCGATAAGGTAAACTTGATTTAATTTTAATTAATCCAATTAATAATCAATCAATTAAGATTTATCAATCAATCAGTTAAATATAAAATCTTGATTATCAATTAATTAATTAGTCAACAAATTTATTTATGGAAGTTTTAATCATTTTCATCAATCAATTATTCCTTTAAAGTTAGGTTAACTAATTTTATCCAACATGAAAAGTTCAATCACATAATACCAAGATGACATAATTAATTTATACTTCTTTTCAAAATAGATTTAATTAAATCCCTTTTTAAATATAAAGATAACCGAAAATTATTTCTTCATAAAACATGATTATTATTTTTAATTACTTTGTGAAAAACTTAATTTTAACCTTCTACATTTATTATGCCATGCAATCCTATGTGCTTTAATTGAAATATAAATCAATGCTAAGATCTTACATGAAATCCTAGAAACCCAATATAGATCTTCAAGATATTCTGTCCAGCAGATTTTCAAAATTCTGCAGAATAAATTCAGCTTGCAATGAAGCTTGGTGTGTGACAGTGCTTTGTCTTTCTTAATCCAGTTTGGTTCTCCAGCTTGTTGTATTAATACACATTAATATTCTAGTATCCAAGATGCTAAATAAGCCTGTTGTATTCAAGAATTTTGATTTCTTGATCCAGCTTTGCTAGTCAAGATGTTGTATTACTGTGTAGTAATCTAGTTTACTCTTCAGTTAGCTGCATTGCACACTTTAACTTGCTGCATATATCATAATTTTTATTTTTTGATCCAGTTTTGCTAATCAGGATGTTGTTTTGTTGTGTAGTAATCTAGTTTACTCTTTAGTTAGCTGCATCACACATTTTAACCTGCTGCATATATCTTATCATACAATAACAAGGTTTTAGTACAAAGATAAAGTCATCATCAAAATCAAAGAACGGAGTGTGACCAAGTCAACAAAAGGAGGAAGAAGAAGAATTATAAAGCTGATTGCAGTATTAAGAGGATCGTAGAGCTAATAACCAAGCAGAAGAATCATATGGCTAATCAGAAAGTCTACAAATCGTAGAATGATGCACTTAATAAGGAACGCAGAGTTTGATTTAATCGTAAAACAAGACAAGAATCGTAAAGTAGACTCTGATTTTGTAAAGCAAAATAATGATATAAAGGATATCTCTAAGTTCGTAAGGTTAAGTAACTCTTGCAAAGCTGAACGATCATGATACAGTTCACATAGTGGTCAAATCGTAGAGCTAATTGCAGAGCTTCAATTCACAAGTCAAGTCAGGCCAAACACTGTGGTTCCCAAGGAATAATTTTTAGTGTTTATTGATCAAGAAATGAGAAGTCTTTGAATGCTAAAAAACATTCAGTTGACGGTTGGATGCTTACTATCAAGATCTGAGGAATATGTATCTAACAAATATCTTGGTAGTATGTTGTCATCCATGTGGTTTCCATTTTTAGCATACTGAAAATGAAGACAGAGCCGAAAGTAAGCGGACGTTCATCTATAAATGATTGTAATTGTTATTAACTCATATCAAGAAGGGGTATGTAATTAAATTAATTATTTCGTTTAAAATTTCAAAAGTAAATAATTTTGAAACTGTAATTTAAAGAATCGGAATGACCTATTCAACTACCCCCTCCTGTGATGATCCGTAGTGTCGTTAAATGTTGTAAACATTAAATAAATAAATAAGGGAAATAGATTGTTAAAATTCGTTAAATGTGTTGTGTTATGAAATTGATGTATTACTTGATTATAGAATAAAATTCAAGCCTAGTGAAACAAATTGAGATCAAAGAAGACTTGAATAACCAATTTGAAGCGAGAATGATTTATGGAATATATAAAATGCCTAGAGAAAAAAGGGAAATGTCCATAGTATCCTTGGCAAGCTAACTTATGACCTTGGTGTCCTTGTTAGTGAGTAATGTCCATTACACCATTAAATGTTGGTGGAAAATACCTTGCATGCCCTTAACCATGCAAGATTAAGCTAACTTAAGTGTGGTTAGTTGTAGAGAATATAGATATGTTATGTATATATGTAGGTATGTATGTATGTATGTATGTATGTATGTATGTATGTATGTATGTATGTATATGTTTATTAGATATTAGCTAGGTTATTCCCTTCTTCTTCATTTCATCTTAGTGGCTAAGTGTGAGAGTTTGAAAGAGAGAAATAAAGAATGGTTGATTGAGAAAAAGCTTGAGGGGGTGATAGAAAAGTGTTCTAAAAAACAAAACTAGCAACAAAAGTGGATCATCCTACTTTAAGAAGGTTCTTTTCAAGAAGAAGAAGAGCTCTAAGAAGGTTTAAAAGTTTTCTTGTCTTTATATTTTCATCTATGTAGGTATTTATGTGTGCATGCATATATTTTTGGCTAGAAAGCAAGGTTTGTATAAGACTATGTATTTTGTAGTGAAGGGTATAATGAAACCCTGAGATAGAGACATGAACATGTTAGAAAAATGTATATCTATGTGTTATATGGCATGGTAGATACTTTATTATGTCAAGAATATGGATTTTATGTGAAAATCTAACATTAGGCTATGTAGAGCATGTAAACCAAATCAAAGTTGATAGTATATGTGTTAGAAGGTTCATATAGGTGTTATATGAACTTACAAAGTTGGTAAATAAAATTGTGATGAAGTACGTAAAAGATGGAGTATATGAACTCAAAGTTGGATTTTAGGGAAAATTTAGGTTATGTATGTAAATCCTATCAAGTGGTGATTTTTGGCAATTTTAATAATTAATGGTGAAATAAAGTTAAATAACTAAGTTTTATGTAAATACATGCGTCCACAATGATTTGGTGGTCATTTGGTATATATGGCGATAAAAGTGTGTTTTAGGCATTCGAAAATATTCGTCGGAGCCTAAAATGCAAATTTCTGAAAAATAATGTCATTTAAATTTTTTTAATATTTTTGAAAGCCTGGACAAGTCATATATGTGTTGTATATGCTAAATCAAATGTTAGAATAAACTCTTGCAATGTATGGCCAAAAATAGCAAGAGAAAAGTTTCAAAAAAAATTCTGAAAAATTGAATTTTCTGCACTACGCCAGGGCGGGGGTTTTTGCACTAAACACTGTGCCAGGGCGCAATGTGACTACAGCAATCTCGCTGGGGGTGAGATGTTTTAAACTAGAGACTGCACCGAGGCACAGTTGACCGAGAAGATTTCACTGGCAGCGAGATGTTCTACATTAGGGCGCTGTATTATAGTTTTTGAAAAAATTTACTTTGAATTCGAAATGAAGAGTTTTGATCTTATTTGATAGAGACACGTATAGTAAATTTTAAATTGATAAAAATGATCAATGTGGTAGGTATTAAGTTATGAACGAGCAACGTATTTTGTGTTAAGTTAAATATAAAGGTAAATGGTGACATGTAAGTCATGGTAAAGTAGTTAACGGATATGTAACTAATATGTTGACCAATATCGTGGTTATGTAGGTTATAAACGTGATAAGGTAGTAACAGTAAACGTAAGCGAGGACAGTGGTAAGTATTCTTTCCGAACTCTCTTTTATAATTCATTTGACAGTTATGCATGTTATATATTCTTGTTAGTCATTTTTGAAGTCCATTCATTATTAAACTAGTTTAAAAAAGATTGATGCCATTTCTTTTTGGCTAGACATATGTTGTCATTTATGTCGACTTCAGATATTTATTGTATGTTCTCCAACCCATATTGTTGTGGTGCGAAATATATGAAAATGTTATAACAGAACAACTCTAATAAAAAGGGGGATAAAAAGAAAAGAGGGATATAAATCCTATGGTGTAGTTGCGTCGTTAGATGGCTATGTTGTGCACAATATAGTGTACAATAGGCTGATCCCCTAGAGTACACATCTAAAAGAAAAGATGGTTTTATGACAGTGTCAGGCAGTATCAGTCTTTATGATTAGTATTGTTCTAAACAAGTTCTTAGTCTTGTGACCGTATAACAGGTAATGATAATGATTCAAATCATTCACGATAGAGTTTTATGTTATGGTTTCAAGTTTTTTCACAAAACTGTTGAATTGTTAAGTTAATTGAAAAAGTTTTCTTTCATTGTTTTTGAGATATTATGTCGTTACTTGTTTATATACTTGTTGAGCTAGTTAAAGCTCATTCTTGCTTAAACATAATATTTCAGCTAAGTCCGAATAGGCAGAAGGTTCAAGAACTAAAAAAAGAAAAGGAAAAGCGAGCAAGCAATAGTTGTTTAGTTATTAGACTTTTGTAAATGTAATATTTTTGGTAATATGTCATGCGGTTAATGTTTTGTAATGTATAAAGGTATGCAAACCTAGGATAGTTATGTAATATTATAAATTAAGTTATTATATTCGTAAATGAATGGATGTGAATGAATGGTAGAATAGTTTCGTAAGTACTGAACCCGAGGTTCAAGAAACTCGAATCTGGGGGCATCACAGGTTGGTATCAAAGTAGATAAGTTATACACCTTAGGAGAGAAAAACCTTAGGAATATGACCGTAAGAAAGATAGTAAAAACTCATTTAGAGTTATATAGGGTGAATCGAGGAGATTTGTCAAAGATATAAAATTTTCACAATGTGTTATGTGTAATAAAGATAAGGAAAATTGCATTGAACTAAATAATTGTTCTTGTGATTTTATAGTATGTCAGAGATTTGAGAATCCAATCAAGCAATAGAGAAAGAATGGTGTGACATTCAGGTTGATGTAGTAGTTGTTGTACCACTTACTACAATTACACCAGCTGATGACAGTGGGTACGAGGAAGATCCAGATGAGTTGGAAGGAGACTCTAATGGGACATTACCTGAAAGTGCTTCACCCGAGCTATAAAATGATAATGAACGGGTAACTGGTCTAATACAGCAGAATACTGAGTTTGTAGACAGAATCCTAGAGTTAGAGACTCAGGTAGTGGAGTGATTGAGTAGAATGAGGTGGTGATATAAGGATATAGGTGATGGCCACACGGAATGTAGAGTTGGGAACTAAGCTTCAACAAAAGAAACAGAAAGTTCAAAGTCTGAAGAATGAAAAAGAGGCCTTGGAGGCCAAGTTGGAAGAAAAGACTGCTAAAACCGTTAGAGTTGAGAATGCATAGGTTAAAGTAGCAAGAAGGGTAAGCATTGTGGAAAATAAAGTGAGGGCTAAGAAAGCTAGGATTGATGATATGAACGTTAGAATGGATGATATGAAATATGTCTTTTACACAGCTTTTGGGAGGGCACAAGATAGGGTGTAATATTATCTTGTTGAACCTAGACAGACCCTTAGGACTTTGAGTCGATGGAAAATGATAAGTGTTATGAATGAGGAGTATGAAGATGCAATTCAGCGTGTAATGCATTTATAGAAAGCTTGGGTAGATTTGTATAGTTGTATATAAATCTATGTGTGTATGTAATGTAAATCCCTTGTATTTTGTTATAAACTGAGATATATAGTGTTATGTAACCATTTTTTGTTTTAAGGAGGGAAGCCTTATTTTTGTTGTCTAGGGTTGTAAAATATAAATCCTGACTTTTGTAGTCTAAAGAGATAGAAAAATTTATAGCAATATGCTATATCTGATGTAAGGTGCTTAGCACTTGTCAAAATACATACGAATATAAACTTGGTTATTTAATGTGTTTTGAAATGGCTTCGTGTTTATGTTAACATGAGAATGTGATATGTGAATGATAAAATAATAATCATGATATAAATTATTATTAAAAAGAAAATTTCGCCTAGACGAAGGCAGAATGTTCAACCTCGACCAAAGGTGTCAGTTAATGCTCCAGAGGAGCCAATTAATTTCATACAGCAATTTGTAGATATGTTAAGGGGAACATTTGTGACGCCCCCAAATTGAGCCCACACTACCCAATTTGAGTCGCTAAAAGACTATAACAAAATTATTACAATACCGTCCAAAGTACAATAATACAATACCCAATAATACATAACTAAGTCTTCACTATTATTACCACACTATTTAATAATATGGTGAAGACTACTATAGCAACTATCTCGGACCATCACTCCATTCCCCTCTTCTTCCCGCTAGTCCTGGCTACACTCTTATTTCCTTAACAATGGAACAAAAAGGAAAAGGATGAGCTCAAATAGCCTAATAAAGAATATTATGACTAAGATAATAACGAATAAATTATCCTTAGCCTTCAACAGTTGAGTTTATGGTAGAATTTAATAAACAACAGCTACAATTGAGTTCTTGATAGAATATAATATAAACAGCAAGTTTTAAGTCAACAACTATAGTTAAATTCTTGAAAAAAGTTTAGGTCAACAACTGCAACGGAATAAACTATAATGTCCCTTCTCTTTTTAAGAAAATTATCATCGACTTTTATCATCTGAAACACCATTAGTCATGATCATGTCAAACAACAGTTCTTCTTTGCCCTAAGCCAAAGAGAACATTCACCACGTGTCCTAAAAGACACATCACTATTATATCACCTTTATCTTATCATTTGTGTCCCAGGTCACAGATATTCACAATAACATGATTCTGATGATTAGAATAAATAGCAGTGATATAAATGATAACAAAAGAAAGAGGATAACAAGATAAACAATAACATTAGAAGTTAACAAATTTTACTGTCCAGAGTCAAATAATATCCAAATTGTCAATATGATGTAAAGTAGAAAGTGTTCAAGTCTAAGAATAATGTCCAAGATTTATAGGAAAGAAGCTCAACGGTAAGGTTTACGATATAAGGAATCAGTCCAAAATATTCACAGTTTAAATAAATGTTCATAGTTCAAAAGTTCAAGGTCCATAAGTTCACAACTCAAATATAACAATGAAAATTTAATAGAAAGGTTCATGTCAAAGGATATTAGATGAAGTGCAAACTATTAATCATTTTGAAAATTTTACCAAATAATACTTACCATAGTAAGTTTAAGAGTATGAAAGAAAATAATATCTCTTTATAAGTATGAAAAAATTGATACCCTTTATAAATAAGAAAGAAAATAATATCCCTTTTTGAGTATGAAAAGACTATTACCCCTTACCTTATCACGTGATTACATATTGCTTTCTATGGAGTTGATCAACCTATATGTATATTTATAATTTAATTAGTAATTAACACATATCAATTTCATGTGTACAATATATATTATATAATCATCAAAAAGTGACGATATAGTATAAATTTAAAGTATAATATACTTTAAAATAGTTTTTGAAGAAAAATAATACTTCAAAGTAAAATCTTCCAAATGAAGTTTTTCAAAATAAATCTTCTAATAGAAGAGTCTTCTAAAGGAAGAGTTATAAACTGAAGTGTGTGTGAGTATTTATATAACTTTTATAAAAATTTACTTGAACAATACTCGTACTCTTACAGATCTTCAACGCTTAAGATAACCTTAACATGCTCAGAGAGACACTTATACTAAGAAATATTCTGAGAGTGAAAGGAAGATTGAGTAAGTAATGTATGAAAACTCCTTATGGTAAGCCCCCTATTTATAGCCAGAGCCTAACCATATTTTTCACACACACGTTACACATTTTAATCTCATCTTTTAATTCATACCATTCATCAACTAACACAGGTTTCACACTTTAATCTGCACTATTTGTTGACTGACACACGTTTCACACGTTACACACTTACACACGTGACACACTTACACGCGTGACATATTTACACGCGTGATACATTTACACGTGTTACACACTTATACATGTTACACACCTACTCATTCTATTAGCCATTCTTCTGTATTATTGACTTAACAACACAATTATTTAAATATACAGTGTTATTCAAATAATGAATAAGTCTAACTATTTAATACCCGTGACTACTACTGTGATAATTCTTGGTCCAATAATATAAGATGTTGTGCATTGTGACGATTATTGATTCAATAATACATAATGTTGTGCAATTAATAATGTAAAATACTGTGTAATGACAATTATTAATTCAATAATATGAATTACTGTGTAGTGATAATTATTAACAAAATATTGTGCAATACCGTGTACTATTGTAGAATACCATGTACTACTGTGAAATACCGTGAAATATCATATACTGCTATTATTTTATCATCCGGTATTTTAACAGTTAAAAGTGATAGTATACCATTGACCATTTTTATTTAAAAAAGCTATTGTTGTCGTTTTCTATGTCTGACAATATTTCGTTGTGGGGTCCACCCACAACTGAATATTTCGGCGACGTCGTACGAATCGAATATTCCCTGACAAAATGAATATTCCTTTTTATTGTATAATTTGTACATATCAACCTTAACTTTATCATTTTATCAATTTAACACCTTACTATTAAGCATAAAAATTGTGAAAAAATTAAATTCTATTTATTAAAAGTTGGGTTCTTATAGCATTTCAGAACTGGGATACTAATCCTACAGTTGTTCAACCTCTAGCTGGTTGAATTGCCACTTTTAAAGATTTTAAGGCAATATGACCCCCAGAGTTTTAAGGGACTACTAATCTAATAGAGGCCCAGACGTGGGTAATTGAGATGGAGAAGGTTTTCGGTATAGCTAATGTGGCAGAGGAACAGAAACCGCATTTGCTACATTCATGTTAAAGGAAGAAGTTAATTATTGGTGGGGAGCCAACAAGGAAAGATTGGGAGGGGGAGTAGCAATTTATGAGAGATTCAAATAGATGTTTTTCGAGGCCTACTTTCCTCCGATTACATAAGATATGATGGAAGTGAAATTTCTGGAGTTAAAACAGGAGAACATGTCAGTGGCCGAGTATGCGGCAAAATTTAATGAATTGGCAAGGTTCACTCCATATCATATGGACACTAAACAGAGAAATACAAATTGATTCAAGCAAGAATTGAAGCCTTGGATTTATAGTCGGGTTTTAATGTTCCAAATCAGAAAATTTTAATGGGGTGTTGGAAGGCTATTTAAGCATAAGGAGGTAGCGAGGCCTTGACAAAGTTTAATCAAGACAAGCACTAAAAGAAAAGTGATGGAGCTAACAAAGAAGGAAGCAGTGGATGAAGCAACTCCAACAAGCGAAAGTGGAACAGCAACATGAACGCTGGGAATAAGCAAGGTAAGTAGAAGAAGAAAGTGGAAGCGTGTGTCACTTATGAAAAGAGTCACTTGGGAGTATGCCTGAAAGGAAAGAACGTTTGTTATAGGAGTGGTCAAGAAGGACACACTGCACTTAATTGCCCAACCCCAAAATCAAGCAAAGGATGTTTTCATTGTGGAGAAGTGAGGCATCAAATAAAAGATTATCCTAAGAAGAAAGCACAAGGAGGAAATGGAAACAAAAGTACCAATAGTGGAAAGCTTACAATTGGTGAACCAACTCAGCTAGGAAGGCCGACAGTACACACATTTAATATGACAGTTCAAGATGCAGTGACATCGAAAGATGTGATGTTAGGTATCATTCCTATCAATAATATAAATGCTTATGTATTATTTGATTCGGGTGTTACTTTTTACTTTTTGTCTAATGAGTTTGGAAAGAGATTGAACCTACCTTGAGTAAAGTTAAAGAATGTTTTAAATATAGAAGTAGCAAAGTAGCAAATAAGGAAGTGATTGAAGTGGAGATTATTCATCAGAATTATTGTATGGAGATGAAAGGGCATAAGTTAGCAGTCGACTTAGTTCCTATTCGATTAGGAGAGTTTGACGTAATACTTGGTGTATATTGGTTGTATAACCATGGTGCAGTGATTGATTGCAAGAAAAAATGTGTGAACCTTCAAATTCCCCTAGTTGGATTAGATTAAGATCGACTATCAACTCATGACCCTTGATCACTATGCAATTACCTTTTATTATGTTATTAACTAGAATTAGTTCTTTATTAGTAATCTCTATCATTAAGGGCTTTCTAATAATTCACTAGGCACGTTTAGTTTCTTAGCAAATTCATGGAAAATAAAAGAGCAAGTAGCACCCCAATCAAATAGAACGTAAGAACTTGTGGTGTTAATCAGAATGATACCTGATACTACATCCTGCGATGCTACAACATCTCTCGTGGTCATGTTGAATGTCCTTGTTGTTGGACAACCCGGGTTAGTTGTTAGGGTAGATTTGTTGATATTGTCCCCTTCGGCATTTCCTCCTTTATTGGGGTACATCTTAACTTGATGCCCCGTGGCTCCACAATTAAAGCAAGAGTCTTTCTTAAGGTTAGGGCATGTATTTGCTAAATGTCCCTCTTGTTTACAATTTTAGCAAACATTCTTCCCTTTCAGACACACTTGTAGACACCCAAATTTTGCACTTCTCTACTAACCCTGGCAGGAGGGCAAAATCGTGACTTGACCCGACATGCGAAAAGGAAGGTGGACCCCAACACGAAGCCACCCCAACGACTTACGATCAAAGCCGCCACAACGAGCATCAGGTTACTTGAGGCGAGGCAAACAGCTGATCTAGAAGAACCTGATTTGATCACAAAAGATGACTAATGGCCACTACGCTTACGATGGTTGGGGGTCTCGCTCCCCGGTGAGCAAGCGGCTGCCCAGCTCGCTAGTGAGCTGGCGGGGGTGGAAGGGGGCAGCGCCCCCTGGAAGCCAAGCACAAAGAGAGATTTATATATCAGGTAACAGGCTTCCGAAATAATGCAGCAAAAATGATGATTTAAGACTGCGTGACACGAAAATCGAGAAAAGGAAGCCAGACAGCCGCAGATACATCTGCGGCCAAGACACGTGGCGCTTTTTGTGGCTCGAGGAAACAACACGGCAGCCGAGGTTCGGCGCGGACGGCCACAGCAGGCAGCCGCAGATGCACCTGCGACTGCCTCCAGAACACTATACAGTGGCCATTTCTGCGTCCGAGAGAAAAAAGAAGAAGAAGAAATAGCGAAAAATAGAGAGAGAAAGCTTCGGGTTAGGCATATATTGGCTTGATTTTGTCTTCCTTTTACTCCAATCTCTCCTATATCTTGTGTATTACCTTGTTATTGAAACATCAAGGAGTTCTTGAGAGCTTTGCAAGGTTGAAATCCCATTTTTGTAGCATTTTATTGTGTTTTCCTAATATTGATTTTGTTGCTATTGGATAGATTAAATGTAGTTTTCTTAGCGGGTTTGCATAAATCGGGTTAAGGCCCTATAATAGTTAAATATGTGATTGTGGGCGTTTGAGGTTATTCGGATGGCTCACATGCCCATGAATAGCCTCAACGTTATTTTAATGCTTGATTTTCCCTTTCGACACAGAAAAAGAATTTTGGAATGAAAAGATGAAGATTTTCATAAAATCAATCAAACTAGGATATTAGATCATCCGTAGGCTAAAATAAAATTGTAAGTGTCGGATGAGCTCTATTCCTATTTGGCGAAGGATTTGAAAAAATATGTTTTACAAAATATCATCGGTTTTATTATCGAAACAAAAAAAATAAAAATGAACTCTTCGATTAAGTCAAATCCTTCGTGCATAGGGTCAACGAGATTTCTGAAGCACTTGCAAAATAAAGCATTCCAACGATTTTCATAGGCACACATACACACACACGCGCGCGCGCGCATAAACACACATTTTAGGATTTAAAAGGAAAAGAAAACATCAAGATTGCGGTAACCGTGTTTCACGGAAGTCGGGGGTGCCTAACACCTTCCCCTCGCTTAAGCAAGCCCCCGAACTCTATGAATCTCGATTCGCAGATCAATTAATTCGGAGTCACATATGAGCCAGCGATTACGAAAATAAAAGTCGGATGAGTTGGTACATCCATTTCAAATATACCAACTGGCGGCTCTGGTTAATTGGCTCATCATAAAATCGACCTTTCAAACCCCGTCGACATTCAAGCCGATCCTTTTCCAAAAAACACATCTTAATCTAAAGGCTAAAATTGAAAAGGGTTTTTAAATATTAAAAAACGAAACGACTTTCCCGGCGTCGACAACACTCTTAAGTGATTTTTTTCATATGTTTTGCACGGCTCCATTGTTTTCTTTTTATTCTCCCCTCCTTGCTGGGAGTTTCCACCATTGAACCTTTTTTATTGTTATTTTCTCCCCCATTCCCTCCTTTATTATTATTATTTCCCTCATTCCCATTTTATTGTTCTTATCTTTGTTAAACTTAGTCATGGCTTCACTGTCGCCTTCGGCAATGATAGTCTTTTCTAGCAATTGAGAGTAATTCTCTATTTATAAGACAGCTACTTTATTATATACTTAGGGTTTCAAACTTCCACGAACCTTCTTATTTTTCGCTCCTCCATATCCACCTGATTCGGAGCGAAACGAGCAAGTTCATTAAATTTGGAGGCAAACTGGGGAACAGTCATGTCCCCCTATTTTAAATTTAAGAACTGTACCTCCATATGATTCTTCATGCTTCGTGGAAAGTAATTCTCAAAGAATAACTTTTTGAACACCTCCCACGCAGCCACACTTTCACATAGTCGGGCTTGGTTAGCTTCCCACCAGAAGTTAGCCTCGCGCTTTATAAGGTAAGTGGCAAACTTAGTCTTTTTATCTTCAGCAACACTGCTAAGTCAAAGGCTTTCTCAATTTCTTTAATCCAGGCGGTTCCCTTGAAATCGGGAGGACCGACATTTTTAAAGTCTTTAAATGAGACTTTTTGTGGTTGGGGTTCTGGCTGAGGTGGTGGCGGTCGTATTTGTGGTTGTGGTTGTGGGGGTGGTGGTGGTGCCACATTAGTTGTTGTACGAGTATCTAAGACTATAATGACCGTAAATATTATAACATATTTCAATTTTAATTGATGATGTATTAATCAATGAAATGAAATTAAAATTTTATTTTATTGTGCATTCATAAATAATCATATCAATGTGTATGAGGTTGCAATTAAAGGAAAGCCCACTCGGTGAAATTAATAAACCAAGTGACTAACCTAGATATAATAATATCGATAACGATAAGATCGAAACCCTAAACTAAGGACCCAATTAAAAGCATTAGGGTTTATAATTAAACAAATGCATGGTAGAGTAAATAAAAACTCCAACGAAAGTCTAATGTGATGATTTAATTTATCCAACTATGACATTTGATATTTATAATCCTAAATATTACATTAAACATGCTAGGGTTAATTTTGAATACTAATTAATATTATTTGATTTAAAGGTATAAATTAAATACCTAACTCATGGAATTAATTTAATAACCCATAGAATTTGTAACGATATACAAATTCCCAAATATTGTAAATTAATAAGTTATTAATGGAAGCTAAATATTTTGAAAGGTGACAAGTATTTTGGGACAAGCCAATTATGGTATATTTAATGGTGGAAATAGATTCAAACTTTATGAAACAAGTTTGGATCAAAAAGGATTTAAATTGAATTAAAAATGACCAATAATGGAATTTTAAGGAAATTATATGAAAATTAATTGTCTAGATTTTTGGAGAAATAACCAAACTAACCTTGACATTTTAAATAATGACAAATGTGTCTTAAAGTGGGTCAATGACTATTATGCCATCAATAGTGGGTGCGAAATGACATACATGCCCTTAACTATGCATGAGTTAACTAACTATTGTGAGTTAAATGTTGGAAAATCTTGTGCAACACTTATATATGATAAGTTTTCAGCATTTTAACTAAATATGTTCTAAGCTACTACATGAGAGAGCTCAAAGAGGAAAAAAGAGGAGAAAGGCTAGGGTTTAAGGAAAAATCTTGAAAGATTTTAAGGAGAAGTGCTCTAGACAAGTTAAACAAGTGATCAAAGTGGAGAATCAAGCTTTTAGAAGGTTTATTTCAAGAAGGAACGTAACAAAAATAAGGTATAAAGAAGTCTAAGTTTTAAACTTGTCATCTATGTGCTTACATACAAAAATAAGTGAAGCCATGTATGTATTTTGGTAGTATATGATTTGATTATATGATTTATGTGCCATATATGTAGTTTAACATGAAACCCTAAGCTTCTATGTGCTAGAACCAAAGATGGTGCACTATTAATGAGTATATTCAAGATAAGAGCTATGATCTAAAGCTTGATTATGTGTTATATGTTATTAGAAATAATGGAACCCTAGTTGAAGGTGTTGAATATGCGGGTTACATGTGTTGATTGTGCTTGGTAACTTAGTAGATGTATGAAAGAGTCAAGAGCATGACTTGTGTAGAAGAATTACAATATTAGGCTATATGTTGCATGTAAACCAATTCATAATCTGTAAAGTATTTTAGTAGGTGCATGTAGAAGCTGCACATGCATATAAAGTTACTAAATGTTATATGTTAACCTATGTGGTGCATGAGAGTCAAAATGTTAAGTGAGTTTAAGTGGAAAGTTGTTAAAATTGACAAAATGCCAATAATGTGTCATTTTTGGCCATTTTGAGTAATTGTAGATCAAATGGGGCTAAACATGTAAGTTTGATATAAATACACATGTTATAATTTATTTGGAAATCAATTAGTGTTTATGGAGACAATTGTCCATTTTAAACGTTTTAAAACGTTCGCCGACGACCAAAACGATTTAATTAGAAAAAATAATATCATTTTAAGATTTTTAAATGTTTTGAAGGCCCATACATATCAATTACGTGTTTTATATGTTAAATAATTTGTTGGAACTCGGAAATGTCGATTTGGACCAAAAATAACATTGATTTTTTAAAAGAAAAATTTTTCAGAAAAACCAGAAGGGTGCCGAGGCGCCATCTTTTACACTGTGAACTGCGCCGGGGAGCAGTCTGGGCCGAGCCAATCTCGCGGCCAGCGAGATCTCTAGCATAAAACATGGCGTCGGGGCGCCATGTACTGAAAATTTAAAAATAAATTAATTTGTCCTAAAATAAAATATTTTGATATTAAATGATAGCTACATATGATATAAACCATAAATTGATAAAAATGATCAATATGGTAAATGTTAAGGACAAATGAACAATGTGTTATACGTTAAAGGTTATGTAAAGACAAAAGGTAGCTTATATAACAAGTTATAGCATGCATATAAATGTAACTAATGCATGAACCCATATTGTGGTCATGTAGGTTATAAACGGGATAATATTTTACCAGTTGTGATAGACGAGGATACAAGCAAATATTTTATCTGAACTCCTAATTGCAATTTTTTTTTTTTGAACAGTTATTCAGAATATGCATTCACGCGCTCATGTAAAGTTCATTCAGCATTGAACTATTTTGAAAGAGGTCGATGTCAATCTTGATTCCAGCTAGACACATATGATGATTTATGTTGAAATCTAATATTTATTGTTATGTGCTTCAATCCACATTGTTGTGGTGCGGAATCTATGATATGCTGTAACAGAACAACCCTGTTAAAAGGGAGTAAAGTATAAAGCAATATAATTTTATGGCGTGGTTGCATCGCTAGATGTTTATGTTGTGCACAATATAAAAGTATGATGGGCTGATCACCTAGAGTACACATCTAAATTAACAGTTAAGAAAGGTCTTCCCTTACTCTATTTCCTAAGAGGAAATAGTCGGGAAGTAGAGGTAAAGGACCGTTTCCCCCTCCTCGCTATCCTGGGCAATGTCAGTCTTTATGATTGGTATTGTTCTTAACAAGTTCTAGGTCTTGTGACCGTACAGCAAGAAATTTATACAAGTTCTCATGTTCATACATTGAACTGATATTGGTCAGCTATTGGAAATGATCCATTACATTGTTTGATTCAGCTTACTGTAAACGACTCATACTCATTGTAAATGATTTTCATGTCATCATTGTTTATATAATTGCTGAGCTATTTGATGCTCACCCTTACTTTTAAACATGATTTTTCAGCTAAACCCGAGCAGACCGGGGGGTCGGATATAGATAAGGGAAAAGGAAAAGTCGGCAAACAGTAGATGTAAAGTGATAGAGTCATGTTTATGTAAAAGTTATCTTTTTGTAATATGTAAGGTACAGATATGTATATATAAAGGTATGCAGAACCTGGGATAGTTGTGAATGAATGTAATTAAGTTTTATTAGTATTCTGAATGAATGGATATGTTGACAGGGTATAATAGTATCGTGAGTACCGAACCCGTGGTTCAAGGTACCCGGATTTGGGGGCGTCACAGAATTAATGATGGGAGCCCAAATGAATTTAATTGGGAGCCCAAGTGAATTTAATTGTTAGCCCAAGGAATTGATTTCCAATAGCCCAAACAAGTCAAAATTGGTAAAAGTATACAAGTCAAAAAAAAATTGAGATTTTTCGACGATGAAATTGAACGACATGATGTTCTGGATTGAGCAACAAGAGCCTTGGAAAACGAGACTTGAGAAGGGCCTCCACAAGTCCTGAGGCAAAAGGCTTTTGGAGGCAACTCATTTTGAGAATTGGTTGAGGGATTAGATTGGCGGCTAAAATGACGACATGATTTGGGCATTAACCGGGTAACTAAGGGCATTTTTGGAATTTCACCCCCGAGGTCCCATGTCAGGCATATGACCCATACACGTGTCAGGCATGTGACCACTTTTCAGGAAAAAAAAACCCTATAAATACCCCCCTCATTTCATAAGAAATGGACTTTTGGGCACCTTTGGATTCTCTCAAGACTAGCTACACCTGAAAGACTCTTAGATACTGAAGAATACTCTTGGACCCTAAGTGTTCTGTCATGTATTACTCAAGTAATCATTCACCTGTTCTTCTCCCTTCTTCAACTCTCCGATTCCGTACTCTTCGTGGATTTATCTTCTCTTGAATCAACACAAAACTTGGACCCTAGCAATGTATGAATTTCCTTGCCTACAATTAGATTGAGTAAAATTACTTTTATTTTCTTATAATCTTGACAATAACTATGAACTAATAAACTACTACTCATACTCGTGGAAAATAATACTCATATTGAATTTCTTGATTCTGTTACATATTATATAAAGTTTGTGTGTGACCATATTAAACCCTTTTTTTTTTTTTTTTGGTCAGATCTTCATTTAACATTGCGGTTTCAGAAAATGTTGACGGATTATGATTCAATATATTTCCCAATGCGATACTAACAACGAATCAAAGCCATATTTATTTATTTTTAATTATTTGGAAGTGAAAGATAATGTCAATTACCCAAATCTATAACTTAGTAAACCTATCAAAGCCGTTTTTTTTTTTTAATAATTTGGAAGTCAAAGATAATGTCAATTACCCAACTCTATAACTTAGTAAACCTATTGATTAAGTTCAAAATTTGAGAATGTTTTAGATAAAAAGTCTCTCAAACTATTTTTCAAGCGGCAACTACGTCAGGATCTCCTTCCTCATTATATTTATCCTTCAATTTCTCCAATAAAAATTCAACAACACAAATATTATTTTTAGTAATTATAAAAACGACACATTTATTTGTAATAAATTTTATTATATCATTAATTATTTGCTATAAATTTTATTATGTCGTTAAATATAATATTTGTATTATTAAATGTAATTTAGGAGAAATTGAAAGATATATTCAATGAAGGGGAACCTGACACTACACATTTTATTTGTTTTGGCTTTTTTATTTTGTTTTTGTTTTTGTGTTTTTTTTAAACTTGTTTTCCTTTGATATTGGGGTAATTTGTGAGAACGTCCTTTTCCATCCATAGCAATTTTTTTGTCTTTCTATCTCTAACGAGACACAGAAAGAAACGTGCTTAAGTAACTGTGGACTTTTCTGTCATTATATAATATTCAAACCTTACCCTATCATTTTCACGTCAATTTTTCAACAAATTCAAAATATATATACCGGCGTGGCAGATGGAAATAAGTATGTGTTGGTTCTTGTTCAGTTCTTCCAAGCCACACAAATTAGGAGCTTAAGCACTCCTCATTGACCGCAATGCCAAGTACAAACATCGTTTTAGTCTTATACATGTGTATATATATATTCAGTACATGACTATATACAGAGAAAAGTCTTATACGATATCTCAACCAGAATGGCTAGAATATATATTAGCAGATTAATATTGATATTTTCAAGTTAATTTATATATTTTTAAATTCAAAATTGATATAGTTTATTTAATTTTGAAAACAATAAATCTTACAATTATATTTTTAAGGTAGTTTGTGAGTTTCACAATTATATTACCTAAAATTATTTAGATGAATTACCGAACAATTACATGCTATATTTACAAAAACTTAGGTAATAATTAATTAACTTCAATAGTGTGCTTGTTTGGTTAAAAGCGTTTGTAATATTTGGTGTGTTCAAAAATTTGAATGCATTTTTAAATTTTTTTTACCTAAAAATAATTTATTTCAAACTTATTAAACTTACCAACTCAAACTACTTTTCGGTTTAAATTATACCTATAATGTGATGCATATGATACGTTAAAAACTCTAAATTCACCAAATTTTATTGTAGCGAACGCTATTAACCAAACAACTCAAAATATTTTGAAAATCAAGGTAAACATGGAGAAGTACATCGTTAAGAATATATTAGTTTTCTATATTTACTCTTAAAATAATAAATTGTTAGGTTAATAATAATAACATGATAATGAAACTATGTTAACAAATTTGAGAATGACATTCTTTCATTTTATATTGCTATTAATAAGAAGAGGGCATTTATTTTTTCTATTTCTTTTTTGTGAATGGGATAGGATCAATGGATAGGAGATTTCATAGCCATAAAATATGGTCCAGCTATATCAACTTGCTTGTCATCATTCCTTCTACTCTTGTATGCTAGATTGCAGTTTACATGTAAACATTTCATCATGGATAGGTTAACTCCCTTCTGTTGTGAATGAGCTAACTATTTTTCACGTGCCTATGGCTGAGGCAATGTGCCAGAGTGCTTGGCTGCATAACATGTGCAGCTCCTGTTGACATTGAGCTGGTTTGTAGTAGGAATGGTAGGACTACTATCCTTAATATGTTTTTTGTCCGACTCTTTTGTTACCGAGTTTTTTAATCAACAAAAAGGAAAAGAAATCGCCTTTTTTTTCAAAAAAAAATTGGTGAATTAGATGAAAAACTAAATAATATAATATTATTTTTTATAATTCCTATTATACTCTCTCAATTATAAAAATAATAAAACTAATATAAGGTAACTTAAAAACTTAAATGTAAAATTTAAGTTTTCTTTCTTATACTTTTATAAACTCGATACAAACATAATAGAAAGTATATAAATTTTCTATTATAAATTAATTTTTCTATTTTTTTCTTCTCTGTCCCGTACTTAGAAACAGTGTAAATGGGAGCATAAATCTAATACAAACTAGTCCGTAGGAAATTAACTTTGAAGAGTTGTTAGTTAAGCTTATATATATAATTGCTACTTAGGTCGAACCGAAAATTAACCTTGACCTTAGTTTTTGAAATACACTTCTATTCACAGGCATACTTCGATAAATGACAAGCATATTTAAGAAGGAAGTAATATCTACGAGTGGGGGAAAACTAACTCTTTGATCATGTGTATGTGTCTGCTTATCTAACTGGAATCTAAACAGCCTGGGGAGTTCAAACTTCAAAGTACACCAAAATGCTTTTTTTTCTTTTTCTTTTTCTCTTTTTTTTTTTGTAAAAAATAAAAAATAAAAATAGGGAGAAAAAGAACACCGGCTAAGGTAAGGCGAACATTTTCCTTTATACAAGACATTTTTCAAAATTGAAGCTAAGAGTATGTTCGGAATTACTTGAAAAATGTGATTATTGATTCTGCTTTTGATTATAATCAATTTTTAAAAAAAATAATTTGTGTTTGGTAAGTAAAAAATACTTAAACTAGTGAAAAATGTTTGGTCGAAAAAAAATTATTAATCACTTATTTCAAGTATAAACTACAAACAATGAATGTTTTGAGAAGTAAAGATGGGTAATTAATGAAATTATTAAAATAAATATAGATAGATTAGTAATATACTTGATCAAACTTAATTATTAGATTTGACAAATAATCTGAAGCTCTAAATTGGAGATTCTAGTTATTTTCATAAAAATATGATTATAAATAACTTTAAAATCAAATTACCAAATATTTTTTTGCTTCTTAAAGCTGCTTATAAGCAAATTTGAGTGCTTATAAGTGTAATGTCCTAGAATTTCCACGTCATTATTAATTAAATTATTAATTTAATTTCCAACGAGTTAGTTTTACGAGATTATTTAAATCTTTTTATGTGATTAATTAATTATGTGATTAAATAATTATGTAATTAATTACTAAAATTAATTAAAGGGGGTCACTAATATGTTATTAAATTAGTGAACAAACCCTAAAGTTTTAATATCAAAATAATCGATAAGTTTCCTATTAATTAAATATTCAATTAAATTGAATATAATGAGTGAATTAAATATAATAAATTAATTAATATGATTATTAATTAATGTAAATAATGTGAAATATTAATAATAATATTTATTAGTCCATTTAGTAATTTAATACTTATGGGTTAGAATATTTAATTATTTATTCAATCTAATTATTTATTTAATCATGGATTGAATAATTAATGTGTAAATTATTAAATTAGCCCAACATGGGTCAATTAGTAGCCCAAGTGTAGAATAATAAAATTTGACAATTTAGTAGCCCAAACAATTTAATAGAAGCCCAATTGGTATTTTAAATGAAAGCCCAATGATTGGCCCACTTGGAAAATACTTTATAAAACTTATTAATTATTTAAATGTAACAATTGACTATCATTTTGGGACAATTAAAAGACCCATCAGCCGACCATGGCAAGGAGAGAGAAAAAAATGATTTGTTTTTATTTTGTTTTATTTTTCATTTATTTAATTAATGGATTGCTTGTTTGATTTTTCAAATACTTGGACCATCCCTCTTTTCACCTAATGTGTCATTTAACCCATTCCATGTGTAAGTTGTCATTTAGGGGCATGGGCAAAATTATTAGATATATTATGTGTATCTAATAATTTTGCAAGTATACTTGAAATTGGTAAAGCTTATTTCATTATTTTCTCAAAGTCCAAAAGAGAGAGCTAGAGAGCATTTGAGAGTGTAGAAAAATATTTTGAGAGCAAAATTATCAAGAGAAGGATTTCTTGGTTTATGTCTTCAAGATTCACCACCTATTTTGGAAGAAAAAGAAGAATAGCCATTAAATCAAGGTAATGATTATTTTAAATAAAGTTTTGTTTTTAAATTAAATAAATCATCATGTTAGTATAAACATGTTAATATAGTTATTAATGTGTAGTTGTAATATTTATGCCATGCTTGAGTTTAATAGGTTTGGTTTGTATTTTGGTATATTTTATATGCTAAAATATGTGTTTAATAGTGTGTAAACAAGTTTTGGAATTTATGTCCAAAAATATTTTTATAAAACTTAGGTTTGATGTTCTAATATTATAGAACATTAAATCATGAGAAAAACAAAGTTTGAATCACTCAAAATGGAGTTATACACAAAAAGTTATGATTTATAGTAGTTTATGTGATGTAAAATTTTTTATAAAAAAATAATGATATTAAATCATGAAAAATTTATTTTTCATGTTATAAATTAATATAAGGTGATTGGTAATTTTTTTGGATTTTTATTGATGATTTAAAGCTTACTTATTGGTATATTTTTATTTAAAATGGGTATTGCCGGACACTGTTCACACTCTGCCGGAACAAAAAAAAAAATAACACTGCCGCGCAATGCGCGAACCACTGTTCACGCCAGACGCGGAGCCAAACGACGTCGTTTGGCACAAGAAAATAAACTACTCCGCGCATTCGCGCGGAAGCCAGCAGAATGGATTTCAAAACGGCACCGTTTTGGGCCGTTCAGTTTATTACGCGCGCCATGCGCGGAAGACATTTCCGCGAATTTACCAAAATGCCCCTCCGTGTTTTTTTTTCGGCGAAATTACGATTTTGCCCTCGGTTCAGTTTTCAACTTAATTACAGAAATGCCATTCGGGTTTAATTTAATTAATTTAAATATTTAAAAAACTAATTTAAAATTATAACAAAAATAATAATAATACAAAAATGATATTGGGAGTATATTTTTAATTAAGTTTAATATTTAAATATTTTAAATATTAATCTACTTAGCTAAATCATGGTTAAGTTAAATAAATTTATTAGTTATTTATTATGTAAAATATTAATAATAAATAAAGGTAATAAATTAGCAAATTATTATTTAATTTCTATTAAATAATAATTAAAGAGAGATAAAATTTGTAAAGCAATTATTTATTATTTAAATATTATTAAATAATAAATAAGGATAATTAAGTAATTAATTATTATTTAATTAGCATTAAATAACGATTAATGAAAATTAAGTTATTAGATTAATAATTTATTATTTAATTTAAATAATAAATAAGAATGATTTGATTATTATTTAACCTTAAATAATAATTAAAATTAATTAAATAATTAATTATTATTATTTAATTGACATTAAATAATAACTAAAGAGGATTAAAATGAGTAAACTATTATTTAATTTCCTTAAACTAAATAATAGGTAAGGTTAATTACTTAGTTAACTATTAGTGATTAATATTAAATTAAAGAAGGTTAAAATGAATCAATAATTATTTATTATTTAATTATTATTAAATAATATATAAGTACAATTAGTTATTATTTATTTTAAATAATAACTAGAGTTAATTAATTAATTTTTATTTAATCAAGATTAAATAGTAATTAAATAGAGATCGAGTTAATAAAATAAATTGAACTTAATTATGCTTTAATTAAACAATTGTAATAAGTTGTTTAAGGGTTTAATAAGTGTCCAACACTTAAGAAAAATATTTTCTAACTTATTAAATTATTAACCTAAAATGATTAAGGGTCTATAAGGTTAATAATATTGTTTTGACTAATGTAGATTATGTGTTAGTACTTATATGATAAATAAGTACCTTAGTAAGCGTGTAGTTGTGTAAATACGCCGTACTAATCATTAGACCAACTTTATTAATGTTAGGTCTTTTCAAAGCCAGTTAGTTAAAGCTAGACATATATTGTAGCTGAGCAGCAGGCAAGTTCCTTATCTCTAAACTCATTTCATTGAGCAAATTATTTATCTAGGTTTGAACTGTTATTTCCAAGCATGCTTTGAGTGGTTTAATTACTTTACAATTATTCCACATCGATATTATTGTTATTCGCACTTGTTGCACTTGAGATTGTACAGTCATTGACTTGTACTTAATTATTGTTCTATTCTTTAAAGAACTGTTCACAGTAAGTCTAAGTCATTGTTCGGCTAGACATTTATGTTAAAGATTTTAAAAGCTATCCAAATCATTGAAGATGCGGATTCTTAGACTATTATGAACACCCCTTTATTATAGGGGAGTACCCTGTATCTAATATTAGGTACAAAAATACGGAAATTAAATGTTATGCATACACATATTGTACTGAGGCTGATCCCCTCGGGTACATATTTCTGGTAGTAACCATTGAGTCAACCTGCTATTGACTACAGTGGATATTTATAGTTCATAGTCTATTTGACTATCCTAATTTTAAAAGCAACTTATTATTCCTGCTTATGTTATTCACATTATTGAATTGTTCAGCTATTCCTTTTCATTCATGATATATTGTTCCTTGTTGTTATTTAAACTTGTTGAGCAAACTAGTTGCTCACTCTTGCTATATCATGAAACCTTATTGCAGTGCAACCCGAGACTTCGGGAAAGAACAAGGGTAAAGGAAAGATGAAGTAATAGACTTCGAGATTGCAGTCCTGTAGTTAATTTAAATTAACTGTTATGTAATATAAACCCTAAGTACTTTATTAAGGGTATTTGTGTACTTTTTGTAAGGTTATCGTATCTTGGGACTAGTAACACCTTTTGAATGAACAACATATGTTTATTATTCCGCATTTAGTTATTGTATGTTGTTTAGAGGTGAATGTTTGTATTGGATCGTGATGACCGGATCCGGGTATTTGTAACCCGAATTTGGGGGCGTCACAGGTTGGTATCAGAGCCGTAGGTTAGAAACGTTAGGATTGCGAAACCTAAGTTATAACCTTAGTATTAAACTCGTATTGAGTGTTAGGAGATAAATCGAGGAGATTTATCCTATGTGGTTTTGATGAATTGGGGAATTCATCGAGTCGAGTCGTACCCAATGAAATATAATTTCATTTCTTCAATGAATATATTTTATTGTTGTACTGATGTTAGTTTTTCTGTTGTGTTGTAGGATGGCTATAGGCGAGACGAGCGGAGCTCGAAAGGACGTGGTATTCATTGATATCCCAGTGGATACGCAGCAGTTGGTAGGGTATGCACCCGTTGCACCTGTAGCACCAGTAGGAGAGTCCGATCTGGAGGAGGATGATAGTAGGGATGCCGCGGAGCCCGTCAGGGGTGGGGTGATGAGGCCCTATAGTGAGGAGGAAGCCGAATCTGAGGATGAGGCAGATTCTGAGGATGACGAGCAGGAGGAGCCAGCAGAGTATGCTGATGGCATGGGCACTACTGCCAATGACATCATCGATACTTTGACTACGGCTAATGATGAGCTAGAGGAGAGGGTTCAGCACCTAGAGGAGCAGAACCAGATTCACCAGCAGACTGAGGAGCAGTATAGAGATGCAGCTTACATGTTCTCTGGTGAGAACATGGAACTTAAGGAGAAGATGACCGATTTGCAGGCCAAAATTCAGCAGTTGGAAAACGCTGCACCTCCGTTGGGTCCTACTGTGCAGCAGCTGATGATCCAGAATAGTCAGCTGAGGCAGACGGTGGAGAGATTTGATGCTAGGGAGATGGCTAGTCAGACAGTTCTCCAGACAGTCAGGGCTGAGCTGGATAGGGAGAGAGCTGCTAGGGTCGACACCTTAGAATATGCTCTTGGCACTTCGTTTGATCGACTGAGGCGTCGGGTTAGGAGGCACCCTAGGGAGGCGGGTAACAGCAGACGCTGGATTCGTCGCCGTACAGTGGAGGAGTTGGCCCAGCAGGCTTTACGCAGGGCTATTCGTAGGACTGTTCACCGCAGCAGGCGGTGATTTATTATTGTTATCTTATTTGTATCTAGAAGTAGCGAGTCCCACATTTTGTTTCTATTAGGGATGTTTCAGCTATTGTAAGCCTTTATAGTTCTATGTATGCATAGGATGTCAGTTAGACCCCAACTTTTGTTCTGTTAGGGGGGGTTGATGGTTGTGAATCCTCACTTTTGTTCGTCAGAGGATAGTCGTTATTAGGCAACTTGTGCCTTGAGCGTTTATAGAAGTATGCCACTTGTTGAGTCTGTACTAAAACATTGGTATATGAATATAAATGCAGTTATTTCCTTGTTAAATCAAATATGCTTGATATATAGTTTGAATTTAAATGTTAATTTGGCTAACATAATGTGTAGAACTATAAGTATAAGTCTAAGATTTGCTCTTTAGCAGATCATGCCGAGAGGTAGACCACGCAATCAACGTATCCCAGAATCAGAGAGTGAGGTTGGGGATCAACCCAATCCTATGAGAATGTTTGCAGAAATGCTGGCGGAAGCCATGCAAACTAGACCCCCACCAGTGGTAGTACAACCAGCACCGCAGACAGCGCCGCACTTGGCAAATTTCAAGGACTTTAAACTGGTTGGACCACCGGAGTTTCAGGGAACTCTAAACCCGATCGAAGCACAGACTTGGATCGAGGAAATGGAGAAGGTGTTCGAGGTCGCTAGAGTGGCCGGAGAACAAAAGACTAGTTTCGCTACCTTTATGATGAAGGGGGAGGCGAACTACTGGTGGAAGGCCAACAAGGGCCGTGCAGGAGAAGGCGCCATCACCTGGGAACGCTTTAAGGAAATGTTTCTGGAAAACTACTTTCCAGAAAGCATGCAGCAAGAAATGGAGGTGAAATTCCTCGAGCTAAAACAGGGGAGTATGTCTGTGGCCGAGTATGCGGCCAAGTTTAATGAGTTGGCAAGGTTTGCAACTCATCAGGTGGATACGGAGGCTAGGAAGGCTAGGAGATTTGAGCTAGGTTTGAAGCCGTGGGTGTACCGTTCTGTGGCGGTATTAAAGATCAAGAGCTTTGCAGAGCTATTGGAAAGGGCAATCATTGCAGAGGGTGGCAGTGAGGCCCTAAATAAATTCAACCAGGAGAGGAAGAAAGGTCATGACGGGCAAAAGACGGGGAGCAGTGGAGGCAGCAACCCCAATAAATGAAAGTGGAATGAGAGCCAATCGTCCGGAGGTAACAAATCCGGAGGAGAGGCTAAGAAAGTGGGCAAATGCAACAATTGTGGTAAGAACCACACGGGCGAATGCTTGAAAGGGAAGAGTGTTTGCTATAGCTGCGGACAGCCAGGGCACATGGCTCCACAATGCCCGAAGAAGATGAAGGGAGTATGCTTCTCCTGTGGAGCAACCGATCATCAGGCCAAGGACTGCCCAAAGAGGAAGGGAGACGCTGGGAGTGGCAACAGAGGCAACAACAACAACAACAACAACAACAATAACAACAGGCTGAGCATTGGAGGGCCAGCCAGTCAGGCCAACCGACCCACAGCGCGCACCTTCAACATGACTGTGCAGGATGCAGTCGACTCCAAGGACGTGGTGTCAGGTATCATCCCGATCAATGATATTAATGCATATGTATTGTTTGATTCGGGTGCTACCTGCTCATTTGTTTCTGAAGATTTTGCTAAGAGATTAAATTTACCTCAAGAAAAGCTAGAACACCCTATGAACGTAGAAGTAGCAAACAAAGAAATCATTCTCGTAGACTACATTCATAGGAACTGTTGTGCTGAATTACGAGGGTTTAGACTTAACGTAGATTTGATACCGATTCGTCTGGGGGAGTTTGATGTAATCCTAGGGATGGATTGGCTATCGAGTCACGGGGCGGTTATTGACTGTAAGAAGAAGTGTGTGCACTTAAAGACTCCGAATAAGTCCAAAGTTATATTTTACGGTAGTAAATCGCCGAGACAATCAAGTTGTCTGACGATGATGCAAGCACGAAAGTTGCTCAGGAAAGGGTGCGTAGGTTATTTGGCTCATGTGGTCGATACTCAACGTGTCGAGGGCGAACTGAGTCAGATACCTGTTGTACGGGAATTCGCTGATATTTTCCCAGAAGAGATTCCGGGGTTACCGCCGGACAGAGAAGTGGAGTTTGTTATTGATTTGGTACCGGGGACCGCACCGATATCAAAGGCGCCGTATCGTATGGCACCAGTAGAAATGAAAGAATTGATGGTTCAACTGCAGGAACTGTTAGATAAAGGTTACATCAGACCAAGCGTGTCACCATGGGGAGCGCCGGTTCTGTTTGTAAAGAAGAAGGATGGTTCGATGAGGCTTTGTATTGATTACCGGGAGTTGAACAAGGTCACCATTAAGAACAGATATCCGCTACCCAGAATTGATGATCTGTTTGATCAACTTAAGGGAGCGAAATACTTTTCGAAAATAGATTTGAGGACGGGTTATCATCAACTGAAGGTGAGGGAGGAGGATATCCCGAAAACGGCATTCAGAACTCGTTATGGTCATTTCGAGTTTCTAGTGATGTCATTTGGACTGACGAATGCACCAGCGGCATTCATGGATATGATGAACAGAGTGTTCAAGCAGTACTTGGACAAGTTCGTGGTCGTATTCATTGATGACATATTGGTGTATTCGAAGACGGAGGAAGAACATGTAGAACACTTACGGATCGCATTGGAGGCTTTGAGAAGGGAGAAGCTGTACGCTAAGTTTTCGAAGTGTGAATTTTGGTTGTAGAGGGTGCAGTTTCTAGGTCATGTTATCGACAAAGACGGTGTTTCGGTGGATCCAGCGAAGGTGGAGGCAGTTATCAATTGGGAACAACCGAAGACGCCGACTGAGATCAGGAGTTTCTTAGGGTTAGCGGGGTATTATCGGAGATTCATTCAGGATTTTTCGAAGATAGCATCACCGTTGACCAATCTTACCCGAAAGACTGTGAAGTTTGTTTGGTCGGAGAAGTGCGAGGAAAGTTTTATGGAGTTGAAAAAGAGGTTGAGCCAGGCACCAGTGTTGGCTTTACCGGACGACACGGGAGGGTTCGTAGTGTACAGTGATGCGTCACACAAGGGTCTTGGTTGTGTGCTAATGCAACACGGCAAGGTCATTGCGTATGCGTCACGTCAGTTAAAGGATTATGAGAAGGGTTACCCGACTCATGACCTGGAGTTAGCAGCGGTAGTTTTTGCCCTGAAGATTTGGAGGCACTACCTATATGGCGAGAAGTGTGAGATATATACAGACCACAAAAGTCTGAAATATATCTTCACTCAAAAGGAGTTGAATATGAGGCAGCGTCGATGGTTAGAATTGATCAAAGACTACGACTGTGAGATTTTGTACCATCCAGGCAAGGCCAATGTAGTAGCAGATGCCTTGAGCAGAAAAGGCAGGGAGAAGTTGTTGAAGCTAACAAATCAGGAAGAGTTGGTGAGAGATTTCGAACGTTTGGAGTTGGAGATCAAATATCCGATGGAGGCAGACGAGAAGTTATTTACAGTAACAGCAAGCCCGACCTTATTAGACAGGATCAAAGAGGCTCAGGAAAAGGATGAAGATTGTGATAATATTAAGAAGCGAATTGCTGAAGGCGAGGAGCTTAAGTACAAGATTGATAGCACAGGGTTGCTAAGGTTCGAAGGGAGAGTCTGGGTACCGATGGATCTGGAGCTGAGGGAAGAGATTCTTCAGGAAGCTCACAGTACAAGGTACTCAGTACATCCCGGGAGTACGAAGATGTATCAGGATTTAAGACAATATTTTTGGTGGCCGAATATGAAGAAGGAAGTGGCAGAATGTGTCAGTCGATGTCTGACATGCCAGCGGGTTAAAGCAGAGCATCAGCGGCCGAGCGGGCTGCTTCAACCACTAGAGATTCCCGAGTGGAAGTGGGAGCACATCACGATGGATTTTGTGGTGGGTTTGCCACCGACACATAAAGGTTTGGACGCCATCTGGGTAATAGTGGATCGTCTGACCAAGTCAGCTCATTTTCTACCTATCAGAATACGGTACAATCTGGAGCAGTTAGCGAAGCTCTATGTGAAGGAGATAGTGTCACGACATGGAGTACCGGTATCGATTGTGTCCGACAGAGATCCGCGCTTCACGTCAAATTTTTGGAAAAGTCTGCAAGCAAGGATGGGTACACAATTGAGGTTGAGTACAGCATACCATCCTCAAACTGACGGCCAGAGCGAGCGAACGATTCAGACCTTGGAGGATATGCTCCGAGCGGTCGTAATGGACCTAAAGGGCAGTTGGGATGACCATTTGCCACTGGTGGAGTTCGCTTACAATAACAGCTACCACGCTAGTATCGGTATGCCACCATACGAAGCGCTTTATGGAAGAAAATGTCGAACACCGTTGTGTTGGGACGAGGTCGGTGAACGAAGAATGCTTGGACCTGAAATGGTGCAGCAGACTGCAGACACAGTACAACTTATCAGGAATCGACTGGTAGCAGCTCAAGATCGTCAAAAGAAGTACGCAGATTTGCATCGCCAAAAGCGGGACTTCGACGTGGGCAGCTTCGTATTTCTGAAGGTATCTCCCTGGAAGGGGAAAATCCGTTTTGGTAAGAAGGGCAAGCTGAGCCCTAGGTTCATAGGACCGTTCGAAATCTTGAGGCGAGTCGGTGAAGTGGCGTACGAGGTAGCATTACCTCCTGAACTGGAGCACATTCACAACGTGTTTCATGTGTCAGTGTTACGGCCATATAAACCGGACTACAAGCACGTTATCTCCTATGAACCAATTCAAGTCGAGAAGGACTTATCATATGAAGAAGTTCATGTTCAGATACTCGATAGGAAGGAACAGAAACTGAGGAATAAGATAATTCATTCGGTCAAAGTACTTTGGAGAAATCACGCAATTGAAGAAGCTACGTGGGAACTAGAGGAGGATATGAAAACGAATTACCCGTTTTTATTTGAGTAACCTTATTTTTACAATTCCGAGGACGGAATTTTTATAAGGGGGGAAGAATGTAATGTCCTAGAATTTCCACGTCATTATTAATTTAATTTTCAACGAGTTAGTTTTACGAGATTATTTAAATCTTTTTATGTGATTAATTAATTATGTGATTAAATAATTATGTAATTAATTACTAAAATTAATTAAAGGGGGTCACTAATATGTTATTAAATTAGTGAACAAACCCTAAAGTTTTAATATCAAAATAATCGATAAGTTTCCTATTAATTAAATATTCAATTAAATTGAATATAATGAGTGAATTAAATATAATAAATTAATTAATATGATTATTAATTAATGTAAATAATGTGAAATATTAATAATAATATTTATTAGTCCATTTAGTAATTTAATACTTATGGGTTAGAATATTTAATTATTTATTCAATCTAATTATTTATTTAATCATGGATTGAATAATTAATGTGTAAATTATTAAATTAGCCCAACATGGGTCAATTAGTAGCCCAAGTATAGAATAATAAAATTTGACAATTTAGTAGCCCAAACAATTTAATAGAAGCCCAATTGGTATTTTAAATGAAAGCCCAATGATTGGCCCACTTGGAAAATACTTTATAAAACTTATTAATTATTTAAATGTAACAATTGACTATCATTTTGGGACAATTAAAAGACCCATCAGCCGACCATGGCAAGGAGAGAGAAAAAAATGATTTGTTTTTATTTTGTTTTATTTTTCATTTATTTAATTAATGGATTGCTTGTTTGATTTTTCAAGTACTTGGACCATCCCTCTTTTCACCTAATGTGTCATTTAACCCATTCCATGTGTAAGTTGTCATTTAGGGGCATGGGCAAAATTATTAGATATATTATGTGTATCTAATAATTTTGCAAGTATACTTGAAATTGGTAAAGCTTATTTCATTATTTTCTCAAAGTCCAAAAGAGAGAGCTAGAGAGCATTTGAGAGTGTAGAAAAATATTTTGAGAGCAAAATTATCAAGAGAAGGATTTCTTGGTTTATGTCTTCAAGATTCACCACCTATTTTGGAAGAAAAAGAAGAATAGCCATTAAATCAAGGTAATGATTATTTTAAATAAAGTTTTGTTTTTAAATTAAATAAATCATCATGTTAGTATAAACATGTTAATATAGTTATTAATGTGTAGTTGTAATATTTATGTCATGCTTGAGTTTAATAGGTTTGGTTTGTATTTTGGTATATTTTATATGCTAAAATATGTGTTTAATAGTGTGTAAACAAGTTTTGGAATTTATGTCCAAAAATATTTTTATAAAACTTAGGTTTGATGTTCTAATATTATAGAACATTAAATCATGAGAAAAACAAAGTTTGAATCACTCAAAATGGAGTTATACACAAAAAGTTATGATTTATAGTAGTTTATGTGATGTAAAAATTTTTATAAAAAAATAATGATATTAAATCATGAAAAATTTATTTTTCATGTTATAAATTAATATAAGGTGATTGGTAATTTTTTTGGATTTTTATTGATGATTTAAAGCTTACTTATTGGTATATTTTTATTTAAAATGGGTATTGCCGGACACTGTTCACACTCTGCCGGAACAAAAAAAAAATTAACACTGCCGCGCAATGCGCGAACCACTGTTCACGCCAGACGCGGAGCCAAACGACGTCGTTTGGCACAAGAAAATAAACTACTCCGCGCATTCGCGCGGAAGCCAGCAGAATGGATTTCAAAACGGCACCGTTTTGGGCCGTTCAGTTTATTACGCGCGCCATGCGTGGAAGACATTTCCGCGAATTTACCAAAATGCCCCTCTGTGTTTTTTTTTCGGCGAAATTACGATTTTGCCCTCGGTTCAGTTTTCAACTTAATTACAGAAATGCCATTCGGGTTTAATTTAATTAATTTAAATATTTAAAAAACTAATTTAAAATTATAACAAAAATAATAATAATACAAAAATGATATTGGGAGTATATTTTTAATTAAGTTTAATATTTAAATATTTTAAATATTAATCTACTTAGCTAAATCATGGTTAAGTTAAATAAATTTATTAGTTATTTATTATGTAAAATGTTAATAATAAATAAAGGTAATAAATTAGCAAATTATTATTTAATTTCTATTAAATAATAATTAAAGAGAGATAAAATTTGTAAAGCAATTATTTATTATTTAAATATTATTAAATAATAAATAAGGATAATTAAGTAATTAATTATTATTTAATTAGCATTAAATAACGATTAATGAAAATTAAGTTATTAGATTAATAATTTATTATTTAATTTAAATAATAAATAAGAATGATTTGATTATTATTTAACCTTAAATAATAATTAAAATTAATTAAATAATTAATTATTATTATTTAATTGACATTAAATAATAACTAAAGAGGATTAAAATGAGTAAACTATTATTTAATTTCCTTAAATTAAATAATAGGTAAGGTTAATTACTTAGTTAACTATTAGTGATTAATATTAAATTAAAGAAGGTTAAAATGAATCAATAATTATTTATTATTTAATTATTATTAAATAATATATAAGTACAATTAGTTATTATTTATTTTAAATAATAACTAGAGTTAATTAATTAATTTCTATTTAATCAAGATTAAATAGTAATTAAATAGAGATCGAGTTAATAAAATAAATTGAACTTAATTATGCTTTAATTAAACAATTGTAATAAGTTGTTTAAGGGTTTAATAAGTGTCCAACACTTAAGAAAAATATTTTCTAACTTATTAAATTATTAACCTAAAATGATTAAGGGTCTATAAGGTTAATAATATTGTTTTGACTAATGTAGATTATGTGTTAGTACTTATATGATAAATAAGTACCTTAGTAAGCGTGTAGTTGTGTAAATACGCCGTACTAATCATTAGACCAACTTTATTAATGTTAGGTCTTTTCAAAGCCAGTTAGTTAAAGCTAGACATATATTGTAGCTGAGCAGCAGGCAAGTTCCTTATCTCTAAACTCATTTCATTGAGCAAATTATTTATCTAGGTTTGAACTGTTATTTCCAAGCATGCTTTGAGTGGTTTAATTACTTTACAATTATTCCACATCGATATTATTGTTATTCGCACTTGTTGCACTTGAGATTGTACAGTCATTGACTTGTACTTAATTATTGTTCTATTCTTTAAAGAACTGTTCACAGTAAGTCTAAGTCATTGTTCGGCTAGACATTTATGTTAAAGATTTTAAAAGCTATCCAAATCATTGAAGATGCGGATTCTTAGACTATTATGAACACCCCTTTATTATAGGGGAGTACCCTGTATCTAATATTAGGTACAAAAATACGGAAATTAAATGTTATGCATACACATATTGTACTGAGGCTGATCCCCTCGGGTACATATTTCTGGTAGTAACCATTGAGTCAACCTGCTATTGACTACAGTGGATATTTATAGTTCATAGTCTATTTGACTATCCTAATTTTAAAAGCAACTTATTATTCCTGCTTATGTTATTCACATTATTGAATTGTTCAGCTATTCCTTTTCATTCATGATATATTGTTCCTTGTTGTTATTTAAACTTGTTGAGCAAACTAGTTGCTCACTCTTGCTATATCATGAAACCTTATTGCAGTGCAACCCGAGACTTCGGGAAAGAACAAGGGTAAAGGAAAGATGAAGTAATAGACTTCGAGATTGCAGTCCTGTAGTTAATTTAAATTAACTGTTATGTAATATAAACCCTAAGTACTTTATTAAGGGTATTTGTGTACTTTTTGTAAGGTTATCGTATCTTGGGACTAGTAACACCTTTTGAATGAACAACATATGTTTATTATTCCGCATTTAGTTATTGTATGTTGTTTAGAGGTGAATGTTTGTATTGGATCGTGATGACCGGATCCGGGTATTTGTAACCCGAATTTGGGGGCGTCACAATAAGTACTTCCAAACGCCCTATAAGTATAAACTTTGAAATTGGGATTAAAAGCCATAGAATTGAAATTTGAAAGTCTTAAGAAATTTTGTTCCATTTGGCAAAACTTTAATTTGTAAAGTTACCTTCTGTTAGTTTAGAGTGTATGATTTACATGTACAATGTGTATGAACGTTAAATTTTAAGCGATAAATTGAAAAAAACGAAATAAAATTATATATATATATATATATATATATATATATATATATATATAAATGAAACAAATGACGGGTTAAGTTGCAGAAAAGAGTTTAGCTCATTATTGTTGGATCCATCCCTTGTTGCAAGACTTTGGTGAAAAGGAAGCAAGACTATACAGTAGTAAATATTGAATCAGCTCCATTTTGTTTGGATCTAAATTCAAATTATTATAATAAATATCATATATCCTATTAAAAATATAAAATTTAAGGAAAAAATGAAATCAATGGATCATGATGCCTCATCCATTGTGAATATGTAGAAGAGTAAATTGAGTTTTGAAGATACAGACTCAAACCAACAAAAGAACTTCTAACATCAACTCCAAAATATTCGTCCAAAAAAATACCTTGACATCGAAGCAATAATCACTACTCATTAACACAATCCACTTTGGCTGGAGCCAAATAGCATTAGGAAAGACATAAATTTGAAAAGAAGAGAAGGACAAAGACTCCGGTGGATAATCTCCCAGATCAACTAAAAGACATTCTAGTAAACATTGTTTACAAAGAAAAAAGATCTAATCTCCATGTAAACCTTTCCTTTTTCTATTGTTAACAAAAATAGAATGTTGCAGAGTCTAGGTTTCTCAAAAGTTTTCAGACACCAGCACTACTATTCAACAGGGTGTTGATCTCGCCAATAATATGGACAGGTCTTCCGTCAAACATGGATGAAAGCGAACTCTCACAAAGCTTCTTCAACTCCCTCGTCTTTGTTAGTGCTGCTTCCTGTAATCAAATAAGCAAACATGAGATGTTCTATTAAGACATCTATCTTGGAAAGTTGATCCACAACACCGGCTAAGAGAGATCACCAGAGTAACATTCACATAAGACGTACATCAAAACCATTAATTTGGGTGTAATGGATGTATGACTCGGTACCTAAACATAACAATTGGAAGTATGAAGCTACGAAAAAATTATTTAGTTATTGCAGCTTGTCCGTTATCATCACAAATGGAAGTCGTGATCAGTATTTCTACAAAATTCATAAGTTAAGGAAGGTCGATGTAATTTCTCAATTATTACAACCTCCGTCTGCCAAAGGATGACAGAAACCTTTTGACAAATTAAGGATATCAAATTAGAGCAGAGTATTTCCAAATTTTATCCACAGAAAGACCCTACTCAATTACACTAATAAACCTTTTCTTTATAACTAGTGGACCCCACGTAAATGCACTTTAGAGGATAAAATAGACTTTGTACCACATTTTACCCTTGACTTTTGTACTTTTTTCATCCTTTGGTCAACAATTGTTTTTGTACTTGTGCCATCATTTGGTGAACAGAGGGATTCTTATTATTGTAGTTGTACTATTGAGAAGCAAAACTTAAAACTCTGTAAATATGAACTCAAGGGACTCACTTGTTTTGGCCAAAATGAAGAAAACGAATTCTGAAGCTCCATGCGTCTCACGGCCAAGTCCTTCAGTCCCTCTTTCAGCTTCATTTCATGGTGCTTCTTTTCCTCTAATGTATTAACAAGTCGATCCAGAAATCTAGAATCAAATATTCATTTTAATCAATACTCAATATTGATAACAGTTACAAAAAGATGAAGACATGAGAAATTATGTTGTACAAACTAAAGCACTAGAACATGCAGTGAAGACCAGAGATGGCAAGTAAACTCGAGCAAACTGATTTGACTGCTGCCTCATAGCTACAAGACAAAACTTCTAACAAACGGCCGCCACAAAATGATACATTTGTTATGACTCAAAAGATAGACAAATTTCGGGATTTATTGAGATGCTATACTATTATGTGAAAATAGCATGACAAAAGAAAAGTGCTGAAAATGCTTTAGTATTTAGATCTGTAACCAATTCTAGGTATAAAACGATGCGGGAACAAATAATAATTTCAGTACTTCAAGCAGTAATTTTTTCATTGGGTATTAAATAGCTCGATTCCGTTGTTCTGACTTTTTGGCAGTTGTAAACTATAGATAAGAATGTCAGATACAAAATATGGGGGGAAATAAAAGACTCAGTACCACCTTTTTGAGTTGAGAATCATGATTAGGTCCCGTGTTTTTCTATTTGTCATTAAGGAAATGGCTGCAGAAATATCAGATAGCATAGTATGAATCGCATCGGATGTGTATTGCTGCAAAATAAATGGAGCTACTGCCTGAACTTGATGTTGTAAAGACAATGTTTCTCCATTTGTCAACTCAACGAATCTTTGATGCAGAAACGCCTTAATCTGAAGACAAAATGTCATTTATATATCGAATGCTTAAAAAGTCTTTGATCTGATGAAAAATTATCAATAAAAAACTATAAGTTCCTTAGATATATAAGCATTTTTACACATATTTTACTATAAATTATAAAGACATGAAACCATTAACAGGAGAAATGAAAAACATTGCAGCAGTATGGCCTAATCCAACATATAGCCAACAATGAGAATATACCTCAAAAAGATCATCAAGGACCTTACTCCTGTATTCTGTCTCCAGAAACCGGCTCCTCTCATCGGAATTCTCTTGGAAATGAGTTGAAGTATTTAACCTAGATGCATGGGGCTCTGAGACTGCACTTGACAGTTCAGATTCTACAACTACATCAATTTGAGGATTCTCCACACTGATATCCCAAGAGATATCTGACACAGAGACCTCCTGGACCATGCTTTCCTCTTTATTTAACGTGGTCTGATCTGATTTTACAGCATCATCTGACGAACTCTGTCCAATATCACTGGCATTGACAATTTCATACGAAGCCAATTCATTACTATTATCTTCTGTTTCCTCAACAGTACCAATATCCCAATCAATCTGAGAGCTGTCCAAGGTAATATCCCAATCGATACTGTCCCCAGCAATGTTCATATCCCCACTCATCTGCTTTGATTCAATAAGGCTGGCTTGAACATTTACTGAATCAAGAACTTCAGAGCCCACAGAAACGTTAGGAGATGGGGGATTTTCGCGGATGTTATTCAGATTGGCTAACACGATTATAGAAGTTTTCTGCAATTGGAGCAAACGACCAAGTTTATAATGCAATGCATCACAACTCAGTTTACTGCATACAAAAATGTACACAATGCTTTGGATGTATTTAGCAATATCACATGGCAAGACAATTTTAAAATAATCTTACATCTTTATCTGTATGAGCATCTCTAACAAAGTTTGAGTAAAACTCAATAGACTGTGACACAGAGTCACCATTTAGAACTTCCAATATCCTGCTAAATGTGTCTGGAAGTGATCCTTTTGCAGTCTCTAAGAGTTCCAACCTCACGTTTATTCCCTGCAAATCACATAAATAAAGAAAACTATGATTTGTTAGTTGTGGAATGAATCATCACATTGCGATGCTCAGTAGACTTTCCAAATGCTTAACCTGTAACCCTAGCTCTTGACAAGCCTCTGCATATTTAGCTGCTGAAAGCGCTGCACTCCTTTTGATATCAGCTTCCTTGCGCTCTAGCTCAGCTAGTTGCTGTTGAGTCTTTTGAACCTGCTTCTTTTGATATGGGCTTCAAATATGAAGCGCAGTAGATCAGTCATAACATTACCAGAAAACCCATCATTAATGTGATTTTTTGGATTAACCAATACAAGAATAAGTTGCAGACCTACATTTCATAATTAACATTTTGGACCATTATCTGGGCAGCCTCACCAAGATATATATAATCCTTCTCAAAGGCTCGCACAATCGACTCCCAAACTCCCTATTAAAAGTTCAGATATAGTTGGTTACCAATGACTTTGACATATATGGTAAGAGGGGAAAAAAAGAGTCTTTGTGGCTCTTACACTAGCACCTGAAAGCCGACCAAATATATTACGGCTTTCTGGAGTTGACTTTAGAAGAATATCATATATTTTCTTGGCTTCCAAGTAACCAATCCCTAGGGAAGAAAAAAAAATGTCAAATATCATGTGCATGAATGGAAATGTAATCTTGACTTAAACAAACAAACCTCCCACTTTCAAGTACTGGAAAATGTAATCCTGAGTCTACTTTTGACTCTGAATATTTGGGCTATTTAAAAATTAGCACCCAAATCTACATTATTTGCTTGAATTATTTATTTCCATGTGGCGTGAAATCTAAATTATTTGTGATCCATTTTTTACAGAGCGGAAATGTTGTCACTTTATGTTATTTTAGACATCATTCTTGAACACCTATACACATCCAGTTATCCTGAACTCCGGAACACATACCTAAGCCATCCCTGTCACACACATTTAGAAGGTGAATTCAGTTAACATTCAATTCAAACTTATTATGGATCCCTCTCTCCCCCTTCTTTTACAAGCACACCTAGTTCTCATTTAATATAGTCAGTCCTACTGAAGCTCCAGTTTCCATTGATTCAGATAAAATACTCTACATTTTACTTATCAGGTTTTTGGTGCAAATAGCCTTCGTAAATTTATTTATCACTCTCCATATATGTGTGTGTACTTCTTTTTACATACTTCTATATGTAAATTTGGTTCTTAATAGAAATTAATAAAAGTTTGTTTCAGTGTACCCCAAAATTAAACTAATAGCTAACAAATAAATGAGAAAGAATTGGCTGATTCAACTTCATATTGAGAAGTAATTTTTTTTATAATGGTAATGAGTGTTCAATCACATGCTTTATTATTCAAACAACAGATTTTTAAATAGTAATAGTTGCCCACACGGTAGTCTTGCATAATGAAAATTTTGCTTATATCTTGAAAAGGGGTAGTAATTTTAGACGAAAAATGGAGTTCAGTGGCAAATGAATCTCAAAGTCAATGACAAGAATAATGATTAAAGTCTATAAAATTTAGAAAACCACTTAAAAATAAATCAACTGCAATTTGCTAATGAGCAAACTGGGGTGAAACTCATAGAGATACATTTAAGAAAAACTTAGAATTTTTTCATATATATCCCTGAAATGCACTATTAATACATGATAGTATTTAATGTACCAAAAGTATAAGCAATTAGCATATTAGGAACTCATCTAACATGTTAATTAATAATCTAAAAAATACTACTCTCTCGGTTACAAAATATAAGATCATTATCGACTTTTTGGAGTCAACTTAAACATTTTTAAACTCAAAATTGACATTAATTCCTTTAATTGTAGTCAATATAATGATAAATACTGTAAATTATCTAACAAGTATTGCTCATGGTAAGATCTATTGTTTCATTAGATTTAATAATTATCTCAATTATGAGTATGAAAATGTATCAGACTTTCAAAAGTCAATAATGATGTTATAATTTGGGGGCAGAGGAAGTATAGAAGTAGAAATGTTTATCTAATTTGTAACTAACCGAACGGAAAATCTATGGAGCATTAAAAAACGAACCTTCAGGGTCTAGGGTTTGAAAATAAGGATCGATGTCTTTGGGCAACAACGAAAACGCCGCAATAATCTTGGCTCTGACCGCCGCCAGCTTTTTGCGCCAATCGGATGGAATTCTCTTTCGATCGACCAGCCATTCTATAGTCAAAATCAAAAATCAAATGAAACTATTATTCAAATCAATCTAATCCATTTGCATATACAGATATATTTATATATATACGTAGATATAGAGAAGTATTACCGCCTAGACGAGCAAAAGCTATGTCAATCGGGAGATTGCGAATGTCGTCCTGCATTTTCCTGCAAAATTTGATTACTTCTACAGTCTAGTAAGTGTGCCCACTAAATTGTTCGAGAAGAACAAAGAAATCGAAGAACGATCAGCGATTCCCGAAATAAAACCTCGGGAGGAGAGAGAAAAGTGAAAAATAATGTGAAACCCTATTACTTTTATCTTCTCACTCGAAATATTTTAGCAGTCCATTTTCTTTCCTCCATGGTGCAGATAGTTTAATTAGTGGATCTTTAACAGAATGAATTTTTTTACAAAAAAATAAGGGGAAGAAAAATAAGAAATTGATATTTTCATAAATAAAAATAATAATTTTATAATATCTCTCTCACATAAATACTAAATGAATCTTACATTTATGTAAGATAGAATTTCTGAAAAATATCAAATTTTAGTTGTAAAGATATCAATTCCCAAATAATAATATTATTATGATTTTATAAATTAAAAAATAAAAAATAAAATTTTTTTACATTTAATTAGACTAAATCACAAGTGCATAATATCAATTTTTATCCCAAACTTTATTTTCGATTAAAAATATGAAAAAGTATAAGTGCACAATATTCGGTGATAAAATCGATGACAAAATACATATCAACCATTAAAAAATAAAAAATTATAGAATTATTTATTTTTCTTACCAGTATATAAGACAAATAAGTGTGCCCCCACTCATTTGGGATAAAGATAAAATAAAGTGGGACCACACTCATTTGTCTTATATGCGGGTAATAAAATTGGATAAGAAAGGTAGATAAGTGTAGAAGCACTTTTAAAAAATAGGGTCTGACACGAAAATTCGTATCAGCCCCTATTTTTTAATGATTGAGATATATTTAGTATTTGATTTTGTCACCGAATGTTGTATACGTAGTATTGTCCTTAAAAATATCCCAAATTTTGAGTATCAAAATAATTTCTGCTTTCCAAACTAAAATTTAGGTGCAAATTATTTTGACGTCGAAAATTTAGCCCAAATTATAGGGTGAATTTGTTTTTTAGTCTTTAGAATGTTAATAATTATTTATATTGTGCTTGTAATTTAGAGGATATAATAAGGAATATAAAAGTTTTGCTTATGTTTATTTTTTGTCCAACTTTATTTATTTTTGAATGGATAATTTTGACAAAAAAAATGACTTACTTTTTTTTTTTTTTTGCTCATTAAAAACTAAATAAGAAGAGAATTGAAGAGAGAGAGAGAGAGAGAGAGAGAGAGACAGAAATGATCGTCCATCTCAAAACTCTGAGAATCCGGTGTAAAATAATTTTGGAGTAGAATTCTAATGTGGGTTTACTTTTTAAGATGGACTGTCATCGTGTTTGTATGTAATTATTTTATGGCCCAAATCGAAGGGAAGTTGTTTGTACTTTTTAATATGCTTTGTGTTTATTATAATTTTTGTATGTGAATTTATTTATTTTAATCGATACAATTATTATATTTATTGTTGGGCTATAGATTTATTTTAACACAAATGGATTGATATGATTGGGTTGTTTGTCTTTGAAGCCCATTTAGCTTAATAACCTAGCCCAGAGAGACTTGGACCATTAAACTCCACATCTTGCATCACTTAATGACGTGGGAGTTATATAACAGCTATCATTCATACATTTAGTTTGGAGGTTACAGCAGTTACAGGTCGTGATGGGGATCATACATCATTACTCCCATCATAACCGTTACACGCGTATAACGGTTAGAGGAGGACAGCGTCTATAAAAGAAAGGTTAACAATCCAGGTACAATATAATGTCAATTTACCTATTAAACACTAAACACCTCCATTGTTAACATTTCTTAAAACTCTTACTTACTCTCACGTCGGAGTTATCCCCCGACGGTCCAAGTCGTTAAGTTCTCGGTTGTTTCATTACGCAAGTCAAAACCGTTAACGGTGGTCAAGCGTATCGACAAATTCAAGCATTAACATTTGCGCTAAAAAGAGGACTTCTAGTGTAGTAGAATTCTCCTTGACCCAGTTATTAACTAAATGTTTACCCATCCCCGTAATCACAGTCATGCAAGGCTTTCTCGCAGGAAATCACACTCGCAGTCCCATCGACCAAATGATGCAGACAAGCAACATGCCTACAAGAGGTCCGAGACTAAAAGAGAGCTCTTCAACTTTAGCGAAAAAAGCTAGAGAAACAGTTGGAAGAGACAGAGGTTAGCCTGAAAGGGGAAAAGTTGGCTTCGCCCCGGACAGAGTGTGTAACACGTCGAAATCCCTATATTCCTTATTTAATCCAATTATATCTGAATAACGTAATCATTAATCTTAAAACATATTATATATTCATACAGCATAATAATAGCGATTTCGTGCGTTAATATATATGCTTTAACATTTAAAATCAAGTCTTTGAACATAATGCAGTCCATATTTTATTTTTTTAAATAAAAAAACTTGCTATCAATACCTGCCTCAGGATCGTAACATTCACTTTACTAGAACTTAAATCATATACAAATAAGTTATGACCTAGTCTATTACATTTTTCAAAATCATATATATATAATGATCTTACATAGCATACCATGTGCATATAATCCACCATTAAACTATCCATACATAATTTTGTCTGTTAATTCCTGTTCAATACATGTGAGTTTATTATATATAAAACTCAACTAACAAATAATACATTCACCCGATCCTTTTACAACATTTCTCTAAATAATACATATATGCACATTTATCTCTATGGATTTATAACTCATATAACCCTTATTACCATTGTAGGTTTACATTTAACTATCTGAATAGCCACATTACATAGATACACATAACAAATTCCTTTCATGATTATTTATACCTTCATCAATCTTTACCTTTAGCCACACCGAAACCTCCAGCCTTCTTGTACTTTTACTTGAAATGTTAGTTCATAGCAAGAGTGAGCACATAGGCTCAGCAAGTCAATCAGATAACATCTTTCATGCTTTTAGTTTATATTCATGCGTCATGCATCCTTTATTTTATCATGATATACTTAATGCCACATATTCCACTTAACAATTACACACATAGTTGCACGGAGTGCACATTTCAATTATCACATAGTTCATGTAGATCAATTAGTACACTTAAGTCTAAAAATTTTGTCTGATATGCTTTATATACTTAACATTTACCGCCTCTGTAACGACCCCAAAATTCGATCAACTTTATTCCCTTAAACTTTGTATTTATTATACATTATCTTTATAACGTCCAAATTTTGGTTCGTTAATAAATCTTTAATCACCTTAATTAATTCATTTATTGACATTATCGTCATCAATTACCAAATTTTCAGTATAAATTTTTCTTTTTCTCAATTCAATCATTGTATTAAATATTTTATCATATAAAAGCTTTATTTCTTGATCCTAGTCCCTGGATCCCAACCTTCACTTTTTCTTTCTATACCATTATAGTAAAGCTCAATAAAGCTCAACATTCACAATTTAACATGGTTCACCTTCGTACAATTATTCCTTGATTCATAATCTTTAATTAGACATAACATAGTTTCTATCGTAACCATTATATTGAACTATTACGTTCATACAATAAGACTATTCATCCTATTTGGATCCAACATATATGTACATACAAAACATCAATGTAAATTTTGCAATTTACCCACATTGAGTTATACAACTGAAAATATAACAATTATATTCACAACCTTATAGGGTGATCCGTCTATAATATAATCTGATATTCTTGAAATTTATTTATTTACCTGCAAAAGTTTATTTTAAGCAAGTAATGAGCACAACGGCTCAGCAAGTTCAACAGTTAACACATTTCATGCTTCATGTAGCACATACCTTAACATGCTCGGTGTGTGTCATATATCATGTGTTGTGCCTATACTTGAGCAATATATCTCATAGATATTTATATCGTTGCACAAATTACACATTATTGTCATATTAATCACGTATCACATAGCACATAATTTGTATGCATTTAAACAAATATTAACATATCATAACAGACAACATTTAACATTAAAGGACTGAATAACTTGCCTGTATTGTGGAATTAAATAATAAATACCCTTTTAATCATGCTCCTCGTACAACCTATGATCATAAAATAATCAAATAATAATTATTCATCTCTTTATGATATTAATTTCCTTAATTAATATCATCTATAGTATAATTAACCCTACCCGTCGATTTATTTTAGGGTAGTGGGTCAATTATTAACTAGTATGGTTAATTATTTTAATCTCATTCCTTAATATATTCATTTAACTTAATATCAAACATCATCAATACGGACAACCCGACTCATCGGATAAAATTTAATATATTTGGTTGTCCGAAAATTTTTATTTAACCATTTTCTAAATTGTAACCTTATTAGATTATTATTTAAACATTTAAATATTAATCCTCAATATTTAATATTTTTACAAAAATATTAAATTTAATACTCAAATATCATTTTTATATTTTTAGTATTTTTCTATAATTTTCTATAACTTTTAAACAATTTTTAAACATTTATTTCAATTAAAAACAACTTCTGGGGGCATTTTGGTAATTTTCGCAGCCTTGGTGATATAACTGAAATTTTTCGGAAAGTTCAGGGGTATTTTCGTAATTTTTGCGAGTCTAAGACATGTCGGGTATTACCTGAAAAGGTCAGGGGCACGTCCGTAATTTTCCTTACTTGTCGTCGGCCGCGCATGGTGTGCGACCCCCCACTGCCGACGCCAAACGACGTCGTTTCCCAGCTGTTTTTTCAGCCCCGCGCATGGCGCGGTCCTCCCCTCCGCACGCCCTAAAACGACGTCGTTTAGAGCCCGCGTCAGACAAAAAAAATGGCCACCGCGCATTGCGCGGGCGGCCCTTTCTTCTTCTACAATTCTGTCAAAAACAGTAGCCTCCAACATGCAAAAATACACCATTTTGCTCTAATTTTTCACCACGAAATTATTCTAAACATGATAAAATTCATAGATATACATCCAAAAATTATTTGGAATAATTATTCTACTTATTTCCTATTTTTTCACAAAATTATTTTACCACAAAAATATAAAATAAACCAACAAAATTAATGATTTTACCTTCCTTGAAGCTTGTAATCCTTCTTGATAGCACAAATTTTTTTTCTTCTCTCATGGTGGCCATGGAGGTTCCGGTGGTGGAAGGTGGCGTTCACGGTGGAGAAGGAAATAGGCATAGTGTTTTGTTTTGCTTTTTCTTCTTCTTTTTTTATTTTTTATTTTTTTTATTTCTTGTTCCTTCTTCTTTTCTTTTATACTAAATTCATTTAGCTAATTTGGAAAAAGCACACACTTCCATCGACCTTGGCCATGCAACCGACTTAGAAAACTCCGGATAGCAACAAAATTCATGCGTAATTAATTATTTTAATACATTATGTAATTATTTTGTGTAATAAATATTTTATATAATGTATGTAAAATATTTATTTTAATTCACCAAAAATCATAATATGATTTATAAATAATATTTAGACCCTTTTTGGGTACTTTACTTGACAAATTTTGTACACGCATAATGACATGCATGTAATTATATGAGGTAATGTATACCTCCAAAATTCATAAAATAATTCATATAACATATAAAAATTATTTTTCATCATTTTTCACTTCGTTACTTGGACAACATATTACACTAACATGTTCACGTTTCTAAAATATTATCTTCCATAAAAGTCATAACAATTTCATTATACCATAACATAATTTTTAATAATTTAAAACATTCATTTTTCTTATTTATTTTCATTTCTTTACAATTTACACTAACTTTCCTTATATAAATTATATAATTTATTAATATATAATTTATATAATTATTTTCTTATTACATAATTTCCATTTTACACCAAATACAATTTATAAAATTTTCTTCCATCCTTAATTAATTTAATCCTCTTATATAAATTATATAATTATTCTTATATAATTTATATAATTATTCTTCCATTAATATTTTACTTTACTTTCCTTATATAAATTATATACTTTATTGGTATATAATTTATAAAATTCCTTCCTCCTCTTAAATAGTTTCTAAAACTTCACCATAATTATTAATTAAATCTAAAATCAATATTTCAAATTTTACCAACTTCCCCATTCACTTTTATTTAACTTCCGGATTAATTCAATTATTAATCCCTTAATTTCCATAATTAATGGAATTTATAATTATCAGTTAAGCATGCACATTTATATATATATATATATATATATATATATATATATATATATATATACAAATGTATATATATACACATCTAATTCATATTTCTCACATTTTCACATAACATCATTTAAATAATAATGTCTGTACTTTCACAATAATTTAATTGTATAATTTATTGTATTTTTACATAAAATTTTCTCTTATTCTTAGTAAATTATTTTTAAATAATTTATTTACTTTTCAATTATTTTAATTCCACACTATTCGTTATGATCTCTGTACAGATTTAATTTATTAATCAAATCTCATCACATACTTTAATTCACATAAAATATCACCAATAATTTGAACAACCTTGATAATTTTTATTAATTAAATCCTTATTTAATTTTATTAAATAGTCTCGAAAATTCGGGTCCTCACAACCTCGCTTGGCTTTTCTATCATTTCTTGCCTCAAGTTGCTAGTCCGAACCTCATCTATCAACATTACACCTATATATTAGTAGAGGATCATAAAACATAATATAACTTGTCAAACTTATCACATAATTACACCACCATTCGTCTCTAATCGTTTCACACGTGATGTATTATACATTACGTAGTTTAATAATACATCTTAACTCATTATCGACATTTTTCATAACTCATATCATGATTTGGCTTAACTTTAGGCATGTTATAATATGTCAATCATTACCTCATTATACCTTAACACCCTTTTTCTTTGGTCATTCTTTAGCTATATAGGGTTTACATAACTCATCTTTATCATTATGTATCAAAACATTTTATTTTGGAAAATTTTAATAAAATTCTTTTTTGTGAACAGTGCATCTCGCCCCGGCGAGATGTTTAGTTCACAATATCTCGCTGGTCGCAAGATGTCCTCGACCCAACCTCGCCCCGACGCTCACTAAACTCGCCCTGGCCAACTTTTTCAGCAGTACTATGGCCCGGTGCAGTTCTTAGTTCAAATGACTGCGCCCCGGCGCAGTCCTGCTGTCTTAGATTCTGTGATTTTTTTTTGGCTGTTGCTTGTTGATTTTTAACTCTTTCATCACACATCCAATTAACTCTAAATTTGGAACATAACTAGGTCTTACTACCTAGTATTTTATAAAAAATTTACTTGCCTCATTTGGCTTTTCAAAATCATAGAAACAATAGCCCGTAGGAGGGCGTTTCAAAACATTTTCAGACTTAGAAAGCTTTCTAACTTTAAAACTCAAAATTTCCAACTTTGTGATTTTGGGCATAAGCTTAAAAACATCGTTTCAACACTTGACATAGTTCAAATAGGTCGTATATGACATGTCCAAACTTTTAAAACCATAAAACTTCGCACGAAGTGATATTTGTCCGTTAAAATCCATTTAGGGTCGAAACGATCGATTTCGATCGTTCGAATCGCCTTTTAGTTAAAATTTCTATGTGTTAATTACCAAATCAACCTAAACACATGTAATAACATAAAACTAGGTCGTTTGACTTCATTTCACCTTTAATTCCTCAAAATTTCCAAAAATCACATTTGAGTTGGAATTTCACTAACTTTTAAAAACTTTTTAAATTCCAAACTTAAACTCAATTTCAATTCTTGACTTCAAGCACCACATAGGCTATCATATACAAATTTAACCACTTTGTGCAATCACATAACTTTTACATGCACCTTCCAATGTACTTTACAGATTACGATTTGATCTATATGCAAATCATAGGCCAATATTATAACTCTTCTTTAACAAATCATACATTCAAACCATTTAGGCATCCAATTTACCATCTAGCGCTATAATTGGCTAACCTTTTAAACTACGTTTTCATCAAAACCATCAACATGTAACACATGATCATCTACAAATCCTAGCTTAATATTACCATTTCCTTAAACAAAACATGCTTCTCAATCATATAAGAGCTTATGATGATATCTAGCATAAAATTACACTTGATTTCTTCATGATCAATCTTTCCATCTAGGTTTTCATCTCATTTAACCAAAATTAACTCATGATCTTCCATGAATCATGGTTTAAAGCCTTAAAAACATGCATAATAGTGCCTCACCTTTGGTTCTACCACTTTCAAGCCTAGGGTTTTATGATTTTCCAAACATATAACATGCAATACACATGATCTTTACATAATCACCCTTTATAGCTAAAGATTCATGCATGGCTATAAATAAACTTCCATTTAAACTCTTAAACTTCAAACTTTAAAGTAAGAACATAATTGTACCTTCTTGTATGACTCACTTCTTTGCATATAAAGATTTGTCTTAACTGGCTCTTCCTTTTTTCTTCTTACTCCTTGATCATTTAAGAATCCTAGCTCTATGATTCCAAGCTTTCTCTCAATTTCCATGGCTTCTCTCTCTTAGGCTAAATTTCCAGCAAAGTAAAGTGAAAGAGAAGAGCTCTCTTGCTTTGCTTAAGTGCATGGGACTTAACCCAAGTTGGGTTAAGTCAACCTAACCATGATTAAACCAACCAAGGCATTTTGGTCATTTCACATATTAAGTTAAGGGCATTTTTGACATTTCTTCACTTGGGGCACATAGGTAATTACTTAACTTATTAAGGGTATTTTGGTCATTTTACCCTTTAGGACACAATGTTCATTATTTAAATTGTTGAGGGGCATTTTGGACTTTAGCCACTAAGTCTAGAGAATTTAATTTTCTTAAATTCATACATGCTCATTTTTTTCAACCAAGTCAAGTCCTTTTTTATCCAAATTTATTCCATTATGCTTGAATTTTATTCTAGCATCTAATACTCCATAACTTGCTTGTCGCACATCAAAACGTTAATTCCATCAATTACATAATCATCAATTTATCATTATGCCCAATTACATATCAATAAAATCTTAATTTGATTCGAACCATTTCGGTTCCATGATCAATCAATTTTACTTTCCGATATCTTAATATAATCGAATTGCTCATTAGTCCATAAATCGTTTTCTCGAAAATCGAACCTTACTCAGATCACCAAAATTCATTCTTTTAACCATTTCAACTCATAATATATTCATTACAACTTTACGTCCTTTCTGCACATACAGACTTACCTTACCTTGCCATTTCCATATCCTTGCCTCGTCAGGCCTATTCATTAAGCTCGCTATTAACTTATAACTTAAGCTCAATTTGCATACTCTTTCCTCATTCCATTATTTTCTAACTTTAAATTCTTTATTCGATCACACACACACACACACACACACACACACACACACACACACACACACACACACACACACACACACATATATATACACACACACACACACATATTCAATCTACAACCTGCTGACACTACACAGTGTTCTACACCGATCCATTTTAAATTACCCTATTGTGGACATTACAATAATCTATCTTTCATCTTTAATCCATTTCATTACTATTTAATCATCATAAATCGTATTGATCATAATTTCATTTTCTGTTACGTCATTAAAGCACTTCCAATTGACAGTTGGTCCTTTTTCATTCTATAGACCCTTATTTATATTAAGAGTCAATCTTTATCAATTCAACCACATAGGTCATTTATAGCACATTGATCACATAATAATTTGTATTTAATCGTTCTTTAGTACCTCAATCATTCATAACTAGGTTTTTAACTATTAACCTTTACATAAAGAGCCAAAATTCTTATTTAGCCATCTAATAAAATTCGAGATGTCACAGAGTGACACCCCTCCCAACAAGATAATAAGGAGATTACCGTTCGATCCTCAAACTCAGAGGGTCGAAGGCGAAGATCCAGGACTCCAGCACGACGCAGAGGTGGTGAACAGCAGCAACGACAATGTTGAGATAGCCAAATTAGAGAATCTCCTAGTCCAAAAAGTTTTAAAAGACGTGTTGGGGCTGTTGGAAAGAAACCGTTCTCGTCTCTTTTCATCAAGGAGCTTGAAGAAGCACCTATTGATCGAACTCTTAAGGTGCCGGTCCTAAAGGAGTACGATGCAACTGGTGATCCCCATGACCACACGTACAAAAATGATTACCTCTTTGTTGCAGGTGTGACAGAAGTTTAACAAATCTCTTCGAAAGTTCGTGAAGAGGTTCAGAGAAGCGATAGCCGACATCCTTGTCTTGGATTTGGCACAAGTGGTGCAATTCTTGACGATGGGTCTTCGTGTGGAAAGATTTGGCCGCCTCATTGAGGAGATTATTCTGAAAGCTCCCCGGTCTCCAGCCGAAGCCTATGAGATTGTTAACAAATTCATTGAAATCGAAGAGGCTCTAACAAATCTTAGGGGATTTTCAAGATATAATTATAACAATCATCAGAGAAAGGATCCCATAGGCGACAATGCCGATAAAAAGAACTCTGGCCGAAGAGACGAAACAAAGAACGATTTCAACAAAAGTGGTGATAGCCGAAGAGATTAAAAGGTAGATCGATTTTAGAATGAAAATCTCAAGAAAAGGGAGAACAAGGACTATACTCCCTTAACCCCTAGCAAAACCCAAATAGTGGGAGAAAACAAATATCAATCTTTTTTTCCGGAGACCTTCAAAAATTCAAGTGCTCGCTAGATAAAAGAACAGTGACAGATATTGTACTTATCATGAGGCTCCGGGCCATGACACCGAAGATTGATATCAATTGAAGGACTTCCTTGAAGAACGGATCCAAAAGGGGAACTTAGACTGCTACACAGTAGAGAGACCCATGAGATCTATAGCTGATAGAATCGCCCCACCTCCTCCTACTCCGGTTTCGAGAGGGGTGGTTGACATCATCTCCGAAGGACTGGTGGCAAACCTTTCCAATAGAAAGAGAAAAGCTTACGTTAGAGCAGTTCACCAGGTCTTAGATCAGCAGAAGAATTTCAAAACTGACCCCATAACTTTTTTTGATGAAGATTATCGGCTTGACATGGTCATCCCACATGACGATGCGCTCGTGATTACTGCGTAGATTCTTGTAGATAATGGAAGTTTGGTGGATGTATTGTACATGCACACCTACAACCATTTAGATTTGAGGGGCAGAAAGTTGATTCCATGTGAAGGCTCGTCATTATATGGCTTCGGTAATGCCTCAATCCCCATTTTTGGGAATATAGATGCTTATGACCTTTGAAACGATGCCGAAGCAATCCTCCATAATGGTAAAAAAGTTTGCCTTTAATGTGAAGAACAATTATAATGCCATTTTGGGAAGAACGACATTATCAGCGTTGAAAGCTGCTACCTTAATCCCTCACCTAAAAATGAAATTCCCAATAGTGAGTGAGATTGGGGAAATAATAGGGGATTAAGACATGTGCCGAAGGTGTTACCTCCAGACTCTACAGGCAGCTTCTGTTGGGGTGAGAAAGCAGAAATAAACAATGAAGATAAAAGCTAGAGCCCTTCATAGAAATGGGCCCCGAGCCACTTGATACTCCTACAGAGGAAACAGAGGAGGTAGAGTTATTTCCTGAAAATAAAGAAAATGAGGTTCAAATAGGAATCGGACCGCAAACAAACTTCAGAGAATGCCTGATTGCTTTACTGAGAGAATACTCTGATATTTTTGCATGGACTCCAACTTACATGTCAGGAATTGATGAATCGATGATTGTTCATAAATTGAGCGTGGATCCCCATGTCAAATCGATTAAATAGAAACGCCAAAGCATCACACCCGAACGATAGAAAGTAATCGATGACGAGATGGCGAAGCTAATAGAGGTAGGCTTTATCTTCAAGATAGACTATCCAGAGTGGTTGGCCAACGTTGTCCTGGTTCGGAAGCATAATGGAAAATAGAGGATGTGCGTTGATTATACTAATATGAACAAAGCTTGTCTGAATGATTGTTACCCCCTTCCTAGCATCGATCAATTAATTGACTCAACCTCTAGGCTCTAGTCATGCAATGCTGAGTTTTCTCGACGCCTTCTCAAGGTACAACCAAATTCAAATATGGAAAAACGACATTCTGAAGGTGGCTTTCATCACCCACAGGGCTATTTACGCCTATATGGTGATATTTTTTTGATTAATTAATGCTGGGATAACTTACCAACGGATGATGAACAAAGTCTTCGGGAATTAGAAAGGCCAGAACATGGAGGTCTATGTCGATAACATGATAGTCCGAAGCATGGAAATGGTAGATCACTTGGTCAATATGAAAGAATGCTTTTAGAACGTTCAAAAGTTTAACATGAAACTGAATCCAACCAAATATACCTTCAAACTCGGATTAGGAAAATTCTTGGGGTACATGGTGAGACGAAGAGGGATTGAAGCCAATCTTGAAAAGATATCGACGATAGTAAAAATGCAAACCCCCAAAAAATTCAAGGAAGTTCATAAGTTAATTGGAAGGCTGGTGGCGCTTTGGCAATTCATGTCCTGATCTACGGAAAAGTGTTTATCCTTTTTCAACACTTTGAAAGGAGCAGAGAATCAAAAAAGAGGACAGAAAAGTGCCAAGCCGCCTTTGAACAAATTAAAAAGTACATCTCTTCTCCCCCTCTTCTAAGTAAAGTTTTGCTTGAAGAAGATTTATACATATATCTCTCTGACATTCGATTGGTTGTCAAAGCTGTTTTAATCAGGGAGGATGCTGACGAGCAAAAACCAGTATTTTATGTGAGTTATGCAATTCAGGACACCGAAACCCGGTACATGAATTTGGAAAAGTTGGCATATACCCTGGTGACGTCAAGCAGAAAACTCCGACAATACTTTCAAGGGAGGACGATAATTATTTTGACCAATCAATCCCTCATGAGGGTCCTCTATCGGGCTGATCTGTCTGGGTGGTTGGCGGCATGAGCAATGGAACTAAGTCAATTTAACTTAGAATTCTGCAAACGCATAGTAATAAAAGCTCAAACTCTAGCAGATTTCATCACAGAATGGTCTTTCCTATAAAAGCTAGAGACCGAGCTAAATACTGTTTTTGAAGAAGAAGGTTCATTGTCCAAAGCCCTGTAACGCCCTGGGAATCCTCGTTACTGGCCACGGGCGACCCCCGGTCGTTAACGAACAACCTTCTCCTTACTACCACAACATAATATAATATAATATAATGCTGCTAAAAACTAAATAAATTTTAACTTTTATAATAATACCTTGAACTCTGCCTCATAATCGAAATCTTTACACTGCTCTAGAAACTTAGATCATTTATAATATGACCTAGTCTATTACAATCATTGTGAGTACATAAAACTCATTTGCTGACAATTACAGTGATATTACGTCTATTTATTTATAACCATCTTCTCTCGTAAGTAAGGAACATAATTCATTTGAAAGGTTTTATAATTACATGGTACAATTTATGACGACTATAGTTTAAATACAAAATATAAGTGTCTAACTATAATCATTAACTACCAGATAACGGCATGGCTTAATTGACCACGACGTAGTCCTTAAATTTTCTTAAGCAACAATCATTCTTGATTTCTTAGTGCTACCGGGACTTGTGGATTTCTTTGTCCTCGGCTGAAAGTGTTTGTTTTAAGCAAGAGTGAGCACGACGGCTCAGCAAGTCTAATAGTTATCACATAACACGTTGATCACATTTTAAATTATGCTCTATGCTTCGCATTTCATATAGGCATCATGCTTATTATGCTTTACATTTATACAATTACTTCATGTTTACAATGCATTTCAATATTTTCAAGTTATATAAAGCATATAACACATTTCAACTCATATATAGCATCAATTGTATATTAGTTATTCACATCATATGACTATACAAAGGTATATTAAAAATTAATCCGTACATACAATAAGTGCACACATAACAGTTTATACATATAATAACTGTGAGGATCCAAATTTTCAGGATTTTCTTAATAATATTAAATAAGAATTTAATTGATAAAATTATCAAGGTTGTTAAATTAATTATTATTTTATGTGATTTAAGGTATCTGTACAGATTTAGTTGGTAAATCAAATCTGTACAGATATGGTAATGGATTGTGTTGATTTAAAATAATTGAAAGGTAAATAAATTGTTTGAAAACAATTTATTAAGAATGAGAGAAATTATATGAAAAGGTACAATAAATTGTACAATTAAATTGTTATGAAAATGCAGAAATTTATGATTTAATTGAGGTTATGTGGTAATGTGAAATATATGAAATAGCTATATATATAGATATATTTGTATATAAATGTGCATGTTTAATTGATAATTATAAATTTCATTAATTATGGAAATTAAGGGATTAATAATTAAATTAATTCGAAAATTTATGAAAAATTAATGAGGAAGTTAGTAAAATTAGAAATATTGATTATATAATTAATCAATAATTATGGTGGAGGTTTGGAAATTAATAAAGGAGAAAACTAATTATATAAATTATATAATAATAAATTATATAATTTATATAAGGAAATTAAAGTGAAATATGAGGAAAATAATAATTATATAGGAAAAATTATATAATTTATATAAGAAGATTAAATTGAATAAGGTTGGAAGAAATTTTTATTAATTGTATTGGTATAAAATGGAAATTATGTAATGAGAAAGTAATTATATAAATTATATAATTTATATAAGAAAAATTAGTGTAAATTGTAAAGAAATGAAAATAAATGAGAAAAATGAATGTTTTAATTCATTAAAATTATGTTTATGCATAATTAAATTACTATGATTTTTATGAAGGATAATCTTTCGGAAACGTGAACATGTTAGTGTAACATGATGTCCAAATAACGAAGTGAAAAAATTATGAAAAATAATTTTTATATATTATTTGAATTATTTTATAATTTTTGGAAGTATAAATTACCTCATATAGTTACATGCATGACATTATGCATGTACAAAATTTGTCAAGTAAAGTACCTAAAAGGGGTATTAATATTAATGATAAATGATGTTATGATTTTTGGTGAATTAAAATAAATATTTTATATACATTATATAAAATATTTATTACACGATATAATTACGTAATGTATTAAATAATTAATTATGTATGAAATTAAAACTTGCATGCGATTTTGGAAGCTTCGGGATGAAACAAAGGCGGTGGAATTCTTTTTGGCTTCCAAAATGGTTACGTGAATTAAGATTATAAAAGGAAGGAAAAAGGCAAGAAAAGGAAAAATAAAATAAAATAAAAAGCAAAACACTATTATTTCTTTCTTCTTCTTCCACCAACCGAGCACCATCACCATGCCACCATCTCCGACCGTGCACACCAGGGCCATCAAAAGAGGAGTTTGGTGTTATCAAGAGGAAGATTTACAAGCCTTGGAAGGTATAAATACTAATTTATATAATTTATTATGTATTTTTAGTAATAAATTAATTTTGTGGAAAAATTGTAAATAATTAAAATAATGATTCCAAATAATTTTAGGATGTATATCTATGAATTATAGGATTTATGGAAGGATTATGTTGTGAAAAAATGGAATAAAAATGGATGATTTTGTTGGATATTAGCTACTGCCAGAAGAAAAATTGAAGAAAAACAAAGAGAGGAAGAGTCGCGCATTGCGCGGCTTAAGTTATTTTTCCGCGGAAGGGATCAAAACGACGGCGTTTTGGAGCGGTTAAGGCAGGCCGCGCCATGCGCGGTAGAAAATTCCGGAAGAAGGGCCAAAACGACGCCGTTTAGCGTCGGTAGAAACAGTCGTCGCACATTGCGCGGACGACCGGCACGGTTGGAAATTACCAACGTGCCCTTTGTCTTTTTCGGTAATACCGAACATGTCCCTTAGCGCGAAAATTACGATTAAGGCCCTTATCTTTTCGGAAAATTCTCGATATGTCCCTAGAGTTGCTGAATTTACAAAAATGTCCCTGGACTTTCCGAAAAATTCCGGTTATGTCCCTAAGGGCGCGGAAATTACCAAAATGCCCTCAGAAGTGAATTTTAATTGAAATAAATGTTTAAAAATTATTTAAAAATTATAGAAAATTATAGAAAAAGACTAAAAATATAGAAATGATGTTTGAGCATTAAATTTAATATTTTTTTAAAAATATTAAATATTGGGGATTAATATTTAGATATTAATCTATTAAGTTTAAAGGTTAGAAAATGATTAAATGAAAATTCGGACAACTAAATGTGCTAAAATTTATCCGATAAGCCGGGTTGCCCGTATTGAAGGTGTTTAATATTAAGTTAAATTAATATAGTGAAGGAACGAGGTTAATATAATTAACTTTATTAATTAATAATTAATCCGGTACCCTAAAATAAATCGTCGGGTAGGGTTAATTACGTTATAGATGATATTAATTAATTAAATTAATATCATGAAAGGATAAATAATTATTATTTGATTATTTTATGATCCTAGGCTGTACGAGAAGCTGCATAGAAGGGATATTTATTATTTAATTCTGCAATACAGGCAAGTTCTTCAGTCCTTTAATATTAATTGTTACCTGTTATGATATGTAAATACTTGTTTAAATGCATATAAATTATGTGTTATGTGATCTGTGAATAACATCACAACTATGTGTACTTTGTGCAATGATGTGGGATATACTGCTATAATAGAGGCACAAGCACATGATGTATGACACACACTGAGCATGTTAAGGTATGTGCTACGTGAAGCATAAACTGTTGAACTTGCTGAGCCGCTGTGCTCATTGCTTAAAATAAACTTTTGCAGGTTAAGAAATGAATTTCAGGAATACTGGATTATGTTAGAGATGAATTATTTAGAAGGTTGGAACTGTAACTGTTATATTATAATTTAATTCGGGAAAAATTGCCAATTTTACCGTGATGAGTTGTATGCACATATATGTTGAATTTGGATATGATAAAAGTTAAAGTTGTGTACCATAATTGTTCAAGATGATTGTAATGATAGAGACTATTATATAGCTAGTTATGAATCATGAAACAAAGAACGTTGTACAGATATACAATACTAAATGTTGAATGTTGAGTTGTACGATACTTGTAATAGAAAGTGTTGAATGTTGTTTGATTTGATGATGATGACTGTTGTGCAAAAAGGACTGGGCTAAATGTGCTTATGTGGTTATTTGACAATGTGATTTTATAATGTGCTTAATTGATTATGTGTTAGATACTCGGAAAGTGTTTATGTGCTTATGTGCTTAATTGATTATGTGCTTAGATACTCTGAAAGTGCTTATGTGCTTACATGATTGAGTGATATATAATGAATCTGAAAAAGTGCGTAGATGTTCTAAATCTAATTATGTGCTTACATTGTTGTGGGTGTATGATATATATTATCTTTCTTAAATACTGTAATATGCACACACTAGTATAGCACAAATATGATCTTGTTATAAACTGTCTGCTGCTTATTAAAGAGAATGAAAGTTATCGGAATAAAATGTTGTAAAGTCCTTTTTTAGTTATATGTGTACAAAGGACTTAGATTTTAAAGATCAAAAATGTTAGGTTGATCTTTCAATAGAAGTCACTCTGCATAAAAGATGTATGATATAAGCAGAGTAGCATAAGAATGAATCATTGATGTATTTGTGTATGTCAAAGTCTGTAAAAGTCCTTTCAATATGTAATGATGCAATAATGTAAGAAAGGACTTGGTTAGAAAAGATCAAATCTGTTAGGTTGATCAGTCTATACGATTGTAGAACGGTCACTGCACGATTTTGTATAAATCGTAGAGTTAACTCTACGACTCCTTACCAGGATAACTCTACGAGAGACAGATATGCAAGAAGTCTACAGGATATACGAGTAAAGTTAAAGAACTGTTCAAGTACAAATCGTAGAGCTGAACTCTACGATCGTCGAACAGACAGCCAAGCTAGCCTGCAGATAACTCTGAACCAGAGAAGAAATGTACTCTACGATACACACTCTCTAGCAAAATCGTAGAGTAAAATTGTTGAGCAAGCTTACAAGGATTGGAATGTATGCTGATAGAAGAGATCGTAGAGTGGAACAAAATGACAAGGCAATAACAGAAGATTGCTATACACATGGAACAATCGTTGAGTAGAATTAAAGGATGAAGCAACACAGACTGCAACTCAACGATTCCACTAAGAAGCACTACAGTTAGCTAACTCTACGATTTGATCAAACCTACAAGATCGTAGAACGAAATCAAAGCAAAGCATTGCAAGCACAAACTCTACGATCTGACCAGAGCAACAAGGTCACATAGTTAAAGAAAAGATCGTTCTAACTCAACGTTTCACTTGACATACCTCAAGTAACATTCATGAAGCTGAATTCGCAGAAACAAAGTAGACAGTCTATCACTCAACAAATTCATTAAGCAGGTCAAGGCAAATAGACTAACAAAACGGATATATGGTGCAAGAGAAAAGGGAATACTCCTTCCCCAATTTAAGGAAAGATTAAATGTTGTTGAGATACAGATGCATGTCAGAGTTGTAGTAGACGTTGTGCCTAAACGACTATAAGTCAGGACCCACTGCTCAGGAAAAGGGTGAATAAAGTCAGACCAATGGGACATCTCTGAATGCATCAGAACAGTTGGTTCTAAAAGTCAAGGAAGGTATTTATTGATAAATCAGAAGATTAATTAACAAAGGAAATAATACTCCTTGCTGAACAACTCTGGGAGTGCAACGGCTATAAAGTCAGAGAAAGCTGAGCTACAGGTCAATATATCAGAACATGTCAGAAAAGGGAAAAACACTGACACAAGTGGCAAAAGAGTCAAGCATCGAAGATATTTAAGATCTGCACAAAGCCAAAGGAAACCAACGGGATTTATCTCAACGGTAAAATATGCTCAGAGATATAAAGGCATACATAACAAATAGAGAGAGGTTGTTGCAGTTATTGAAAAATCCATGAGAGAGATGATGGTAGAAGGCAACCTATCGTAGAGTGAAACAGAAAATGAAGATACGGAAGGACTCTACGATCCATCAGAACACTAATACTGAATTGAAAGAGAAATAGAGATGTATAACTCTATTACAAGAGAAGTGTTCAGAGCTGCTAGGCACATGGAAGAGAGAAACTTAAACGCCAACTTGATACATACATGGTAGCCACTGAGTACCAAAAGGAAGGAGCATTACAGTCATCTCAGAAGCCCATCTCGAGAAGCAATAAACTGTCTATGATAAGAAGGAACAACTGAGTATCCAAAAGAAAGGAGCATCACAGTCATCTCAGGAGTTCATCTCGAGAAGTTATCAAGTACCAAAGGAGCTGAAGTACAAAAGCCTAGCAGCACAATGGGTGATCACAAGATGATATTGAGCATATAAAGAAGTCAAGCATCATTGTTGAACTCAATATTATCCCAGGAATGATCACATCCTGCTACTGAGTGTTTAAAGACAATAGGACTTAACGTACAACTCAGTAGCAATTCCAACCTCTTTCAAATGATCAAGGAGCCAAGTCTGTTGGACTTGAAGAGGGCAGTTGTCCTTGTCATAGTGACTAAAGGAGCCAAGTCTGCTGGACTTGAAGAGGGCAGTAATGTCCTTGTCTTTGTGACTAAACTAACCAAACCTGCTGGGTTTGAAGGGTTCTTAGTGAACCAGAGTTTCTAGGCTAATGAGCTTGAAGGGTTCCGTATGAACCATCCTTAGTGGATTTCCTACTCGTTGTAGTCTAGAGTGGAGTAGGAGTTATTCAGTCTCCGAACCACTTAAAACTCTCTGGTGTCATTTACATTCAGTCATTTACATTCTGTCTTATATATATACAGATATATATATATATATATATATATATATATATATATATATATATATATATATGTTTACATATGATTGTAAATTAGTTTACTTAACAAATGGCTTTTTTCTAAATAATCCTAAAACTTTAACGGAGAAGTTTTTCAAATCTTTAAGGGGTGTTTTCAAACTAATATTCCGCTGTGCAAACAAATCTTAATTAAGTTTATTAAGTGCTATTAAATATTTGAAATTAATATTAAAAGAAAAAGTTTTTGATAAGATCTATTCAACCCCCCCCCCCTTCTAGATCACTTGTGCGTCTCTGGGAACTAACAATTGGTATCAAAGCAGGTTCTCACGAACATAAAGCTCACGCTTTGAGTAGATCCTATGGCACTAGCAAATTTCTGTTTTTGAGTTTAAGAATTGAAGTAAACCACTTCGTATGAACAAGCTTACAAAATAATGTTTTTTTTCAGGTACTAATTGAATGTTGGTTATTGATTCCATGTCTGATGCTGAATATTAATTGACATTAATACTTCCTAATACAAATTCAGATGATCTCAGCAAAGAAGCTATCGAGTGAACTGTCAAAGTTAATCTGGTGCTGCAAGTTGAAGAAATCAACAGAATGTTCTGTTGACAAGAATTATTAATTGATTCACTTAAAGAATACAAACGTGTATTGTTGCTTTCAAACAAACTGGGAAGTTTATATCTTGATGCCAAAGGACACCGGATCCTATTCTTCTCCAAGGAAGTATCACTGAACCAAGCAAACAAATCTACTTCTCACCGGTGGTTGAAGCAGAAGCAAGCCCAACAGAAATCTATGCTTAAATTGTTAAATAATTTTTCTATCCACCATATGTCAGCAGCTGGAATCAGTCTCTAATCTATAGTCACTCGATGGGCTCAGCATTAAGCTTTCCGATAAGCTTAAGGACTTTTATTCTAAGGATCCTATCTGAAGATGTGTGTCAAAAGAAGTGCTTCATTTATTTTAAAGCAGCATCAAGAGCTTGACTGATTTTTTAAAGGAATCTATTTCAAAAGTCTTCAACGGTCTTCTAGAACAACTTCTCTGAAAATGGGAGAAAGATCAAATCACAGTTGTTTACTTCACTGCAATATCCATAGTGATGAGTTTTCAAAGTCATTCCTCCAAATCACAGTTATCAGGCCCGAGACCTGAAAATCAACTCAGCATGAATGAACGGTCACATATGTTTATCAATGATCACCGGATCTAAGAATCATTCTGCAGATCATCAAAGATCGAGAAGAGTTGAAGAATCTCATTCATGTACAAAGCAGCTCTTAAAATGAAGAAATCCTTACCAGGCACACCATGTGTACATGCTCAGACTTTAAAGGCAAATGCTCCTAGTGTCAAAATTCTTCAAAACCATCTATGAATGAGAAGGGTGAGAAGATCAAGGCAGAAAGGAGTAATCACGAATGACTTACTCTATGTTTCAGAAATCACCCTTCAAATCTGAGAAAAGAGGAAAAGTTAATCTCAAAGAAAAGCTCACTCATAACCTTTGGCAGTAGGCTCTCCAACTTCAAATGCAACAGAAGAAGCTCTAAGCTTGAAATGGTTGAAGATTTATTTGCTTAATTCTATGAAGAAGTCAGCGCTATGAAATGCTAAACATAAAGTCTCTTGATAAGCATGCATTACAAATCATTCTGGATGAAGATAATTCAAGCAGAACAACAGGAAGGAAACAATGCCACAGCCTCAAGAAGAAAGCTCAACGATATAAAGAAGAATATCTCAAGGAAGCCAATCTTTGATAGATTGAGTGAAGTCTGAATACTGATGCATGAAGAAGATTTGAATCTTGGGATTCTCTAGAAGAGAAAGAAGCTGATCATAAAAGGAGGCATCTATTAGTCTTTACCTCACCTATTGATTTAGTGAATCTTGTTTGAATGACTGTCACTAATATCATCGTTAGATAAAAGATCACTCAAGTCAGAAGAAAGTTCATCTCACAAAGAAGGATCGTAGAGTATGTCAGGCGATCGCAGAATAAGGCTTGGAAAATGAAGTGTCCTCTCCAAAGAACGTAGAGTGGTCTCCTCGTCATAAAGCTCAAGATCGTAGAGTCAACACAGTCAGTCACTCTATGACTTTCTACAACCAGGCCTAACTAAGATCTCTGAATTCATCCAAAGTCTCCAGTTTTAACAGAGATCGTAGAGCAGTTCAAAATCACAACTCTACGATTGCACTTCAAAAGGAAAGCAGAAGGTAAATCGGTTCTTCATTGGAATACCTTTCTCATTCCAGTCACAAAGTCCCAAAACAATGTGATTGATGAACCAAATGCACTTATCTCTCCGATAATAATCTCCAAATCCTGTGACTAATAACCAAGCAAGACTTATTATCCCAAATCGTAGAATCACCATGTTCATCTTCCTGATCGTAAAACATTGAGTCTATGTTTGCATCTCATAACAATATCTTTCCCATAAACTTCTTCAGAGCCTTTTTTTTTCCAGCATTCAATTCTCACCCGTCCTCAAATCCATCTACTGAAAGGATGATGGTTGAATGTCTTGCAGCCAACTCTACGAACTGGTCAAGTTTACTATACAGAGAAACTGAACCACACGCTCTTCAAACTCAAGTGGGTTAGAATAATTGATGTGCTCCATTTATGGAAAATAAAAGGGTTAAACCCACGTTCTTCAAATAAATATCTGGCACGTGTACTCTGCAAAAATAAGAGGGAACTAGCATAAGTCTTGTTTTTAAACTGACAATGGTCATTTCCCGTCAGTTGTCAATACCCATTATCCCAAAACTCATCAAAACCCTAGAAATCGAAAATTCCTCTAAAACCGATATTGGTATCGCTCCCTGGGCTTTTCCCCAATCAGTTTAATCACATGGCATCTCTTCAAGTCATTCCTGGAAATCTTGTTTGTTTTGAAAAATTCGGAGATGCAGAGCAGAAATACAAGGATATTTTACATCTGGTCAAGAATGCTGGCTTCACCATGTGTTTGGAAACTAGCACCAGGATTTTCTCTTCGCTTGTGAAAGAATTTTATTCAAATGCTGATTATCGAGGAAACACCCTCATCTCAAAGGTTAAGGAAATCACATTGCAATTTGGAGTTTCTGAAATCAATCTCAGTCTAGGTATTCCAAGCGGAGGAATTGTTTCTCTTCATAAGATTAACATTGAACTTGGATTGGAATTGATGGGCTATGAAAAGAAGTCTCCTCTCAAAGGAATCAAGAAGAAAGATTTCCCTCAGCAGTATGAGTTTCTGGCTGATATTGTTGGAAAGAGTATTCTATGCAAAGACACCGCATATGATACTATCAGTGAAGATCAACTGAGGCTGATGACTGCTATTGCTCAAAGAAAGAAAATCAACTTCGGAGCAGTTCTCTTAGGGCGGATAAAGAGATGGATAGATGGTACAAAGACAAGAGCTGAAACTGGAAAGCCAACTCCCAAGATGCCTTATGGGAGATTCATAAGCATCATTTTGAAGAAATTGCTGGCAAATGAAATTGGGGAAGATGAAGGAGAAGTTCTAAACTGCAACAAAAGAATTACTCCAAGGCTGTTTGAAGATTGGAAAAAGAATCCTCATGCCAATAAGGGTAAAAAGTCACGAGGTTCTATGAGCTTCAACAGTAAGATGGGAGTGAAATCAAAGGGAAAAGGAAAAAGGGAAATGAAAGAAATATCTGAGGAGATATTACAGGAGGAAAATGAACAATCAAGAAACAAAACTCTTGTGATCTATGATAGTCAGAAATCAGAGAAGAAAAGAAAATTCTTTGAAATAGAGAAGGCTGAAGAAGAAAAGGATGTCTGTTCAGGGAAAGCTAAGAAGGAAAAGATGAATCCCAAAGTATCTGAAGTAAAGAAGAAGAAGAAGAAAACAGAAAAGAAAGTTCCTCACATTGCTCCAAGAAGAAGTTGGAGAATCAGAGAACAGTGGAGAAGCTCAATCACTGCAGGACCACCTCAGGTGATAGAAATTGATGATGAAGCAAGTTCTGATTCTGAAGAAAGAACTTCTGACAGTTCAAAAGAGGAAACATCTACAGGCTCTTCAGAGGAAAGTTCAGAATGTCATAAAAATAGCCTGTCTGAAAAGGAAGTCTCTTTGGGTTCTGATCAGGAAATTGAACCAGTTGTAAAAGACTCAACACCTGAGTTCAACAATGATGATGATGTAGCTGAAGAAGATGATGTACCAAGGAAACAATGCTCTGAAAATTCTGAAGCTGGAAAGACTAAATCAGATGAGGAAGGAGACTGTCAAGAAACTGTGGTGAAAGAAGATAAACACCGTCAAGAAGAGACCAGCACTCATGATGTGGATAAATCAAAAGACGGGTCAAGAAGGTCAAGTAAAGGATTAAGTGGTTTTATGAAGAACACAGGCAGGAGGTTCAAAACAAATCACAAGGAGAGACAAATAAGGATAAAAGCTGAAAAGAAGCTGAAGAAAGTAAGACTGCTAAGAAAACTTGAAAAGCAGAAATTTGCAGCATATCGATCAAAGCAGATCAAAAGAAGACGTAGAGAAAGAAGGAAGCATGCCAGACAGATAGAAAGATGCTCTATTGCTTGGGATCATAATTATCTGTTGAGTTTCATTCCTATTTTACCACTTCTAAGGGCAATAGTCATGAATGATCAAAGTTCTATAAGCTGGAGCTACTCAACCTTTCCAAATCTTTCATTAATAGCTCAACATTTCACAAAGGCAATGACCTTTGCAACCACACTAATAAGCAGCGAACCTTTCTATTCTCACTACCAAAGTTGCCAGGAAACATCCATCTGGAATCTGTCCAGCTCTGTGGAAAATCAAAATGCATAAATCAGAAAGTCCTCGGCTGTGACTTACTAAACTCTTAATCACCCTGCACCACCTCCCTGTTCGTAAAAGTCCCAAAACTTTGCAAACATCTCTCAAAATACCAATTCTCCAGTCATAGAGTCCCAACACTCTATGGACCATGAAAATTTACTTACTCTTAGTCTCGTAGAGTCTCAAAACTCTGTGATAGACTTCAAAATATCCTTCTAAAATCTGCAGTAACTCTGCAAGTTCCATACATTTCATAATTGATGATGTCAAAAAGGGGGAGAGAATACAGGGGGAGCTATGAAGAAAGAGGAGTAACCAACTAAGGGGGAGACAGCTTAGGGGGAGCTATGAAGATCAGATTCAACCAGCTAAGAGGAAGACAGCTAGCAAAACTGAGTGGGAGAAAAGTTAAAACATGAAGAGCAGCTGTAAGTATGTATAACCTTTTGTAGAAATGCTTATTTAATAAAATCATCCTTTTGCACTAGCCATACAGTATTTCACTGTATCATAAGACATAATTTACCTGTCAAGTAGATGCATTATTTGAATGTCTTATAAATAAGTCTATTAGTTTTGTCATCATCAAATAGGGGGAGATTGTTGAATGTTGTTTGATTTGATGATGATGACTGTTGTGCAAAAAGGACTGGGCTAAATGTGCTTATGTGGTTATTTGACAATGTGATTTTATAATGTGCTTAATTGATTATGTGTTAGATACTCGGAAAGTGTTTATGTGCTTATGTGCTTAATTGATTATGTGCTTAGATACTCTGAAAGTGCTTATGTGCTTACATGATTGAGTGATATATAATGTATCTGAAAAAGTGCGTAGATGTTCTAAATCTAATTATGTGCTTACATTGTTGTGGGTGTATGATATATATTATCTTTCTTAAATACTGTAATATGCACACACTAGTATAGCACAAATATGATCTTGTTATAAACTGTCTGCTGCTTATTAAAGAGAATGAAAGTTATTGTAAGACCCCGAATTTTATGAAATATAAAATTTAATTTTTCTTCATATTTATATTTTTTGAAACAGTAAGTGGTTAAATCGATAAAGTTAAAAGTTAAGGATGTTATGTGCAAATTTTATTTTGTCGGACAATATTCGCTTTGTCGGGGAATATTCGTTTGGTCGGAGAATATTCGTGCCGTACGACGGCGCCGAAATAATAAATTATTGGTGGACCCCACAACGGAATATTTGTCGGATATAGAAAACGACAGAAATAACCTTTTTAAATAAAAAATAGTCAACGGAACTGTTAAAATACCGGTGATAAAAGAATAGTAGCATACGGTAGTTATTGGTATTTTCTGTAGCACTCGGTACTCTACAGTAACACACGGTATTGCATAGTGTCTCATATTTTTGGTCTGATAATTGACACCGTAACTGTTACGCATCATTTCATCGATAATTGTCACTGCATAATATTTTATATTATCAATTCAATAATTGTTGTTACACAGTATTTTGCATTATTGATTTAATAATTGTCATTACACTGTATTTTATATCATTGAGTCAATAATTGTTGTTGCACTGTTTTTAAAATTATTGAACCTAATAATTGTCACAGTAACATATGCACAGTAATTCACATTATTGAATCAATAATTGTCATTACACAGTAACGTATGCTTTATTTTACATTATTGTTATCTCTATTATGATGTTATTTAAATAGTTGTATTTCATTAATTTATTGACTTGATATCTAAGAGCTAACTATACTGTATTTATAACAATTAGTCATAATAATTGAATTGATAAAGTTATTTGTTTATAATATAAAGTTAGGTGATTATTAGGTGATATGAAATGAATGGTGTAGATTAAAGTGTGAATTATTGTTGAATAATTGAATTGATTTGTTTATAATATAAAGTTAGGTGATTATTAGGTGATATGAAATGAATGGTGTAGATTAAAGTGTGAATTATTGTTGAATAATTAAATTGATTTGTTTGTAATATAAAGTTAGGTGATTATTAGGTGATATGAAATGAATGGTGTAGATTAAAGATAATATAATATTTGAAATGGATGGTGTAGATTAAAAGATGATCTTTAAATGAATGGTTTAGATTAAATGAATGATAAGATTTTTGGCTATAAATAGAAGCCTTAACTTAAGGATTTTTCATAAACTTTCTTACTTGTTCTTTCTTTCTCTCTCTAAATACTTCTTGTGAAAGTTCTCTCTAAGTGTGCTTAAGTCATCTTGAGTATTTGTGAAGATCTATAAGTATACGTGTACTGTTCAAGTTAATCAACCTCATTTAAATCAATATCCAGTCACGTGTTGAGGTAAGGGATACCATCTTTTTCATCTTCCATTATTCAAACGTACTATGGTAAGGGATTATCATTATTTTATTCTCGATAATAATATTGTTTCTTCCTTACTCATAAGAAGTGCCTTTTATTTCCATGTATTAAATTGTGGGAATAACCTTACGGAGCGGATTGCCGCCTGTTGGTGAATAACCTTCCGTATTCATTTATTATTAATCTCTGAGAATAACCTTACGGAGCGGATTGCCGCCTGTTTGGTGAATAACTCTTTGTACTCAAATTCTATTAAATTGTGGGAATAACCTTACGGAGCGGATTGCCGCTTGTTGGTGAATAACCCTTTGTATTAATTTCTTTCACCTTTTGTTAATCAAACCTGCTACGGTAAGGGATATTATTTTCTTTCATACTCCTAAATCGAAATTTATTATGGAACTATTGCTTCTATAATTCCTGAAAATATTATATGTTCCATAATAGTTGAACTTCATTATTTCAACTGAACCTTCCTATTTACGTGAACCTTTCTATTGAATTGTAACCGTTATTCTGAACTGTGGATCTTGAATTTCACTCCACATCATGTTGACAATTTGGACATTATTTGAATCTGTACAAAGTAAACTTCCGATACTTATTGTTATCCTATTTCTTCTGTTCATCATTTATATCATTCTAATCATCCAAAAATCAAGCTGTTGTGAATATCTGTGGCCGGGGGCACAGATGTGATATATTTGTTGAACAGATGATAGGTTAAAGGCGATATAATAGGTTAAAGGCGATACATCTGTTCGGTGTCTTTTATGGCACGTGGTGAATGTTCTCTTTGGCCTGTAGTGCAAAGATGAACTGTTGATTGGTATGATTATGACCAAAGGCTGAATCTGGTATAATCATGATCGTTGGTACTATATTGAATATCTTTGGCCCGTAGTGCAAAGATGAACTGTTGATGTGCATGATTATGATCAGGAACTGTGAATTTATATTATCATGACTAATGGTATTTCAGATGATAAAAGTTGATGATGTTTTTACGAAAAAGAGAAGCGAGTGGATATTATAGTCTGCATTATTCTTCTAATAGATTGCTCATTCCACTGCTATTATTGATCTGAACGTTGTTTAAGAATTTAACTGCAGTTTTTGATATAAACCTTGTAGTCTATTGTATTCTATCAAGAACTCAACTGTTGAAGACTAATGATAATTTATTCGTCATTATCTTAGTCATGATATTCTTTACTGGGCTATTTGAGCTCACCCTTTCTTTTGTTCCATTGTTTTTCAACAGGAGATGAAAACATAACAGGGTCTAGCCGGGGAATGGAGTGAGGGTCCGAGGAATAGTTATCATAGTCTTCACGTTTTGTAAAATAGTGTGACAATAATAGTGAAGACTTAGTTGTGTATTATTATACACTGTATTGTTGTACGTTGTGCTTTGTTGTAATAATTTTGTTGTAGTATTTTGACGACTCAAGTTTGGGCTGTGTGGGCCCAGATTTGGGGGCGTCACAGTTGGCATCAGAGCTTAGGGATATGGTCTTTAATGGAGATCTGGGGTAGAACTAGGAGGGGAGAGACGAATAGAATCAGTCACTAGTGTGTCCTACCTAAAATAGATTTTATTATCTAATGAGTCGATTTGAATGTAGGAACATGAAGTGATGAGTCAGTTTATTTGAACTAACATTTATTTTGTGACCACAGTTAATTATGGCATCTGGAAATCAGGAGGTTAACTATGAAATTACCGAAACAAATGTAGCTGCAAAACAAGAGGCGACGAATAATCTTCTTACAAACTCAGAGTTGAATCATTTGCCTAAGGCAAAAATTATGCGTGTTCTATCCAGTAAGGATGAAGGTGAAAGCTTTGCTACAGTCGTTCCAGATCCATTCTTAGAAGCAATTAAAGGAAGTAACGAACTTGCGGAAATTATTGCCTTTAATTTACTCACTAATTGGGAGAGTGATATCACATGGTTATGCTCTATAACAAAGGATCAGAATATATGGACTTTTTATATTAGTCTTTGGGATTTATGGTGTTCCAGCTATGATTTTCAAGATTATTTAAAAATGATGTTTCTATACTTTTGGGCGTTACAATTTAGAGGAATTCAGGTTAAGTTAGTCACTATCGTGGAAACTGCAGTCTATCGAAAATACTATTTTAATGGAAATCATTGGTACCTTACTACTGATGAAGTTGATGAACCCGAGAAACAGTTTGCTAGAAAATTATTCAGTGGTATTCCCATGGTTGAAATACGTGAAGATCCGAATGAAGTATTCGGGATTCGATTTGACGATAACAGTCAAGAAACCGAATGAGGTGATAACCGGTAAGCTATTCATAAATTCTTGTGAAGTCTATGCCATATTAGATACTGGCTCTATCCACTCTTTTATCTCACCTATATGTACTCAACGTTTAAATTTGACTATTGAAAACTTAAATCTTGTCTTATCAGTTGAAACCTCATTGGGAGAAATACCTATTACATTTACTATCTATAAATCTTGCCTAGTTCAAATCAACAACCTCACATTACCTGTTGACCTTATTTCTTTGGAGATGCGTGAATTTGATGTGATTTTAGGAATTGATTAGTTGACTACCCATCATGCTAAAATTGATTGTTTTCATAAGATTATTAGTTTTCATATTCCTAATCAACCTGTCATGCAAATTCAAGCAACTAAACCATTGAAATCTATAACTGTTATTTCTAGCCATAAAGCCATTCGTTTATTGAAAAACGGATGTCAAGCCTTTTTAGCTCATGTCACTGATTTGAACAAAAAACACGTCAAACTTGAATGATATTCCCATTGTTAATGAGTTTCCTGACGTTTTTTCTGAGGAACTTTCTGGCTTACCCCAAATCGTGAAATTGAATTCTGTATCGATCTTGAACCCGGCACTAAGCCCATTTTTAAAGTCCCATACCAAATGGCTCCCATAGAACACCAAGAGTTGAAAGTTTAATTACTAGATATCGGTATCATTCATTCTAGTACAAAACTTATATCGAGCGAGGAATGCGAGAAGAGTTTTCAAGAACTCAATAGGAGACTTGTTTCAGCTCCTGTTCTGACCATACCATCAGGATCAGGAGAATTTGTTATCTATAGCGATGCTTTTGGCAAAGGTCTAGGCTGTGTCCTTATGCAACATGGAAAGGTTATAGCCTATGCCTCTCGACAACTCAAAGATTATGAGAAAAATTATCCTACTCATGATCTAGAGTTGGCAGCAGTCGTTTTCGCGTTGAAGATCTGGAGACACTACTTGTACGGAGAAAAAGTGGATATTTCTTCACCCAGAAGGAACTCAACATGCGACAACGACGTTGGCTTGAGCTGTTAAAGGATTATGACCACACAATCCAGTATCACCCGGGAAAGGCGAACGTTGTAGCTGACGCTTTGAGCAGAAAATCTTATGCAAGTACAAGTGCACTGCTGACAACACAAAAGTGTATTTTGTACGACTTGCAAAAGATGGAGATAGAGCTAAAGACACCAGGGACCCGCTCGAAGATTGCTCACGTGCGAGTAGAACCAACTTTAATCGATAAAATTAAAGCTGCTCAAGCTACCGATCCGGAACTGATAAACATGATAAAGAAAGTACAAGAAGGTGCCATTCCCGAAGCAAGAATCGACGAGAAAGGAATACTTCGAGTCAACTCTCGACTCTGTGTTCCTAACGATCCTGAATTAAAGCATAAAATCATGATGGAGGCACACAACACGCCGTTTGCAATCCACCCAGGAGGTACCAAGATGTATCAAGATCTTCGACATACATTTTGGTGGAACAATATGAAAAGAGAGATTGCGGAGTTTATCTCAAGGTGCCTAACTTGTCAACGTGTCAAGGCAGAACATCAAGTTCCTAAAGGTCCATTACAATCACTTGAAGTTCCCGAATGGAAGTGGGAACACATCAATATGGACTTCGTGACGGGTCTTCCAAAAGTTTCTCAAGGCTTAGATGCAATTTGGGTGATCGTAGATAGATTGACCAAATCTGTTCATTTCTTGCCTATACGAGAAAACTTTTCACTTGAACGTCTTGCCGGTATGTACATAAATGAGATCGTGAGATTGCATGGCATGCCAGTTTCCATAGTTTCTGATCGAGATCCTAGATTCACTTCACGCTTTTGGATCAGTCTACAAAAAGCTATGGGCACTGAACTACGTTTTAGTTCTGCATACCATCCTCAAACGGACGGACAATCGGAAAGGACGATCCAGACCCTCGAAGATCTTTTGAGACTTTGTGTATTAGACTTCAAAGGAAGTTGGGATAAGTACTTGCCGTTGGTGGAATTTTCTTACAACAACAGTTACCAAGCAAGCATAGGCATGGCTCCATTCGAGGCATTGTATGGAAGGAAGTGTCGCTCTCCAATATGTTGGAATGAGGTAGGAGAAGCAAAATTGTTGGGACCCGAGTTGGTACGCTTGACGACCGAAAAGATCCAAATGATCCGACAACGAATACAGACCGCACAAGAACGACAAAAGAGTTATGCTGATCTTCATCGGAGAGACGAAAGTTTCAACGTCGGAGATCATGTATTCTTACGTGTTTCTCCATGGAAAGGGGTTACGAGATTCGAAAAGAGAGGAAAGCTCAACCCTCGATTTATTGGCCCATTTGAAATCCTCGATCGAATAGGAACCGTAGCCTACAGACTAGCCCTACCACCAAGTATGTCTCGCATCCATAACGTTTTTCACATATCTATGTTACGTAAATATGTGAAGGACCCAAACCACGTCATTGAGTTAGAACCAGACGTTATAGCAGAGGATTTAAAATACGAGGAAGTACCTGTTAAGATCCTGGATAAGAAGGAGCAGATCCTACGCTCAAAGGTTATACCTCAAGTTAAGGTTTTATGGAGGAACCAAGATACTGAGGAAATGACCTGGGAGCTAGAATCTGAGATGAAATCTAAGTATCCTTACCTCTTCGATATGTCAGGTACGTCAATTTCGGGGACGAAATTTCATAAGGAGGGGAGGTTGTAAGACCCCGAATTTTATGAAATACAAAATTTAATTTTTCTTCATATTTATATTTTTTGAAACAGTAAGTGGTTAAATCGATAAAGTTAAAAGTTAAGGATGTTATGTGCAAATTTTATTTTGTCGGACAATATTCGCTTTGTCGGGGAATATTCGTTTGGTCGGGGAATATTCGTGCCGTACGACGGCGCCGAAATAATAAATTATTGGTGGACCCCACAACGGAATATTTATCGGATATAGAAAACGACAGAAATAACATTTTTAAATAAAAAATAGTCAACGGAACTGTTAAAATACCGGTGATAAAAGAATAGTAGCATACGGTAGTTATTGGTATTTTCTGTAGCACTCGGTACTCTACAGTAACACACGGTATTGCATAGTGTCTCATATTTTTGGTCTGATAATTGACACCGTAACTGTTACGCATCATTTCATCGATAATTGTCACTGCATAATATTTTATATTATCAATTCAATAATTGTTATTACACAGTATTTTGCATTATTGATTTAATAATTGTCATTACACTGTATTTTATATCATTGAGTCAATAATTGTTGTTGCACTGTTTTTAAAATTATTGAACCTAATAATTGTCACAGTAACATATGCACAGTAATTCACATTATTGAATCAATAATTGTCATTACACAGTAACGTATGCTTTATTTTACATTATTGTTATCTCTATTATGATGTTATTTAAATAGTTGTATTTCATTAATTTATTGACTTGATATCTAAGAGCTAACTATACTGTATTTATAACAATTAGTCATAATAATTGAATTGATAAAGTTATTTGTTTATAATATAAAGTTAGGTGATTATTAGGTGATATGAAATGAATGGTGTAGATTAAAGTGTGAATTATTGTTGAATAATTGAATTGATTTGTTTATAATATAAAGTTAGGTGATTATTAGGTGATATGAAATGAATGGTGTAGATTAAAGTGTGAATTATTGTTGAATAATTAAATTGATTTGTTTATAATATAAAGTTAGGTGATTATTAGGTGATATGAAATGAATGGTGTAGATTAAAGATAATATAATATTTGAAATGGATGGTGTAGATTAAAAGATGATCTTTAAATGAATGGTTTAGATTAAATGAATGATAAGATTTTTGGCTATAAATAGAAGCCTTAACTTAAGGATTTTTCATAAACTTTCTTACTTGTTCTTTCTTTCTCTCTCTAAATACTTCTTGTGAAAGTTCTCTCTAAGTGTGTTTAAGTCATCTTGAGTATTTGTGAAGATCTATAAGTATACGTGTACTGTTCAAGTTAATCAACCTCATTTAAATCAATATCCAGTCACGTGTTGAGGTAAGGGATACCATCTTTTTCATCTTCCATTATTCAAACGTACTATGGTAAGGGATTATCATTATTTGATTCTCGATAATAATATTGTTTCTTCCTTACTCATAAGACGTGCCTTTTATTTTCATGTATTAAATTGTGGGAATAACCTTACGGAGCGGATTGCCGCCTGTTGGTGAATAACCTTCCGTATTCATTTATTATTAATCTCTGAGAATAACCTTACGGAGCGGATTGCCGCCTGTTTGGTGAATAACTCTTTGTACTCAAATTCTATTAAATTGTGAGAATAACCTTACGGAGCGGATTGCCGCCTGTTGGTGAATAACCCTTTGTATTAATTTCTTTCACCTTTTGTTAATCAAACCTGCTACGGTAAGGGATATTATTTTCTTTCATACTCCTAAATCGAAATTTATTATGGAACTATTGCTTCTATAATTCCTGAAAATATTATATGTTCCATAATAGTTGAACTTCATTATTTCAACTGAACCTTCCTATTTACGTGAACCTTTCTATTGAATTGTAACCGTTATTCTGAACTGTGGATCTTGAATTTCACTCCACATCATGTTGACAATTTGGACATTATTTGAATCTGTACAAAGTAAACTTCCGATACTTATTGTTATCCTATTTCTTCTGTTCATCATTTATATCATTCTAATCATCCAAAAATCAAGCTGTTGTGAATATCTGTGGCCGGGGGCACAGATGTGATATATTTGTTGAACAGATGATAGGTTAAAGGAGATATAATAGGTTAAAGGCGATACATCTGTTCGGTGTCTTTTATGGCACGTGGTGAATGTTCTCTTTGGCCTGTAGTGCAAAGATGAACTGTTGATTGGTATGATTATGACCAAAGGCTGAATCTGGTATAATCATGACCGTTGGTACTATATTGAATATCTTTGGCCCGTAGTGCAAAGATGAACTGTTGATGTGCATGATTATGATCAGGAACTGTGAATTTATATTATCATGACTAATGGTATTTCAGATGATAAAAGTTGATGATGTTTTTACGAAAAAGAGAAGCGAGTGGACATTATAGTCTGCATTATTCTTCTAATAGATTGCTCATTCCGCTGCTATTATTGATCTGAACGTTGTTTAAGAATTTAACTGCAGTTTTTGATATAAACCTTGTAGTCTATTGTATTCTATCAAGAACTCAACTGTTGAAGACTAATGATAATTTATTCGTCATTATCTTAGTCATGATATTCTTTACTGGGCTATTTGAGCTCACCCTTTCTTTTGTTCCATTGTTTTTCAACAGGAGATGAAAACATAACAGGGTCTAGCCGGGGAATGGAGTGAGGGTCCGAGGAATAGTTATCATAGTCTTCACGTTTTGTAAAATAGTGTGACAATAATAGTGAAGACTTAGTTGTGTATTATTATACACTGTATTGTTGTACGTTGTGCTTTGTTGTAATAATTTTGTTGTAGTATTTTGACGACTCAAGTTTGGGCTGTGTGGGCCCAGATCTGGGGGCGTCACAATTATCGGAATAAAATGTTGTAAAGTCCTTTTTTAGTTATATGTGTACAAAGGACTTAGATTTTAAAGATCAGAAATGTTAGGTTGATCTTTCAATAGAAGTCACTCTGCATAAAAGATGTATGATATAAGCAGAGTAGCATAAGAATGAATCATTGATGTATTTGTGTATGTCAAAGTCTGTAAAAGTCCTTTCAATATGTAATGATGCAATAATGTAAGAAAGGACTTGGTTAGAAAAGATCAAATCTGTTAGGTTGATCAGTCTATACGATTGTAGAACGGTCACTGCACGATTTTGTATAAATCGTAGAGTTAACTCTACGACTCCTTACCAGGATAACTCTACGAGAGACAGATATGCAAGAAGTCTACAGGATATACGAGTAAAGTTAAAGAACTGTTCAAGTACAAATCGTAGAGCTGAACTCTACGATCGTCGAACAGACAGCCAAGCTAGCCTGCAGATAACGCTGAACCAGAGAAGAAATGTACTCTACGATACACACTCTCTAGCAAAATCGTAGAGTAAAATTGTTGAGCAAGCTTACAAGGATTGGAATGTATGCTGATAGAAGAGATCGTAGAGTGGAACAAAATGACAAGGCAATAACAGAAGATTGCTATACACATGGAACAATCGTTGAGTAGAATTAAAGGATGAAGCAACACAGACTGCAACTCAACGATTCCACTAAGAAGCACTACAGTTAGCTAACTCTACGATTTGATCAAACCTACAAGATCGTAGAATGAAATCAAAGCAAAGCATTGCAAGCACAAACTCTACGATCTGACCAGAGCAACAAGGTCACAGAGTTAAAGAAAAGATCGTTCTAACTCAACGTTTCACTTGACATACCTCAAGTAACATTCATGAAGCTGAATTCGCAGAAACAAAGTAGACAGTCTATCACTCAACGAATTCATTAAGCAGGTCAAGGCAAATAGACTAACAAAACGGATATATGGTGCAAGAGAAAAGGGAATACTCCTTCCCAATTTAAGGAAAGATTAAATGTTGTTGAGATACAGATGCATGTCAGAGTTGTAGTAGACGTTGTGCCTAAACGACTATAAGTCAGGACCCACTGCTCAGGAAAAGGGTGAATAAAGTCAGACCAATGGGACATCTCTGAATGCATCAGAACAGTTGGTTCTAAAAGTCAAGGAAGGTATTTATTGATAAATCAGAAGATTAATTAACAAAGGAAATAATACTCCTTGCTGAACAACTCTGGGAGTGCAACGGCTATAAAGTCAGAGAAAGCTGAGCTACAGGTCAATATATCATAACATGTCAGAAAAGGGAAAAGCACTGACACAAGTGGCAAAAGAGTCAAGCATCGAAGATATTTAAGATCTGCACAAAGCCAAAGGAAACCAACGAGATTTATCTCAACGGTAAAATATACTCAGAGATATAAAGGCATACATAACAAATAGAGAGAGGTTGTTGCAGTTATTGAAAAATCCACGAGAGAGATGATGGTAGAAGGCAACCTATCGTAGAGTGAAACAGAAAATGAAGATACGGAAGGACTCTACGATCCATCAGAACACTAATACTGAATTGAGAGAGAAATGGAGATGTATAACTCTATTACAAGAGAAGTGTTCAGAGCTGCTAAGCACATGGAAGAGAGAAACTTAAACGCCAACTTGATACATACATGGTAGCCACTGAGTACCAAAAGGAAGGAGCATTACAGTCATCTCAGAAGCCCATCTCGAGAAGCAATAAACTGTCTATGATAAGAAGGAACAACTGAGTATCCAAAAGAAAGGAGCATCACAGTCATCTCAGGAGTTCATCTCGAGAAGTTATCAAGTACCAAAGGAGCTGAAGTACAAAAGCCTAGCAGCACAATGGGTGATCACAAGATGATATTGAGCATATAAAGAAGTCAAGCATCATTGTTGAACTCAATATTATCCCAGGAATGATCACATCCTGCTACTGAGTGTTTAAAGACAATAGGACTTAACGTACAACTCAGTAGCAATTCCAACCTCTTTCAAATGATCAAGGAGCCAAGTCTGTTGGACTTGAAGAGGGCAGTTGTCCTTGTCATAGTGACTAAAGGAGCCAAGTCTGCTGGACTTGAAGAGGGCAGTAATGTCCTTGTCTTTGTGACTAAACTAACCAAACCTGCTGGGTTTGAAGGGTTCTTAGTGAACCAGAGTTTCTAGGCTAATGAGCTTGAAGGGTTCCGTATGAACCATCCTTAGTGGATTTCCTACTCGTTGTAGTAGAAGAGTGGAGTAGGAGTTATTCAGTCTCCGAACCACTTAAAACTCTCTGGTGTCATTTACATTCAGTCATTTACATTCTGTCTTATATATATACAGATATATATATATATATATATATATATATATATATATATATATATATATATATATATATATGTTTACATATGATTGTAAATTAGTTTACTTAACAAATGGCTTTTTTCTAAATAATCCTAAAACTTTAACGGAGAAGTTTTTCAAATCTTTAAGGGGTGTTTTCAAACTAATATTCCGCTGTGCAAACAAATCTTAATTAAGTTTGTTAAGTGCTATTAAATATTTGAAATTAATATTAAAAGAAAAAGTTTTTGATAAGATCTATTCAACCCCCCCCTTCTAGATCACTTGTGCGTCTCTGGGAACTAACAGAAAGAAAATGTAAAGGTTGCGATCCAGGGACTAGGCTCGAGAAATTAAGTTTTTTTTTTAATATCTAAATATTTTAATACAATGATTGAATTGAGAAAGTGAAAAAAAATTATACCGAAAATTTGGTAATTGATGACGATAATGTCAATAAATGAATTAATTAAGGCGATTAAAGATTTATTAACGAACTGAAATTTGGACATTATGAACATAATGATTAACAAATAAGAAATTTGAAGTAATAAAGTAGGTCGAATTTCGAGGGCGTTACAATAACAAGTTTATAAGAACATCACATAGTACTGAAAAACTTGCCTAGATTGCTTCATCACTTATGCCTACACAATTCAATTTACTTCCTTTGAAAGACCTAATATGATTATCTTTTAATTAGTAACGCACATAAGGATTCATTTATCATTCTCAAATAAATTGACTCGATAACACATAGTTCCCTATTTACTAACTCACAAATTATATGATAATATTATCTCTCTCGGAGAATATTTTAATTACTGACCAGTATTATTATACATTAATAATACCTCATTCAATTACAAACGTTATTAAGTATTAAACAACATCTTAATTGGTTACTAATATTATTAAACCCTTAATAATATTCACCCAATTACCAATATTATTAATCATTTAATAATATTTCATCATTTGCTATTATCATTAAATATTTAATAAGAATTTACTCCTTTAGTAATAATTAAGACTTAACAATAAAATGTAAATTGTCTAATTACTTTATCATTTTCTTAATTCGTTCACTTTATTTATTTAATATTAATTAAATAAATAATTAATTTAATTAACTTTACCTGTTATTTATCATTACATAAATAATTATCATTTTAACCTTATTTCCCTTTAATTATTATTTAATATCATTTAAATATTAATTAATTAATTAATTATCCTCATTTCCTTTAATGATTATTGAATATCATTAAATAATAACTTCTTAATAACCCCATTTATTATTTTAATATTAATTAAATAACAAATGATCATTTTATTCATTTCATCTCTCTTTAATTATGATTTAATATCCTTTAAATAATAATTAAATAATGAATCATCCTCATTTATTAAATATTAAATAATTACCTTATTAACTTTATCTTCCTTTAATTATTATTTAATATCCTTTAAATAACTATAACTACTACGCCAAGCCAGTTATTGACTCAATCTGGAGCCAAGAATTTTCATTGCTTGCTTCATTTCTCTTGCATTAGTGTTGGGATTGGTTTGTTTTCTTTTACATGTCTGTAGGCACTTAGTTTCACAAGATCGGTTATCAATTTAGGTGAATAGAAAAAGGAACGAGGAAAAGATATTTTTGCATGATAAATGTGGTGATAATGTTATATCGTATATGGTTTAATCGTATACTTGACTAACCTACATTTGTATTGTAATGTTTAATAGCTATCGTATGCCAAAATTTTCTCCTGACGATGATAAGATTTTGTGGACGTGTGAGGAATGTGCCCCAAGGGTTGATAAGATATGAATTTTAGAGAAAGTGAAAGAATCAGTATAATCCTCTTAGTTGTTATACTATATCACTCATTTGTCACTTGGCTTTACCAATTATCACAGCTGACTAAGAGGATTTTAGTTGTCAATATTCAATTTCTCCAAAATATGGTTATTTCAATTATTGGCCGAGCCTGCATTTTCTAGGAGTGAAGACTGTGAAGTAATGGACGGAAAAATGTCTGCCACATAGAATATGATTCTTAAATTCCTTTGACATTTCTGTATATAAGGGGTAGCTTTTGTATTACGAGCGGAAAGAAAGACACTCTCATCAACATGATGGTTCATTTATCAGCAAAGCTTGCCCAAAGGTCTCTGATGCTGCAACTGGACTACCGTCTCTGCTTGACTTAAATGTTTTGGCCAAATGTAATGCATGGCTAAAGAGCTTCCAAAGGGTGCCACCCACGGATGAAAGTATTGTTCTGTACTTCTTTCCTATAATTGTAAGGTAGCTTTTAATCAAATTTTATTTATTTTTATTTTGTGTGTTTTTGATATTTGGTTCTTTTCTCACCCCCTTTTGATCATCTATCTGTTATGTTAAAAGGATGAAAATTACTTTGATGCTCTATTGGATGATATAGTTGATCACGATCTCACTCTGAAGGCCATAATCAACGATGTGGAGCTCTTGATTTTTCATCCCTTGAATTGCCACAGCAACACTGGAGTATGTGTAAATTATATTACTTGATCCAGCCTTTTTCTATATCTTGTGCTTTTTTTTTATAGAACCTACACTATTTCGATTTAATTCTGAGGATACATTTCAATCTTGGGGACTAGGGGGAATCTGGGGAAGGGCCAGGAGGGCGGACTAGGGGAAACTTACGTTCTATATCTTGTGTTGATTAAGCATTTCGTTTACGAAATGAAGTTTATGCTAATATTAACAAATTGTCTCGCAGGATTTCAGAGAAAGTATTATCTGTGGGGTGTGTTTAAGCCGAAACAGTATTCCCCTGCTCTTAGACCGAAGGACTATCCTGCTCTTCAAAAGAGCAGTGCTAAATGTGCTTTGTCTCCCAAGCTCACAAATCAAGTTGTAACCGGACAAACCATGAACAATCGGAGTTTCCAGATTCCATTAAATGCTGGTAGCCATATTTCAAACCCCCTACAATCTAATAATATTCCCAAAGCTATAAGTTCCTCACCAGAATCTTGTTTTTCTCGCTCTTCCAAACTTGTTATGGTAGACAAGCAAATGGCACCAGACGTGAAAATGCAGCATGAAAGCCATAGAGATGAAAGAATGGAAGTATGTGGTGCTAACTATGAGTGCAACAAAAGGGCTGGTACAATTAGCTCTCTCCCGAACAGTCCTCATTGGAGGTTCTAGGCGAGTCGGTGAGATAACACTGTAACAAGGGTTAATGTAGTATGATGATCTACTTGGCACTTGATCTTCAAAATGTGAGGGACTTGGGATAAAGGTATTATAGTGGAGTCCAGTCATTTTAGAATTTTGTTTTTGTTATTTTCTTCACCCCTTTTGTTAGAAGTCTGTGTTGATCTTCTGTATCTCTTCACCAAACCTTGGGTTGTCTAAACATTTTGATATATGAAAGGAACGGAAAGAACATGTTTTGAGTTAAGACAAAGGCAATTGACATTTCTACAAAGTTTTTATTACATAAATAGTAAATGGGTCTGACACTCGTATAAAAAAGGTCTTATAAAAATATTAATTTTTTTTTTGTAGGAATATCAATTTCTTTTCCAAATACTCTATGTGTTTCAAACCATAAGATTGTTGTTGAATTTTTGAAAGTCAACTTGAGATACTTTTAATTTTAAAATTGAAATGGTGTATTTAAAAGTACAAAATAATAAATCTTATAATTAGTAATACTTTTAAAATAATTTATAATATTTATCATTATATTAAATAAAAATAAAATGATTATATATTATTTTTTAGTTTAAAAATATTTTGAATTTCTTTTGCATCGATCAAGTTACGTCTTTTCTTTGTAGGGTTGACCCAAACATACCATAAAAAGAAATGAAATCACTGAAAAGTCGTGAAGACTGAAGGTCCAGTTTGATCAATATTTCTGTTAGTGACATTTTAAGAAAATAAGAAATCTAGTAAATAATTTGATTTCCCCCCACTATATTGTATCGGAATAAATGGGAATTCAATTAGAGCGCACAAAGATCGGTCTGGCCCAAGCTTGGAACTTGTCTTGATTAGATGTAGTTTGTTCAGGCCCAACCCTAAAGTTTGGACAAACCAGGTTGATCTTTGGCTTCAGGCTGGGTTTCAGACTTTCCGATCTTTTCTTTTGTTTTTCTCCCACTTTATTACTCTTGTTAAATTTGTGTTCTTATTTTACTTCTAAAAATATAATTTAACATAAAATATTAAAAGTACAACTTTTAAAAATATACCATTTCATAAGTTAAATATATCATAATATAAAATACTGATATATTGATAAAAATTTCAAGTACAATTAGAATATAAATTTAGTAAAAATGAAATAAATGCACAACTTAAAATTGATAACCTATAAAACTGAACTTGAAAGTTGAAAGTTGAAAGTTGATAGTGTAGATGCTCAAAATCAAGCCCATGTCACAAATATCATAACTCCATTTCACTTTGTTCAATTTTGTGCTCCAACTAAAGAGACCAAAATATGGGTCGGTGTAGTATAGGTATGAACAAGTAACCGACTAAAATCAAAAAATCGTTCGAAGCGAGCTAAATCGACAACAAACCAAATCGAAAACTAAAAAACCAACAAGTTGATAATTACAAAATAGAAAAAATCAAAGTTTCGTCAATCGATTTCGATTTACCCCCATGAAAAAGTCAAAATCGACCAAACTAGCAGAATATACAAAGTTATAAATATAATTATATATAGAATATACTTTTACTTATATGCAATAATATTCAAAAAATTTAGTATATGATATAATATTTTATTTATCATGCTAAAAAATTTGAACTTAATGTATACTTATTAATCATGTATACTTAATCTCCTTTTTAATTCTTTATTAATAGTTTGGTTTTAAGTTATCTTAAAAAGAAGTTTAAAGTCTTATTTTTAATGATCATAAGTATTTGTCAAAATTTGAGTAGTAATTAAAATTCTCTAATATAGTATATTGTGTTTGATTCTTTGATAATTGATGATATAAATTTATATTTAATTGTTTATTTTTTTTTGATTCAAACCGTCTAAATCTATCAATTTAATCAATAATCCAATAAATTGATAATTGATTACGGAATAAAAATTTGAATAATTTTATTTTTTAACTTTTTATAATTATTTTAAATGATTTGATTATTTTTTAAAATATAAAACCGACGTTGTGCATATCATGTAGTGTATATCTGAGAGTGACTTTTATTCATTTTCTCTTCTTTGATATGAAGGAGCCTCGAGCATAAACAAGAAGTTCGAAAGAAAACAATACCAGAATAGAAAAAATATCATCCATACGAATTTGAGAGTTTACAAAAGAAGAAATCAGCAGAACCATTTTCATTGAATTTCAAAATAGGGTTAGCAACAGAAAATTCTCAAAACAGCGTGCAAATTATTAGTTTTCATTTTTACAAATATATTATATCAAATCCAATTTGAAAATCATATGGCTATATCTAGCTCCATTCAACCGCTCCCTTCTCTCTTTCAATGCCATCTCTTCATCTTTATGTTTCTTCGAACCCCAACACCAGAATTCCGTAATGATGGGATATCAACACTCACATGAACATTTTGCAATTAGTTGCTCTTCTTCTGAAATGGGGTCCTCTTCGGACCCCATGAATGGAAGGTACAAATTGTCAATCTTCATTTGCTTTTTAGTGTTTTTTATTGCCCTGTGAGAGCTATTATGTGTATATTTATGTAGAATTTTAGGTGGGTATGAGGAATTTTAAGCAATAATTGGTGGGTTTTAAATTTCAAGGAATTATGGGGTGGTTAAATATAATTTTTGAAATGTGTAGAATTTGCTGGTGTTAGTGGTACTGGTTATGATGATTCCTATTATTGATTCTCTTAAGGGAGTTGGTTTTAAGTGCTTACTTATTCGTCCAATTATTACTTAATAGTGGGACTCGAGATGGAACATGGGATTATACATTTAGGCGACTCGAGATGGATCATGGGATTATACATTTAGGCTTCATCTTTCTGATACTTTTTTTGCTAAATATCATCTTCCTGATAATTGAATTGCGGAGCCAGGATTTTGGCCAAAAGTATGTTTATAAAGTATTTTTAAATACTATAAGCATTATTAGGTAATTTTTACTCACATTTTCAAGTCGATGGAATATATACCATGACCAATTATTATAAAAGAAAAAGTTGGGTTGACATTGATTCCAGTCTAAAGACGAAACAAGACAAGAATATAATGAAAATAACCTACTTAGTGGCAACTGCTGAAATAGGTTATTTCAGAAATCATCATTAAATGTTGTACTCTATGATGCACTAGTTACTTGAATCCCAATTGTCAACATGTGATGCGCACGGTACATGTAATGGGGATTGCTGAAATTGTTATTTAAGCAGTAAGGTACCATCCGTGGACCTGTATATACATATATGTGACTTTCTTTCATGGTAGAGGATGGTACCGACTCCAGCATGGCTGCTGTTAGTGATTGCAGTACGCGTTCGACATGATGGTGGGGGTGGTTTTGATTTTGTTGCTGTTGGTTTGTTGATAAAAGAGGAGCATATATATCGTATATACGATCCTGTTGGTGGCAGCAATTTTAGTGAGTGATTGCAAAAGTAGGGTTGCTGATGGTGGAGCTATGATTGTAATTGTAGTGGGTTCCAAAGGGAGGATACTAGGCATCTTAATTTTCCTTCGTTTAAATGTCAACCTGGTTTCAGTTTTTTTCTATGGAGGCTAAATTCATTTTGCCATGGTTACAAGAAGAGGATTATCTGCGATCCTTTTCCGCTATGTGGTTCCTCTGTAATTTATCTTGGTTATTATCCGCATTCTTTATTTAGCATTTTACATATCACAAAATGATGACCTTATGATTTAATTTCACATTCACATTCACATTAAAAAAGAAAAAGAAAATAAATAAGCAATTGCATATTTGTTTTCTTGGGGTTTGAGGATTACTCTTTTGAGATTTTACTTCCTGGACCTTTACACTTTACTTCCTGGACCTTTACACGGCATTACCCATTTATAGATTGTGGGCCCGGATATGCCGCGTCAGTGTGTGGGCCTATTTAGGCACGACGCGTGAGTCACACACGCTATATACATGACTGCACACTGTCTTCCAGCTGTCTCCATGTGGCCCTTTCGGATGTTGACACGTGGACCTCCCGGAGGTCTCCACTTGTACCCTCTTGGAGGTTGACACGTGTAACAGTATTGTGGGACCCACTCGGCACGTGATACCTAGCTACAGACGTGACCTGACACATGGCATGACTTGAGTATGCCACGTGGACCTAGACCCCTGTTCACTATAAATAGGAGTCATGGCTTGACATTTGACAAGCTAGTCTACCCTATTTAGAGAGAGAAATACTTTTGTCTATTGTCGTGTTGTTCTTGCCTGTCTTCCTCCCCTTAGCTCTCCTTAACCAGCTTATTCCAGCCTTCGTGAATCTTTCGTCTCTCCAACTCACCCTCACTAATTGACGCTTGACTTAGATAAAATTAAAAAGTATTTTATTTTTGCCACACCATTGCACAGTTTATATGTGTGTTATACTGTTGGATAATTATAATCTATCAAACACTGACACTTCTCGAAGGTGAAAGCATTCGTAAAGGATACGAGTCGAACATCAATACTTTGTTACTTTTTGAATACGTTTCTAATACCATTAGATACGTTAACTTTATTATGTTTAATCTTTTAAATTTTGGATACTTCGGATATTCTATTGATACTTTCTGATATGCAAGGGGACTTGGATGCCATGCAATGACTTGTCCATTGATAGGACTAGTTTGTTTCATCGTGACTATAGTTTACAACTTTACATGCTCTTTGTGTCTTTTGACTTGGAGATGATTACCGGTGTTTTTGATGTAATGTTCGATTCCTAACTTCTGGTTATGTAATCATATATTCGATGCTAGTAAATACGTTTAAGGACTAGGAGATCCATTAATAGGACTAATTTGCTTCATTGTGACTATAGTTTACAACTTTACAAGCTCTTTGTGTCTTTTGACTTCGAGATGATTACCGGTGTTTTTGATCTCCCTATCTTCTGGTTATGTAATCATATATTCAATGCTAGTAAATAAGTCTTGGGACTAGGAGAAAATGAAGATATTAAATATAAATGTTGAGTTTCTACTTTTTGGTTTTGTTATAATAGATGCTAGTATTTTCAATGAACCTAAACTTTCAAGTTAACTACTTGATTATGGTTATGTAATATAATCTAGTTATTATATATATATGTGTTTGCGTGGTTACAAATTTTGTATAAAATATATTAAATTTCAATGTATCTAATGGGAATCATTGTGATAATTTTTGTTTGCTTTGTTTATTTATTTGCGGACTTATTTTAATTTTAGGAGATAGTTGGATAGTTGGTATTTATTTTAATTAGTTAGGGTATTTTTGTTTTTAAGTATTTTCTTGGTCCCCAAGTACAATTTAGGGCTTGCTTTTTATTTAAATACTGATGTAATCTCTAAGTCTTTATATTATTAAGTATTGAGATTAACATTGGAATATTTTTATCGTGGAGATATTTCCTAGAGTTGATAGACGCGGAGTTGAAACTCTAGACCTTAGAGATTTAAGCGTAGAGCTTAAATCCTAGATTCATATTCAGTTATTTGCTATTGATAATTATTCTCGAGTCTTGTTCTACATCATTTATGGTATCAGAGCCATCCCTAGGAATCGATGGAGTTATTTTCAGAAGGTACTATTCATCGCCGAATTTACTGTTCATCGCGATTTATTGTCCATCGTGATTCATTGTTAAAAAAAAAGGTAGAAGACGACGATGAATAAAGAGGGATAAGGAACAGAAAAGGAAAAGAGAATAGAGAATAGAAGAGGGTAGAAGAAGATGCAGAGAACAAGACAAGGAAGAGAGGATGCACCTGTGATAGCTGTTGCCTCCTTTCGTGTCGCTGTTTCGTCGCATTGCTGTGCTAATTTCTGTGTTATCTCTCTCTCCCCCTGTTTTTTTAGTTACTGCGTATGCTTGGAGTAAAGGGAGGTAACCCTAACTTTCCTAAAACATATTAAAAACCCTTTCCCAATTACTATTTCATCCCCACAGCTCTATCACCCATTTAAATATTAGCCGACAGTTCATTAACTTACATTATACCCCCTGTTTCTTCCATAAAGAACCATTGAATTTCAATCTTTTTGTTAGTTTCTCTTCATATTTTGAACATTTAGGTCCATAAAGAAAAGAAACACAAAAGTTATTCTTAAATTTTTTCTCAAAATATAGGATTCGTATATGATTATTTCTACTCATTGCATAGTAGTAAATTTTTTCAAAACTCGTTTGATTTTATTCTCTTAAATTGCATATTATTCCTATTGGTTGAACATCATTTAGTAGTAATTGTTGATATTTTAGAAACCGTGATTGCATTTGTTTTAGATTATAATTTAATTGTTTAGCCTTGTATTTGCTTCATGATGACCTGTAGTGGAACCCAATATGGCCCAACCTTGGAAGATAAAATAAATCTCTTAATTACTAAAATGACTAACATAGAGAATCAAGTAGATGTTATGTTTGAGGATCTAGCTACAATATCTGAGAGGGTTCGAGTCAATGAATGAACACAACCTGTAGTTGAGCCTATAGGAGAAAATGCGGGAAATGATGACATTCCAATTAATGAAGAGGTACTCGAAAGTGATCCTAACCTGAATAGACCGAGGGAACACCTTGAGCCTAGAAACATCGAGTACCAATACCTTGAGTCCCGAAACATCGAGTACCCCGAATGACGAAACTGTAGAAATTGAGACATTGGCTATGGGCAACGTAGAGACTACTATGGCCACCGTGAACCTAGAGATTATGGCCACTGTGGACCTAGGAATGTCGACCCTTACGACTGAGCCTATGATGATGACATTAGGGAAATTAAGGTTGATGCACTTGAATTTGACGGTAGATTTGATCCTAATGTCTTCCTTGATTGGTTGTCCTGCATGGACAAATTTTTTGATTGGTATGAGATGTCCGATGAGCGTAGGGTTCGCTATGCGAAGATGAAGTTAATCAAACAAGTGAATTTGTATTGGGCTAGTGTTGAGAGAGATTGAGTATTTGAGAGATCCACCTATTAGGCATTGGGCATAAATGAATGCTCGTCTCCGAAAATATTACCTACCCACATGCCATAAGGATAAGATGTTTGAGCAGTTGACTAACTTGAGGAAGGACAATTTGTTTGTCTCTGATTATATCAATAGGTATAGGGAGTTGATGGAACGTTGAGAGCTTGTTGAGGAAATGAGGTTGACTATCATTGGGTTTAAAGAGGGGTTTAGAGATGATAATTAATTTCAAAATTTTCCCAATAACTCACTTGCCTAGATGATGCTTACAAGGCTGCCTTAGATCAGGAATACAATGTGAAGAGATCCTCTTTCAAGAGAGCGACCTCTTATCCTAGCCAATTTAGAAGTTGTAGCGCCCCATAGGGCAGGTCCTTTTCCACATCTCAAGATACTTCTAGGGCTAGTAACACTGCGAGTGGACCAAGTCGGGACCCCTAGGCTAAGAAAGGGTGCTCTAACATCCAAGTCTACAATAGGTAGCCGGGATTGGTGCTTTTCATGTAAAGAGCTTGGCCACAAGTTATTTGAGTGCCTTAACAAAAATCGAGTAACCAACTCTTGAATGTTATGAGGTGCGTTGTCACTAGTCCTAAGAAGGACGAGGATTGGATGCGAACCACCATATTTCAGAGGTGGAATCTCTTCTAAATTGATCATTGATGGGGGGAAGTTGCTTGAATTTGGTTGCAGAGACTGTTGTGGAACGATTGAAGTTAAAGGGCAGAACCACACCCCCAGTCTTATAGTGTCGCTTGGGTTAGTAAGACATCTATTCTTGTGTCAAATAGGTGTTTAGTTTTGATCCACCTATGGGGTTATGAGGAGATCCAGTGTGATGTTCTTCCTATAGATGTTGCACATATTCTTTTAGGGCGACCTTGGCTATATGATCATGATGTGACCCATTATAGGAGATCTAATACATGTGTTCACACATAAGAGGCAGAAGATTACCTTAGCAACTGTTAGACCCCGAGCATCTTCCAACAGTCAGCTGAAGGAGAATAATACACATGCAACCAACCAAATTTCTTCATACCCTTAATAAGAGGGCATTTGAGAATAGCATAATAGAGGAAAATGTTGTATATGTTGTTTTGGCTTGAGGGGTTAGGGATGTTCCTGAGGTACTAGTGTTATACCAAGTGATGTTAGGTAGATTATCCATAAGTTTATTGATGTGATGCCTAGTGAGTTACCAAGTTGATTACCACCCCTTAGAGATGTCCAACATGCCATTGACCTTGTATTGGGGTCTTCTTTACCTAACCTAGCCCATTATAGGATGAACCCTATGGAGCAGGAGAAGATGAGATGCCAGGTAGGTGAATTATTGAGTAAGAGTTTTGTGCAAGAGAGTCTTAGCCCTTGTGTTGTGCTAGCCTTATTTACCCCGAAGGTTGATGAGAGTTTGCGGATGTGTTGTGACAGTTGAGCCATCAATAAGATCACCGTTAAGTATAGGTTTCCCATACCTAGGCTTGATGACATGTTAGATATGATGAGTGGAGCTCGAGTAATCACCAAAATAAATTTACGGAGTGGATATCACCAAGCCCGCATCTATGAAGCAGATGAGTGGAAGACTGCCTTTAAGATGAATGACAGCCTTTATGAGTGGTTACTCCTGCCCTTTGGTCTAACTAATGCACCTAGCACATTCAGGTGTTGCGGTCTTTTATTGGAACGTTTGTAGTGGTCTACTTTGATGACATCCTTATTAATCGTAATACCGGAGATGAACGCTTAGTTTGCGCCAAGTTTTGACAGCTCTCTAGCATGAGAAACTTTATATTAATTTGAAGGAGTGTTCTTTTGTGCAGGAGTTCGTCATATTTCTCGGGTTCGTTGTCTCCAAAGATGAGGTTTCTGCTGATCCTAAAACAGTAAAGGCTATTAAAGAATGGCCAAAACCTTCTAATATAAATGAAGCTTCCATGGTCTTGCTACTTTTTATAGAAGGTTCATTAGTTGATTTAGTACCATTATGGCTCCCATCACCGATTGTTTAAGAAAAAGGGAGTTTGTTTGGTCTAAGACAGCTGCTAAAGCCTTTGTAAAGAATAAGGATAGGTTGACACAGACACCTATCCTTGTGCTATCAGATTTTGGTAAGGTTTTTGAGGTAGCATGCGACGCCTTAGGTGTGGGTACAAGGGGAGTGTTTAGTTAAGTGGGTCATCCCATTGTGTTCTTTAGTGAAAAATTAAATGAAGCCCGACGAAGATACTCTACCTATGATAGAGTTTTAAGTTGTAGTCCAGACACTTGGGCACTTGCGCCTCTAGTCTGAGAGGCCTGAAACGCTATGGCCTTGCGGCGCCGTTACCCTTCATGGTTTGGGCGTTGCGGCGCCCTTGGCTCCCTACATAATTACGGTTTTGCCACTCCTTTTATCTTTAAGTCTAAAAATGTTTGAATTGCCAATCTAGGCATGCGCATACAAAACAAACATAAAAACAATAAAAATACATAAAAATAACTTAAAATACTTAAGAATTTATAAATTATCAAGTTAACAGATAATTAATATATATGTATAAAACCCACTTATCAAGTTAGGTCTTATTTCTTTCTACATTTGTTTTTATTGTGTTTATTGATAGAAATTCTGTTTCTTCAAAGTGCAATGAACCTGATTTGCTATAATATGAGATTTGATCTTAAACTTTGCTATTTTTCTCTTTTGCTGATAATATCTTGTTTCTGCTCAATCGTGAAGTTCAAAAGTATATGATATTGATGTATGTTGGTTCCTTTTATATAAGCACTAAATTTGTTGAATTCTCTGTGAACCTGCTATCTAATTATTCAATGTTGTGTAGAGAAAATTAGTGATTCACATAACAACTGGAAGCCAGGCTCTAGATGAACTCTTGGGCGGTAATTATTGTTGTCTTGGGATTATTATGCCTAACGGTTGATTTATTTAATTGTTGACTGTGAATTGACAGAAATGTTTAACCACTAGATGAGTTTGTATTGCAAAGGTGGGATAGAAACTAACTCGCTTACAGAAGCTTTTGGAGAATTCAGGTGCTACTGCTGACTGCTTCTGGCTTGTTGCTTGACTGTTGCTGTTGAATTATTATGATATAAACTTTAAGATTATGAATTATTATGGTTGTTGATTGTTATTAATTACTGATTGGAAGCTCTATTATTGAAAAGTTGAAATGATTTTTTTCTGTTTGACAAAAAATGGAATTTAATTTCCGTTATTAACCAAAATAACCGAATAGAAAAATCGATTATTCGGTTTTTGGTTAATTCATAATTCAGTTAGTTGTTCGGATATTAAAATTTTGACAATTTCGATTTTCGGTTATAACCGAATAGCCTATTCGATTCGGTTATAAATAACTGAATGATCAGTCCTAATTGCAGGTACCAAGAGTTCAATGAGAATGACCAGGTGATGCTTCGACACCGTGTCGATAGGTTACCTCCAGACACATGGAAGAAGGTGCATGCTAAGAGGATGGGTTCGTTTCATGTTAAAAAGAAGATTAGCGCTAATGTTTATGAGTTAGATTTTCCTAGTAATATGAGAAGTGGTCCTGTATTTGATGTGACCGATCTTACTCCATATCGTGGGCCTTCCACCCACTTTACTCCATCCCCTATTTCTTCATCTTCTACTAATCCTGTTGAACCTACTCTTGTTCCTCCGTTACCTGTTCCACCTGCACCTCCTCTTGTTTCGTCGCAGCATACAACATATGGTATTGAGGATGCGATGGATGAGAGGGTCGTTTTGACCAGGCGCAGAGAGTACCGCCAATTTTTGGTGAAGTGGCGAGGCAAACCTAACAGTGATTGCATGTGGATTGGTAGGGACGAGTTCTATAGCGTTGATCCTATACTGTTGGAACGATTTCTTTTCGACATAGCCATTTTTTTCCTAGCAAGGGAGAAATGATGGGAATCACCATGATAATTTTTGTTTCCTTTGTTTATTTATTTGTGGACTTATTTTAATTTTAGGAGATAGTTGGTATTTATTTTAGTCAGTTAGGGTATTTTTGTCTTTAAGTATTTTTCTTGGTCTCCAAGTACAATTTAGGTTTTTTTTATTTATTTAAATACTGATGTAATCTCCATCTCTTTACATTATTAATTATTGAGATTAATATTGGAATATTTTTATCGTAGAGATATTTTCTAGAGTTAATAAACGCATAATTGAAACTCTAAACCCTAGAGATTTAAGTATAGAGCTTAAATCCTATATTCATATTCAGTTATTTGCTATTGATAATTATTCTCGAGCCTTGTCCTACATTAGTATCCCCTCGATTCCTATCCTACTTTTTTAGAAAATATCATATCTCGTTTCATCTCATATTTGTAACACGTATCCGAATCGATGCTTGGATTCAACTTCTGTAACTGATATAATTTTATTTTCTTTTGTAAGGCAACGACAATTTTCTTATAGGACTGTTTTTGGTGTTACAATAAATGAAGATGGCATGTCCAAACCAACATTCAAATGGCGTAGGGTGCTGCTTAAAGTAAGTGGAGAAGCCCTTGCCAGAGACCAATTACAGAATATCGACCCAAAGGTATGAAGCACTGCCTAGTATTTTGTAAGTTTATAACCCTCTTTGTGGGAACCAGGAACCATGATTCTGTTTTTATTTTATTTTTATATTTGTAGGTAACAATGGCCATTGCAAGGGAGGTTTCTTCTGTGTCTCGGCTTGGCATCGAGGTATATTGTTAATTATCTACTTTATGTTTACATAATATACATTATATCATTGTTGTCTCTAAACTATCGATGATAGGTTTTACTTTTATTTGACGTGGGTTTTCTTAATTCTGTTTATATTAAATCTGCTTTTTGATCATATTCAGTTTGCTTTCCTTCTCATTGAAAGATTCTTATTTTTCTAAAAGTATTTTGCTTCTTTATTTCTAATCTATAATCTCAGTATCTCACTTCTTATTCGTAACATAAATAAATGAAATAAAGCTTCTTTATGTTTATGAATATAGTGAGAGAACAAATAGAGGATGTGACGCCCCCAAATCTGGGTCCACACAGCCCATACTTGAGTCGTCAAAAGACTACAACAAAATTATTACAACAAAGCACAACGTACAACAATACAGTGTATAATAATACACAACTAAGTCTTCACTATTATTGCCACACTATTTTACAAAACGTGAAGACTATGATAACTATTCCTCGGACCCTCACTCCATTCCCCGGCTAGACCCTGTTATGTTTTCATCTCCTGTTGAAAAACAATGGAACAAAAGAAAGGGTGAGCTCAAATAGCCCAGTAAAGAATATCATGACTAAGATAATGACGAATAAATTATCATTAGTCTTCAACAGTTGAGTTCTTGATAGAATACAATAGACTACAAGGTTTATATCAAAAACTGCAGTTAAATTCTTAAACAACGTTCAGATCAATAATAGCAGCGGAATGAGTAATCTATTAGAAGAATAATGCAGACTATAATGTCCACTCGGTTCTCTTTTTAGGAAAAACATCATCAACTTTTATCATCTGAAATATCATTAGTCAAGATAATACAAATTCACAGTTCCTAATCATAATCATGCACATCAACAGTTCATCTTTGTACTACGGGCCAAAGATATTCAATATAGCACCAACGGTCATGATTATACCAGATTCAGCCTTTGGTCATAATCATACCAAACAACAGTTCATCTTTGCACTACGGGCCAAAGAGAACATTCACCACGTGCCATAAAAGACACCGAACAGATGTATCGCCTTTAACCTATTATATCGCCTTTAACCTATCATCTGTTCAACAAATATATCACATCTGTGCCCCCGGCCACAGATATTCACAACAGCTTGATTTTTGGATGATTAGAATGATATAAATGATTAACAGAAGAAATAGGATAACAATAAGTATCGGAAGTTTACTTTGTACAGATTCAAATAATGTCCAAATTGTCAACATGATGTAGAGTGAAATTCAAGATCCACAGTTCAGAATAACGGTTACAATTCAATAGAAAGGTTCACGTAAATAGGAAGGTTCAGTTGAAATAATGAAGTTCAATTATTATGGAACATATAATATTTTCAGGAATTATAGAAGCAATAGTTCCATAATAAATTTCGATTTAGGAGTATGAAAGAAAATAATATCCCTTACCGTAGCAGGTTTGATTAACAAAAGGTGAAGGAAATTAATACAAAGGGTTATTCACCAACAGGCGGCAATCCGCTCCGTAAGGTTATTCCCACAATTTAATAGAATTTGAGTACAAAGAGTTATTCACCAAACAGGCGGCAATCCGCTCCGTAAGGTTATTCCCACAATTTAATAGAATTTAAGTACAAAGAGTTATTCACCAAACAGGCGGCAATCCGCTCCGTAAGGTTATTCTCAGAGATTAATAATGAATGAATACGAAAGGTTATTCACCAACAGGCGGCAATCCGCTCCGTAAGGTTATTCCCACAATTTAATAGAATTTGAGTACAAAGAGTTATTCACCAAACAGGCGGCAATCCGCTCCGTAAGGTTATTCTCAGAGATTAATAATGAATGAATACGAAAGGTTATTCACCAACAGGCGGCAATCCGCTCCGTAAGGTTATTCCCACAATTTAATACATGGAAATAAAAGGCACGTCTTATGAGTAAGGAAGAAACAATATTATTATCGAGAATCAAATAATGATAATCCCTTACCATAGTATGTTTGAATAATGGAAGATGAAAAAGATGGTATCCCTTACTATAGTATGTTTGAATAATGGAAGATGAAAAAGATGGTATCCCTTACCTCAACACGTGACTGGATATTGATTTAAATGAGGTTGATTAACTTGAACAGTACACGTATACTTATAGATCTTCACAAATACTCAAGATGACTTAAGCACACTTAGAGAGAACTTTCACAAGAAGTATTTAGAGAGAGAAAGAAAGAACAAGTAAGGAAGTTTATGAAAAATCCTTAAGTTAAGGCTTCTATTTATAGCCAAAAATCTTATCATTCATTTAATCTAAACCATTCATTTAAAGATCATCTTTTAATCTACACCATCCATTTCAAATATTATATTATCTTTAATCTACACCATTCATTTCATATCACCTAATAATCACCTAACTTTATATTATAAACAAATTAATTTAATTATTCAACAATAATTCACACTTTAATCTACACCATTCATTTCATATCACCTAATAATCACCTAACTTTATATTATAAACAAATCAATTCAATTATTCAACAATAATTCACACTTTAATCTACACCATTCATTTCATATCACCTAATAATCACCTAACTTTATATTATAAACAAATAACTTTATCAATTCAATTATTATGACTAATTGTTATAAATACAGTATAGTTAGCTCTTAGATATCAAGTCAATAAATTAATGAAATACAACTGTTTAAATAACATCATAATAGAGATAACAATAATGTAAAATAAAGCATACGTTACTGTGTAATGACAATTATTGATTCAATAATGTGAATTACTGTGCATATGTTACTGTGACAATTATTAGGTTCAATAATTTTAAAAACAGTGCAACAACAATTATTGACTCAATGATATAAAATACAGTGTAATGACAATTATTAAATCAATAATGCAAAATACTGTGTAACAACAATTATTGAATTGATAATATAAAATATTATGCAGTGACAATTATCGATGAAATGATGCGTAACAGTTACGGTGTCAATTATCAGACCAATAATATGAGACACTATGCAATACCGTGTGTTACTGTAGAGTACCGTATGCTACTATTCTTTTATCACCGGTATTTTAACAGTTCCGTTGACTATTTTTATTTAAAAAGGTTACTTCTGTCGTTTTCTATATCCGACAAATATTCCGTTGTGGGGTCCACCAATAATTTATTATTTCGGCGCCGTCGTATGGCACGAATATTCCCCGACCAAACGAATATTCCCCGACAAAGCGAATATTGTCCGACAAAATAAAATTTGCACATAACATCCTTAACTTTCAATTTTGTTAATTTAACCACTTACTGTTTCAAAAAAAATATATATGAAGAAAAATTAAATTTTGTATTTCATAAAATTCGGGGTCTTACAACCTCCCCTCCTTATGAAATTTCGTCCCCGAAATTGACGTACCTGACATATCGAAGAGGTAAGGATACTTAGATTTCATCTCAGATTCTAGCTCCCAGGTCATTTCCTCAGTATCTTGGTTCCTCCATAAAACCTTAACTTGAGGTATAACCTTTGAGCGTAGGATCTGCTCCTTCTTATCCAGGATCTTAACAGGTACCTCCTCGTATGTTAAATCTTCTGCTATAACGTCTGGTTCTAACTCAATGACGTGGTTTGGGTCCTTCACATATTTACGTAACATAGATATGTGAAAAACGTTATGGATGCGAGACATACTTGGTGGTAGGGCTAGTCTGTAGGCTACGGTTCCTATTCGATCGAGGATTTCAAATGGGCCAATAAATCGAGGGTTGAGCTTTCCTCTCTTTCCGAATCTCGTAACCCCTTTCCATGGAGAAACACGTAAGAATACATGATCTCCGACGTTGAAACTTTCGTCTCTCCGATGAAGATCAGCATAACTCTTTTGTCGTTCTTGTGCGGTCTGTATTCGTTGTCGGATCATTTGGATCTTTTCGGTCGTCAAGCGTACCAACTCGGGTCCCAACAATTTTGCTTCTCCTACCTCATTCCAACATATTGGAGAGCGACACTTCCTTCCATACAAAGCCTCGAATGGAGCCATGCCTATGCTTGCTTGGTAACTGTTGTTGTAAAAAAATTCCACCAATGGCAAGTATTTATCCCAACTTCCTTTGAAGTCTAATACACAAAGTCTCAAAAGATCTTCGAGGGTCTGGATCGTCCTTTCCGATTGTCCGTCCGTTTGAGGATGGTATGCAGAACTAAAACGTAGTTCAGTGCCCATAGCTTTTTGTAGACTGATCCAAAAGCGTGAAGTGAATCTAGGATCTCGATCAGAAACTATGGAAACTGGCATGTCATGCAATCTCACGATCTCATTTATGTACATACCGGCAAGACGTTCAAGTGAAAAGTTTTCTCGTATAGGCAAGAAATGAGCAGATTTGGTCAATCTATCTACGATCACCCAAATTGCATCTAAGCCTTGAGAAACTTTTGGAAGACCCGTCACGAAGTCCATATTGATGTGTTCCCACTTCCATTCGGGAACTTCAAGTGATTGTAATGGACCTTTAGGAACTTGATGCTCTGCCTTGACACGTTGACAAGTTAGGCACCTTGAGATAAACTCCGCAATCTCTCTTTTCATATTGTTCCACCAAAATGTATGTCGAAGATCTCGATACATCTTGGTACCTCCTGGGTGGATTGCAAACGGCGTGTTGTGTGCCTCCATCATGATTTTATGCTTTAATTCAGGATCGTTAGGAACACAGAGTCGAGAGTTGACTCGAAGTATTCCTTTCTCGTCGATTCTTGCTTCGGGAATGGCACCTTCTTGTACTTTCTTTATCATGTTTATCAGTTCCGGATCGGTAGCTTGAGCAGCTTTAATTTTATCGATTAAAGTTGGTTCTACTCGCACGTGAGCAATCTTTGAGTGGGTCCCTGGTGTCTTTAGCTCTATCTCCATCTTTTGCAAGTCGTACAAAATACACTTTTGTGTTGTCAGCAGTGCACTTGTACTTGCATAAGATTTTCTGCTCAAAGCGTCAGCTACAACGTTCGCCTTTCCCGGGTGATACTGGATTGTGTGGTCATAATCCTTTAACAGCTCAAGCCAACGTCGTTGTCGCATGTTGAGTTCCTTCTGGGTGAAGAAATACTTGAGACTTTTATGATCCGTATAGATATCCACTTTTTCTCCGTACAAGTAGTGTCTCCAGATCTTCAACGCGAAAACGACTGCTGCCAACTCTAGATCATGAGTAGGATAATTTTTCTCATAATCTTTGAGTTGTCGAGAGGCGTAGGCTATAACCTTTCCATGTTGCATAAGGACACAGCTTAGACCTTTGTCAGAAGCATCGCTGTAGATAACAAATTCTCCTGATCCTGATGGTATGGTCAGAACAGGAGCTGAAACAAGTCTCCTCTTGAGTTCTTGGAAACTCTTCTCGCATTCCTCGCTCGATATAAGTTTTGTACTAGAATGAAAGATACCGATATCTAGTAATTAAACTTTCAACTCTTGGTGTTCTATGGGAGCCATTTGGTGTGGGACTTTAAAAATGGGCTTAGTGTCGGGTTCAAGATCGATACAGAATTCAATTTCACGGTTTGGGGTAAGCCAGAAAGTTCCTCAGAAAAAAAACGTCAGGAAACTCATTAACAATGGGAATATCATTCAAGTTTGACGTGTTTTTGTTCAAATCAGTGATATGAGCTAAAAAGGCTTGACATCCGTTTTTCAATAAACGAATGGCTTTATGGCTAGAAATAACAGTTATAGATTTCAATGGTTTAGTTGCTTGAATTTGCATGACAGGTTGATTAGGAATATGAAAACTAATAATCTTATAAAAACAATCAATTTTAGCATGATGGGTAGTCAACCAATCAATTCCTAAAATCACATCAAATTCATGCATCTCTAAAGAAATAAGGTCAACAGGTAATGTGAGGTTGTTGATTTGAACTTAGGCAAGATTTATAGATAGTAAATGTAATAGGTATTTCTCCCAATGAAGTTTCAACTGATAAGTCAAAGTCCAAATTTTCAGGAGTTAAGTTTAAACGCTGAGCACATGCAGGTGAGATAAAAGAATGGGTAGAGCCAGTATCTAACAAAGCGTAGACTTCACGAGAATTTATGAATAGCTTACCGGTTATCACCTCGTTCGGTTTCTTGACTGTTATCGTCAAATCGAATCCCGAATACTTCATTCGGATCTTCACGTATTTCAACCATGGGAATACCACTGAATAATTTTCTAGCAAACTGTTTCTCGGGTTCATCAACTTCATCAGTAGTAAGGTACCAATGATTTCCATTAAAATAGTATTTTCGATAGACTGCAGTTTCCACGATAGTGACTAACTTAACCTGAATTCCACTTAAATTGTAACGCCCAAAAGTATAGAAACATCATTTTTAAATAATCTTGAAAATCATAGCTGGAACACCATAAATCCCAAAGACTAATATGAAAAGTCCATATATTCTGATCCTTTGTTATAGAGCATAACCATGTGATATCACTCTCCCAATTAGTGAGTAAATTAAAGGCAATAATTTCCGCAAGTTCGTTACTTCCTTTAATTGCTTCTAAGAATGGATCTGGAACGACTGTAGCAGAGCTTTCACCTTCATCCTTACTGGATAGAACACGCATAATTTTTGCCTTAGGCAAATGATTCAACTCTGAGTTTGTAAGAAGATTATTCGTCGCCTCTTGTTTTGCAGCTACATTTGTTTCGGTAATTTCATAGTTAACCTCCTGATTTCCAGATGCCATAATTAACTGTGGTCACAAAATAAATGTTAGTTCAAATAAACTGACTCATCTCTTCATGTTCCTACATTCAAATCGATTCATTAGATAAAAAATAAATCTAATTTAGGTAGGACACACTAGTGATTGATTCTATTCGTCTCTCCCCTCCTAGTTCTAACCCCAGATCTCCATTAAAGACCATATCCCTAAGCTCTGATGCCAACTGTGACGCCCCCAAATCTGGGTCCACACAGCCCATACTTGAGTCGTCAAAAGACTACAACAAAATTATTACAACAAAGCACAACGTACAACAATACAGTGTATAATAATACACAACTAAGTCTTCACTATTATTGCCACACTATTTTACAAAACGTGAAGACTATGATAACTATTCCTCGGACCCTCACTCCATTCCCCGGCTAGACCCTGTTATGTTTTCATCTCCTGTTGAAAAACAATGGAACAAAAGAAAGGGTGAGCTCAAATAGCCCAGTAAAGAATATCATGACTAAGATAATGACGAATAAATTATCATTAGTCTTCAACAGTTGAGTTCTTGATAGAATACAATAGACTACAAGGTTTATATCAAAAACTGCAGTTAAATTCTTAAACAACGTTCAGATCAATAATAGCAGCGGAATGAGTAATCTATTAGAAGAATAATGCAGACTATAATGTCCACTCGGTTCTCTTTTTAGGAAAAACATCATCAACTTTTATCATCTGAAATATCATTAGTCAAGATAATACAAATTCACAGTTCCTAATCATAATCATGCACATCAACAGTTCATCTTTGTACTACGGGCCAAAGATATTCAATATAGCACCAACGGTCATGATTATACCAGATTCAGCCTTTGGTCATAATCATACCAAACAACAGTTCATCTTTGCACTACGGGCCAAAGAGAACATTCACCACGTGCCATAAAAGACACCGAACAGATGTATCGCCTTTAACCTATTATATCGCCTTTAACCTATCATCTGTTCAACAAATATATCACATCTGTGCCCCCGGCCACAGATATTCACAACAGCTTGATTTTTGGATGATTAGAATGATATAAATGATGAACAGAAGAAATAGGATAACAATAAGTATCGGAAGTTTACTTTGTACAGATTCAAATAATGTCCAAATTGTCAACATGATGTAGAGTGAAATTCAAGATCCACAGTTCAGAATAACGGTTACAATTCAATAGAAAGGTTCACGTAAATAGGAAGGTTCAGTTGAAATAATGAAGTTCAATTATTATGGAACATATAATATTTTCAGGAATTATAGAAGCAATAGTTCCATAATAAATTTCGATTTAGGAGTATGAAAGAAAATAATATCCCTTACCGTAGCAGGTTTGATTAACAAAAGGTGAAGGAAATTAATACAAAGGGTTATTCACCAACAGGCGGCAATCCGCTCCGTAAGGTTATTCCCACAATTTAATAGAATTTGAGTACAAAGAGTTATTCACCAAACAGGCGGCAATCCGCTCCGTAAGGTTATTCCCACAATTTAATAGAATTTGAGTACAAAGAGTTATTCCCCAAACAGGCGGCAATCCGCTCCGTAAGGTTATTCTCAGAGATTAATAATGAATGAATACGAAAGGTTATTCACCAACAGGCGGCAATCCGCTCCGTAAGGTTATTCCCACAATTTAATAGAATTTGAGTACAAAGAGTTATTCACCAAACAGGCGGCAATCCGCTCCGTAAGGTTATTCTCAGAGATTAATAATGAATGAATACGAAAGGTTATTCACCAACAGGCGGCAATCCGCTCCGTAAGGTTATTCCCACAATTTAATACATGGAAATAAAAGGCACGTCTTATGAGTAAGGAAGAAACAATATTATTATCGAGAATCAAATAATGATAATCCCTTACCATAGTATGTTTGAATAATGGAAGATGAAAAAGATGGTATCCCTTACTATAGTATGTTTGAATAATGGAAGATGAAAAAGATGGTATCCCTTACCTCAACACGTGACTGGATATTGATTTAAATGAGGTTGATTAACTTGAACAGTACACGTATACTTATAGATCTTCACAAATACTCAAGATGACTTAAGCACACTTAGAGAGAACTTTCACAAGAAGTATTTAGAGAGAGAAAGAAAGAACAAGTAAGGAAGTTTATGAAAAATCCTTAAGTTAAGGCTTCTATTTATAGCCAAAAATCTTATCATTCATTTAATCTAAACCATTCATTTAAAGATCATCTTTTAATCTACACCATCCATTTCAAATATTATATTATCTTTAATCTACACCATTCATTTCATATCACCTAATAATCACCTAACTTTATATTATAAACAAATCAATTTAATTATTCAACAATAATTCACACTTTAATCTACACCATTCATTTCATATCACCTAATAATCACCTAACTTTATATTATAAACAAATCAATTCAATTATTCAACAATAATTCACACTTTAATCTACACCATTCATTTCATATCACCTAATAATCACCTAACTTTATATTATAAACAAATAACTTTATCAATTCAATTATTATGACTAATTGTTATAAATACAGTATAGTTAGCTCTTAGATATCAAGTCAATAAATTAATGAAATACAACTGTTTAAATAACATCATAATAGAGATAACAATAATGTAAAATAAAGCATACGTTACTGTGTAATGACAATTATTGATTCAATAATGTGAATTACTGTGCATATGTTACTGTGACAATTATTAGGTTCAATAATTTTAAAAACAGTGCAACAACAATTATTGACTCAATGATATAAAATACAGTGTAATGACAATTATTAAATCAATAATGCAAAATACTGTGTAACAACAATTATTGAATTGATAATATAAAATATTATGCAGTGACAATTATCGATGAAATGATGCGTAACAGTTACGGTGTCAATTATCAGACCAATAATATGAGACACTATGCAATACCGTATGTTACTGTAGAGTACCGTATGCTACTATTCTTTTATCACCGGTATTTTAATAGTTCCGTTGACTATTTTTATTTAAAAAGGTTACTTCTGTCGTTTTCTATATCCGACAAATATTCCGTTGTGGGGTCCACCAATAATTTATTATTTCGGCGCCGTCGTACGGCACAAATATTCCCCGACCAAACGAATATTCCCCGACAAAGCGAATATTGTCCGACAAAATAAAATTTGCACATAACATCCTTAACTTTCAATTTTGTTAATTTAACCACTTACTGTTTCAAAAAAAATATATATGAAGAAAAATTAAATTTTGTATTTCATAAAATTCGGGGTCTTACAGAGGATACATCAAAGAGATTTTCTGTTGGTCTTTAGATGGAGTGCAAAAATTAATATAAATAAAATTAATCCTGTTTGGAGTAGAATAATAGTCCCTCCGTCCAAGGATAAACGTCCTTATTACTATTTTAGGTAGTCCCAAGTTAAATATCTACTTACCTTAAATAATTTGTTTTTAAAAATAATTTGCCTTTTATATCCTCGGTATTAATTGTTATATTTATATTCTCTATACATGTTTATGAAAAATCACTAGTCATGTGCAGAAAACTATGCAATTAAACGAGAATTTAAATATAGACAATTTTGTCATTTTATCATATTTCTTAATATGCGCGAAAAGTCAACTAGGACTTTTATCTTGGGATAGAGGGAGTAATAAAAAGGAAATATAGAGAGAAAAATGCTCATGTTACTATCCTTGAATATAGAAAATGAAAATGTCAACAATTTGGGAAGCATCTGCAGTATGGAAAGTAAAGTTAGATTACATATTATTCCTTGCAACTTGGAAAGATTATTAAATCAGGCCTTTTTACTCACAAATCAAAAGCTTTTTCATTAGCTTTTTGAGCTTGGTAGCTGCCTTATTATCGGAATATGTCCAGGTTGCAATAGTAGTTGATGGGGGAAATATCTTCCATGGATCCTCTTGGGCAGGAAGTAGCAATCTTGGCCGATCATCTGCTGATTATATTGGGTACTTCTCTTAATTCTCTTAATTCAAGCAAGTGCAGTATGTGCGTTACAAACTCTTTTTGATTATTCAGGTAGTGGTTTTAAGCTTAAGGACAACACTTTCTTTTATTAATTTCATCCATTGTGAGTTTATTAATATGCAGATTTAATTTCTTATTTCTTCTAATAAGAGCGTTGGCAATAGAAATTGGAACCTGGAATGTGGTTAAAATAAATATATTGCAAATGTGGAGTGCTGCAGCTTCTGAGATTGGAGATTACCATGGTTCTTCGCATAAAAGTTATTTTAATTACACATATTAGAGCCTCTGTATTTTTTTATATATCAGTCCATGGGCCTCAACTAGTCATGTGTTCCTAGTTATTTAATTTGACCTACCTTGAGCTCATTGCAGTAGTAGAACTTTTATGGCTACATATATACACCTTTGTTGTAGGTATCTCTCACCTTATTAATATCTAAATTTCTAATATTATGTGCATGTGATGAGCACACGCGTGTTAAGTTTCCATGTTTAAGTTTTTAAGTCCTACCTACTTTGAGTGGCATGTTTTAGGAGAGGAGGGTGAGGGGTTGTTTTACATATTTTATTACCCATTTAATAATTATCCATCTTTAGTTTCCTTTTGACTATTCTTTTTGGTATTGACAGAGAGAATCCCAAGTCATCACTTTACCTTTGTGTTATTTTCAGAGGTACATGAATATGACCCGGGGGTGGGGGGGGGGGGGGGGGGGGGGGTTGGATCGTATTACAGTTACGTAAAACTTTCACTTTAAACTCTTTTTACAAAATAATTGTACAATCATTTACACAGCGGAATTAGTTTATTTGGTAAATCCCTTTCTGACCATTAATAATAAAACACAGTTTTGTACAAGATTTGCTATTGGAAAAACATTACAAGCATACATGACATATATATATATATATATATATATATATATATATATATATATATATATATATATATATATATGTACATGAAAGATTAAGAAGGGGATAAAGAAACTTGACAACACAGGGATTTTTAAGAGGTTTGGAGCCTGAATTACTTCCACTCCTCTGTTCCATTCCGTTGAGCAGAGATATTCCACTAAGAATAAATGGACACTAAGTCCTTACAACTGGACACTAAGTCCTCTCCAATGGAAAGTAAGTTCTCCCACTAGGGGTCTGATTCATTAAGATCAAGTTAGCCACTAAATCTCGTCTTTTTCCATAGGATAATAAGTCCTCTTTTCTCAATAGGGGCTGATTCCTCTTAATCAAACGGACCTCACTCGATTTTCTCCTAAGGACATTAGGTCCTCTTCCCTCAATAGGGACACGGGGTTTTGAAGCCCTACGTCTTCAGGTTCCCTTAACTTACCCCCCAAGGTTTGATTCCTTCGAATCAGACAAGCCATTTTAGACTCGTCTTTGTTGTTGTTGATTGTTGGCATTGAGGGTGTTGCTAAGTTGGCGTTAAGCTCTCTTCTGAAGAAATTAGCAGCTGAATGATTCTATTGATCTTTTCTGCTCAAGAGCTCTTTGCATATCTCTATTATGCTCTGACTCTTTATGACTTGAATCATTTCTTGATCGATCCTCGGAAGTATAGAATGACTTTGGGCTGTTGGTATATCTGTTCAGTTGATTGATACCCTCTACGGGCTTCTGTAGATCTGCCCCTTTTCTCCTTATGCTCATATTAAGTGTATATGCATACCCTTTTCTCTGTTTTGACTATTTCTCTCTCGTCGACCTAATGTTTCTCAGTGTTGGTTGACTCTCATTTTTTGATCTTGTTTGAAGTTTGTTTATAAAACATCTTCTGAGAATCTTCCCATTAAGAAATTACCGTTTATGCATTCAATGTTTCGATCTTAGAATATCTCTAATGTTGACATGTCAGAAATGTGTCAGCTTGCTTTTTGTCAGGTTCACCTTTGTGGCCGTTGTTACTTTTTCGAACTAGCCATTTGACACACCTCTACCAGATCTTTTTAAGCTTAGGATTGTCAGTACTCTCTTCAGAGCTTTCTTATCTTCAGATCTTTCCATTGTCAGTCCTTTGTTAGAGTAGTCAAGATTTTCTTTCTGGTCTACAATTTCTGTCTTTCTAACTAACTCTGCGATCTTCAGTTCTACGACTTTCACTCTGCGATCTTCAGCTTTACGATCAAAAGACTTTAAGTTCAACGGTTATCTTAGTAATGATATTTTTTTACTAGGCTATTTGAGCTCGACCTTTCTTTTTTGTTCCATTGTTCTTCAGGAAATGAGAGAATAGTTGGGTCTAGTCGGTAAATGGAGTGAAGGTCCGAGAGATGGCTGTAGTAGTCTTCACATGTTGTATATAGTGTGACAATAATAACAAAAACTTAGTTGTGTATTATTGAGTTCTGTATTTTTGTTCTATGTACTGTTTGTATTAGTTACTGTGTATTTTTGGCGCCTCAAATTGGGCTATATAGGCCCAGATTTAGGGGCGTCACACGTAATGCACAGTCGGTTATGACGATGGTTTTTTTAGGCTATAGCGATAGTTCAACCGTCGCCATAGACTAGAAATAGCTATGACGACGGTTGAACCATCGTCATAGCCCAAAAAAATCGTCTTCATAGCCGACTGTGTATTATACAGTTGTGTACATATATTTTTTCCATATATATATATTGGGTATTGTGGTGGTGCGGTGTGGTCGTATGGGGGTAGAGGGAGAAAATGAAGAGATAAGTTTTTTCCCCCTTTTTTTTAACCTTTCTGAAAAACATTCCCACTCTCCCTTTTTTTTTTAATAATTTTTAAGAGTAAGTTGTTGAATTTGTTAAAGCTTGTTTGGTAGGTTTTAAAATTTTTGTTAGATTTTTAGTCTAAATTTAATTTGTTTGATGTAATGTTTTAATTTGTTTGATGTAATTTTTAAAATTTCTTTAATTTTATAATATTAAAAGATTATTAATACTTCAAATTTCTTTTCCGCTAATGTTGGTTTTATAATGTACAATATATGCATATATGTACACTGTCATAATTATAACCAAAGTCTAATTATTTTATTTAGAAAATATTTATAATTTTTAGAATACTTTTAAAATACTTCAATGTTCAATTTTACAAACATTGAAGACTAACATTGAAGTATTAAAACATATCCTCGTAGGCTTTAAGTTCAACGGTAATACTTATGTATTCTACGATTTCTTCAGTCTTCAATTGTAGAGTATATTCTTCAGTTCAGTTTGCTCAACGATTCTCATAATAACTCTACTTCTTTGTCTGCTGTCGTTCTATGATCATGCATTTAGCTCTACGACTTTGCTAGACATGCTTATTTCATTTCCTAAGAACTAAGATTTCTCCTTCTTTAAACTTGGACTTCTGTCTTTTCAAGTTCTTTTTCTTTCTCTTGATTAGCTCCCTTGTCTGGACACTTGCTGTATGCATGATTGTGGACTCCACTATCTCTGTTCAGTGCACTCCTTCTGTTGTAGTGGATATCGTGTGTCATCTTCTTCTAATAAGCTAGTTATTGCTGAGTTATGCTTTGCTCCTTGTCTTCTTTAGCTAGTTTACCTCAAACAAATTTTTTGCTGGAGATTTTTTTGATAAGGCCATCCCAATTATTTTTCGTAGCGAATTTATCTCTCAGTGTCGTTGACATTATGATCTCTGGTGATAGGTGTAGCACTGAGCTAGTCCAACAATGATGTAACTCTGCGATATGAGGTAGCTCAACAAAATTAGTGACTCAACGATCAGAGGGTATTTAGTTCAGCTTCATTCTACGTTCTTGAGTACTTTGATTTGTCTAGCACCTGTGAGCTTTCTCTTTACTTCTTCTGCTCGAGCCTATTTGTCTTAACTCTTCTCGATGTTAAATCTACTTAACAGGACTCTATGAATTCTTCATTTATGCTGATCTTATAGGATGACCCTTGTTGCTTTTGATTCTTTCTCCTTCTTTGAAGTATATATGATCTATCCAATTTTATGTTGAAGCATTCTTCTCTGACAGTTTAATGCTTAGCACAGGGTCTCTTATATTCTTCTTTTGACTGTACAGTTTTTCTCCTTAGTGGCTTTGTGTCTCCTTAGTGAATTTGTCTTTTTCGTTGATTTCCTCTCAACGATTCTCTTTTTCTGCCGTGTTCTACGATCAATTCTTCTTTATTCTCCATTCTTCAATCTGTTCTTTTGCTTGATGATATTGTACTCTGCACTGCACTCTACGATATAAGAGTCTTGTACTGTTGAGTTAAGTCTACTCAACGATTATAGCTTATTTTATGATTTCAGTTATTCTGCTCTTTCACTCTGCGATCTCTCAGTTCTTCTGCATTTCTTGAGTTTGCTTCTTCTGATTTATTCTGCTGTTTGGACTCTGCTAGTCTTCAACCTAATCTATTACATATTGATAACACCCTGTATTTGGATTCAACCTAACAAACTTGATCCCTAATGTTCTTTTACATTATTATTCTTTTGAGGACAATACATAATTTCTCTTTTGGTTTAACTTAACAAGTTTAATCCTCTAACTAGTCTATCCTTTTCAATTACGGATTAACCTAACAAATTTGTTCCTTAAGTCTTTTTACAATGATTGTTCTTTTATAAGGACTACACAAAAGTGAACAAGTGTTTATACATTTACTTTTGTTCTTCTAATTTTTTTTCTTTCTTAATTTCACTCATTATTTTTGTCATAAATATTATTCTTTTAAATGTAGTCACTTAGCACATAACCAATTTAATACAAATGTATTACTAAACATTACATTAATAAAATAGTATACTGTTTTGTCATCATTAAATCCAAATTGGTTTACACATAAATTTACTAACAATCTCTCAATATTTGATGATGACAAAATGAATTTAAAAAACAAATGTAAATATTAAGCAATTTAAAAATCAAGACCACACAATCAAATGCAAACATAAAGTATTCTCATTTCATTTATTCGATCTCAAACATGTTACAAGTATCTCCCCTAACTCACCCTAAGTTATATATCTATCTCCAAAGTTACTCCCCCTAGATCCTATATTCTCTTCCCATAGCTTGATATTGACAGGGTTGATTTTACCCATTTCTCTTCTCTCCCTTTTTGTCAGCATCAATTGGGGTGACGAGTCTTCATTAGATTCCTCTGTGGACAAATTTGCTAGAAGTACAGCAAGTAGGCTTTTGTAGTATAGAGGGACTTGCATAAACAAGTTGTTTGTGCGTGGCATTCTTGTGTTCACCCTCCCTTTCTTTAAGATATTTCTCCTTAGTAGTTCTCCCCTCTTCTTTTGTAGATTGCCTTGAAAGACGAATTAGTAGAAGAAGATCACTTCTTCCGATGGATATTTCATGGAAAGGAGTGTGAGCTATGCATGACAGTTACGATGAAAAGATTTCTTACTTTTACGATAGTAAAATCAGAAATGGTATATGATACGTTATACCAAAATCTTTTCTCCAGGTTATGTCCCGGTTCATGTCGCAACGAATGCTTTGAAGCCTTTAGCCTTTGTCCTTCGATCTTCTAATCTGCTATAGCCTTTAGTAACTTCACAGATTAGAAACTTAGTTCGTGTTACTCGAAGGTGAGAAATAGTTTTGAGAGGTAGGCTTGAAGACATCTTAGGAAAAATTGGGGATGAGTACATGCTTTTCTGTTTTAGATATGAGACTTGTATAAGATTTCTTCTTAGATGACAAATATTTAAAGAGTCGAGGAAGAAATACGAAAGGTCAGTCAAAAATAAATAATTTATTGTATTTACTTCGATAGATGATACGAAAGATTTGCAAACAGATACTTTACTTTTTCAATGGCTGAGTGGGACACGTGTTATTAGTGGGTCAGGAGACTAGGTCGGCTGTAGCTGTGACGCCCCCAAAATCTCTACACCTCCTGTAGCAGATTAGGTGTTCACGCTGACTAATTAACTATAGATATTCCATAATATATAACTTCTATCCATCCCAGGTTCACAGTATCCCATAACAGATAGTAGTTCTCGTCAGAACAATTATTGTGTTTGGATACCCTCACTTGGATGAATAGATTCATGTCTTATGGATATTTTTTTCATATCAATAATCTCTATCTATTTGGAGTTCAGAGTATTAAGAATAAAGATTGTCCCTGGCAACAGAAGGGCGCATTCCGGTTAAGGTAAATACCGTACCGGCGCTTATTATGGGGAACCTCAGTGCGTACGGAACTCCCAATATTAAATACCCTCATTCAGATGTATAGTTCGTATAGATACTGTACCTAATCAGTACAACATTCTAACCATCTAAGAATATAAATACAACACAATTGATATAACAAACGATGATAATATATTTCATAGCTTTAAGTTCGGTTACAAAGATTCCAAGTTCAAGTACTTTATTACATCAAAGTCTTAAAAGACTTACAAAAACAAACAAAAATAACACAACTAGTCTAATAAGGTCGTTTCCCGTTCGGGTTCGGATTGGAACATCTCGGATTATTATTTGACGCTGCAAATGAAGTTATATTTGTAAGGATGAGCAACGAAAGGCTCAACAAGTAAATATCAACAAGTTATATTCACACTGTATTTGAATTTAAAGAACATTCAGTTAAAATGATTTTCCCTTTATATATACTGAGGTTTGTCTGTCAAACCACACATATTATGATTTTTGCCAGTCAAAAAGACTTAGAAACCATAGGTTGATCTGTTCAACCGGACTTAATAATCATTCCAAGATGTCATGTAGACTTAGGAATCATTGATTCGTTTATTTAATTGGGGATCAGCCTATTTATAACCTAGGAGTATGCATATCATCCTAACAACAGTGTCCTAGACACAAAGGTCAGTTTAATACTGCCTATAAACCACGGTTAGTGTACTACTGCCTGATTATCACTCTTATATAAAGAGGCAAAGTTTCAGTATATATTTTGTACCAAACAATATTGGTTTTCATTGATATCTTATCAAGTCAATTTCACGCAAAGAATAGCTCAACACTTTAAGTTTTGCTTGAACAATAAGCAATAACTTCCCAATAATAGAAAACACGAACAATATAATTTAATGAATTCAAAAACTGAATAATAAGTTTGTACATAAATGTACAAAGAATAGAATACTTGCCTGGACTGGTTTATGCACTATCTAGACGTGCATTATCGCCTAAATATATTTATTATATAACAATAATAATTGTTAGAACATTTAACAATGGGTATCTAATTTAATTAATTAATTAAGTTTATTATTCGGTGTAGATTCGTCAATTGAATTATTGTATTTGATGTTATATAGTGTTTATATAATTTACCCGTTGCTAATTATATTAATAAATGCTTATATTTTAATTTTACAAAGCTTGTCCGTCGCTAAAAGTCAATTTAGAAGCACCCTAGATTGATTTTTAGTTAATTAATATTATATCTATCGCTAAAAATATTTTAATTAATTTTATTATTAAAGTTTATTACATTTGTGACGCATTGATATAGCTATGGACGCAATTCGTCGCTATATACTATTTATTAAGAATTTTAAATAAATCTATCGCAGTGACTGTCGCTATATGTAATTTAATTAATTTCTAATTATGTCGCTAAAGGCTACTGCGACAGTCAAGTCTGTCGTAGTAGGTGGCTTAGGCTAAGGCTGAGTCATGGCTGTCACTGTCGCTATAGGTTGTTCTTAAGGTTTTTTGGGCTTGAGGAAGAAGATTGTCTCTATAGGCTATAGCGACAGGCAAGTCTGTCGTTAAAGCCCTACATGTTCATAACTACCGAAAGGAGATCGTCGCTAAAAGACTATAGCGACAGGCAGTCCGTTGCTATAGTGATGAATGTTCTTGAGGCTGCCAAGAACAGCTGGTCATGGTTTGAGAGCCTACTTTGACCGGTTTTAATTCACATATCGTGAACTGTTTTGAAAAACTAAGTGTATCTCGATGTAGTACACATGGAAGGGTACATCCATATTCTAATATTACATCCTAACAACATTACAGTTGCAATATAAATCTCGGTCAAACTAGGTAATTAGGCTGTTTCTGGGTTTCTGGGTAACCCAGAACTTAGTCGGTCAACGATGTTTGACCATTAATTCCTCACAACTCAGTAATTCGATGGACGTGTTATTTGTTTCTGTGTATACTTTACATGGCAATGTACTAATATAAATCATGAACCACAACAAGAAACTAACAGGGTAAGATTAAACCGTCTGACAAGGAGCCTTGTCAGACTGTTCTTCATTTTCTGGGTTACCCAGAAAATATCCGGCAGAGAGTTGTGATCCACTTTCTAGGCCTTATATCTCACGGACCCGTAATCCGATTGAGGTGGTTAAGGTCTCTATCTCTTGAGCTCATGGCATACTACAATTATAGACTATAAAACACATTAAACTAACTCATTAGGCCGATCAAAATGTCTAACAAAGTAGCTTGTCAGACAACATTTTTTTGGCAGTTTGGATAGAGAGTTAAAATCTATCATTTTATGTATCTAAGTGTTATGAAACATAAATTAAACAACCCAGATCACACACACACACACACACACACACACACACACACACACATATATATAAGATCAGTCATTTATAAATATTAAAACATAACATTTAACATAAGATTAAAGATCTATAAGAAATTTAGGGTTTTACCTTAAAAGAGCAACTTTGCTTAATTCTTCCTAGATTCTGATCTAGGGATGATATGAGGCTTATGAGGATTGATTTATGACTGATCTAGAGAGTGTATCTCGTGGGTTTTACCAGAAGTGAAGCTCTCCATTTATAGGGAAGCTTAGGTTAGGGTTTAATGGTCTTTAAGTCATTTTTCTTGCTTGCTAAGTTTAATCTAGTAATGATGAAGCTATGGTCGGTTTGCAGAGGCTATGGAGCTTAATTACAGCTGGTCCATGTATTTGAATCATTACAAGGTGAGTCATGGCTTTCCAAAAATCAAGTGGACAAGCTAGTCACCATTTTTGCTTTAAGGAAGTCAATTCCCATTTTGCTTGCTTGATCAAAGAGTGACTGAGATTTTAGGGTTGTTTTAGTCATTTCACATGCCCATTTAGGGTTTAGGGTTTAACCTTTAGGGTTTGGTCATTAGGGTTTTCTTTTTAGGGTTAGGGTTTTGTTAATTAGGTTTAGGGTTTACTAATTTGAATTAGGGTTTTCAAATTAGGTTTAGGGTTTTCGAATTATGTTTCAATAATTAAATTTTAGGTTGTTTTATCTCATTTAATAATATATATTACAGCACAATTTTAACAATTAAAGTAATTACACATAATCTTAAATACAAACATGTTTAGCTATATATTAATATTAAAATTTTATTACATAATTCTTATTAGGGTTTGGAATATTACAGTAGCAGTTACGTATGTCAGGAACCTTAGGAAAGTTAGCTTGGCGTAACTTTAGCTCCTGATTTTTCGTCTTTTCCTTTACGGCAGCCGTTAATCATCTGAATTGATCGATTTGACCTTCTCATTAAGAGGTTTGAACCTTGAAGAGTCTGTTAATATTTGAATTTGTGTAGAGTAATGCTTTTACATGTGTTTAATCAGCGATCTGGTGATCACTCTACAATCCGTCACAAAATCCTTTCACTCTTCAGTTCTACGACTTTAGCTCTACCAGATTTACGATCAGAAGACTTTATGACCAACTCAACGATCTGCAGCTCTGCGATCTTTAGTTCTGTGACTTCAGCCCTATGATCTTCTGTAGGCTTTAAGTTAAACGATAATACTTATGTATTCTACGATTTCTTTAGTCTTCAATCGTAGAGTATATTCTTCAGTTCAGTTTGCTCAACGATTCTCATGGTAACTCTACTTCTATGTCTGTAGTCGTTCTATGATCATGCATTTTGCTCTCCGACTTTGCTAGACATGCTTAGTTCATTTCCCGAAAACTAAGACTTCTTCTTCTTTAAACTTGGACTTTTGTCTTCTCAAGTTCTTTCTCTTCCTTTTGATCAGCTCTCTTATCTGTACATTTGTTGTCTGCATGATTATGGACTATACTATGTCTCTGTTCAGTGCACTCGTTCTGTTATAGTGGATACCATGTGTCCCTTCTTCTGATAAGTTAGTTGTTGCTGAGTTATGCTTTGCTCCTTGTCTTCTTCAGATAGTTTACCTCAAACTAATTCTTTGCTGGAGAATTCTTTGATAAGGCCATCCTAATCATTTGTCGTAGCGAATCTATCTCTCAGTGCTATTGACATTATGATCTCTGGTGATAGGTGTAGCACTGATCTAGTTCAACAATGATATAACTCTACGATCTGAGATAGCTCAACAAAATTAGTGACTCAACGATCTGAGGGTATTTAGTTCAGTTTCATTCTACGATTTTGAGTACTTTGACTTGTTCAGCATATGTGAGTTGTCTCTTTACTTCTTCTGCTCAAGCCTATTTGCCTTTACTCTTCGATGTTGAATCTGCTAGACAGAACTCTACGAATTCTTCATTTGTGTTAATCTTATAGGATGACCCTTGTTCCTTTTGATTCTTTCCCCTTTTTTGAAGTATATCTGATCTGTCCAATTTTATGCCTAAGCATTCTTCTCTGATAGCTTAATACTTAGCACAGAGTCTCTAATATTCTTCTTTTGGCTGCTTAGTTTTTCTCCTTAGTGGCGGTGTGTCCCTTTAGTGAATTTGCCTTTTTCGTTGATTTCCTCTCAACGATTCTCTTCTTCTATTGTGTTCTACGATCAATTCTTCTTTATTCTCCATTCTCCTATCTGTTTTTTTACTTGGCGATCTTGTACTCTGCACTGCACTTTATGATTTGAGAGTCTTGTACCGTAGAGTTAAGTCTACTCAACGATTATAACTTATTTTACGATTTCAACTATTCTACTCCTTCACTCTGTGATCTCTCAGTTCTTTTGTACTGTTGCTCTTCTTGAGCCTGCTTCCTCTAATCTATTTTGCTGCTTAGGCTCTATTGGTCTTCAACCTAATCTATTAAATATTGATAACACCATGTATTTGGATTCAACCGAACAAACTTGATAGCTAATGTCCTTTTGCAATATTATTCTTTTGAGGACATACAGAGTTTCTCTTTTAGATCAACTTAACAAGTTTGATCCTCTAACTAGTCTATCTTTATTAATTACGGATCAACGTAACAAATTTAAACCCTAAGTCCTTTTACAATAATTGTTCTTTTATAAGGACTGTACAAAAGTGAACAAGTGTTTATACATTTACTTTTGTTCTTCTAATTGTTTTTCTTTCTTAATTTCACTCATTATTTTTGTCATAAATATTATTCTTTTAAATGTAGTCACTTAGCACATAACCAATTTAATCAAAATTTGTTACGAAACATTACATTAATAAAATATTACACTGTTTTGTCAGAATTAAATCCAAATAGGTTCACACTTAAATTTACCAACACATTGGACTGCAGTGGGCTTGGGTGGAATCAAAAGAATCATCAACTTTTGACTGTTATTTAACACTCTATAGCATTGCTCAAAGAACTTGAGATGAAATGATTTGGACATAGATGCAGTCAAAGATGAACTCATTACTAAGTTGTACTTTTGACGTGAACTCATCCTTTTGTTAACACAGCTTTAATAGATTTTCATGTTGCACTTGAGTTGTGAGCTTTTGTGAATATTGCTAATAAGGGCTTTATATGAAGTTCTTATTAGTCTGACTGAATTATCTCAATATGTAGGATGTTGGCAATTGTCATGAACGCTATATTTCTGCAAGCAACAATGGAGAGCATTGGTATCCCAACAAGAGTCCATACAGCATTTTGCATGTCTGAAGTTGCCGAGCCATACATACGTAGAAGGGCTGTTGGGCATTTAGAGAAAGGAAGGGTAGTAATATTTGCGGCTGGAACTGGAAATCCCTTCTTCACGACAGACACTGCTGCAGCTCTACGGTGTGCTGAGAGTATGTCACATGTCCCCTATTTTGAGTTTACATGGCATTGTACACTACAATATCTATAAGTTGGTCCGACTATGAAAAGCTTTCTGAATGCCTAGGTAACCAAAGTTTTTTTAATTGGCCAAACTACGTTTGCCTTCTATAATTATGTATACACACACATGCGCGTACATCTCATTGTGCTACCCAAGCCCCACATTGGAACATGTGGTTAGAAAGTAGGGACTGTGTTGTATATAAGATGTCGAATCCATTATCAAGAGTACTATATTTGACATGATCTTTCCGGTGGGTATCTAGGAAGCACAGATACCGGTATGGGGATACAGATGCGTGACACTTGGATACAAGGGTTTGTCCAATCTTATAAATGAGAATTTGGGTGCAGCTGGGCTTCGACACATAATTGTTATATATATGTGTGTGTGTGTGTGTGTGTGTGTGTGTGTGTGTGTGTGTGAAATAAGAAATTAATTCTATTACCCAGTCTCAAATTGGAAGATGTTGGTTAGAATGTGTTGTATATAAGATATTAATTCTATTACCAAGACCACCAAGAACTTGTCATCACTTGGAGGTGGCCTTTGGCCCAAGATGACCAAACTGGTACTCTTAGGAGTGGATTGAGCCTTATACGTGACCAAAGTTTGGGCATATATATATTAACCTTTCACTATGATTTTGTTATTTACAGAATCATAAATACTATCTAGTAATGAATTATCTATAATTGCCATTAAATAAATATTTCTTTACTGGTACAAGTTGGTTGCTTATGTTGTCAACTTGTATAGTAAGCATTGAACAAGTATATTAGCATTAGCAATCATTGCGAAGATTCTTGAAAAAGGGACTCATCAAACGCTTTACAGTAGGAAGTACTAGTGATTCTAGCAGCTGGGCAGAAATATCAGTTTCTTCATCCACTAAAGGCTAATTTGGTCTAAACGTTTCCCTGAACTTATGCGAAGCTGTATGCAAGTTGGAATTTCTGCTTCGGCTTAGATGACTAGTTAAAAAATTGTCTTTTGCTACGTTCTGTAGAGATGAATCTTTCTGGTATTAGAGAGAAAAAGATTTTAAGAGAAAGACAAGGAGTACAAGACAAGGGGGGAAGAAGAGTCCTCCAAACGAAACTTATGGAAAATACAATAATCCCAAAAGGACGGTCCCCCAATTCCAACATAAACCCAATATAAAAACCTTCCTAGAAGCAGAAGCCAAAAGGGATGTGTATAACATTCTCATGAGTCATCAGTCATGACTAGGTAGGAGGCATATAAATGATCCCTGAATATTTGGACATTTCTCTCCATCTGTAAACTCCAAAGGATAGCAAAAGACGCACCCCTTGCCCCGGTATAGGTGAATCTGTGATGCAGGAGTAGGACAATGGTTGATGAAGGAATAAAGCAGAAGATGCATAATACCCGAAGGCCACAATGGCATAAAACCAATGTAAAATCAGTGAGTATCCAATTGATTGAATATAATGATGGGTTTCATCAGTTTCTATAGGACATAAGAAATCTAATTTTATATTTCTAAAAACCTAATTTAATAAGGAAACAAACTCATAATGATTATTTATTATAATTGGGAGATATCCTAATATTATCTAATCTAACTAAAATAACCTAATTGCAATGAACTTGTAAATGATAATAAAAAGTAATTTACAAACAATCTTTGGTCTTCATATCTCGTTTTTCCCTATCACTCTTAATGTGGATTTTATTAACTGTCATAATATTGTAAGAGATATCATTCCCTTGTTCGGTAGTAAATTTCTTTTTTTTTTTTTTTGTTGGTAATTTGAGCAGAATTTTAACAACCTTGGCTTTGCCAAGATTGGATCCCAAGAAAGCCTTATGAGTAGTTATTTTACCATTGAGCCATGAGGGGCTTGGTGTAAATTTCTAATCAGATTATAGAAATATTTGTAGTTATATTGTTTTGTCACTGATAGGATCTCTCTTTATGGACAGCATGTGGATATTGTTTTCATCCTGCTTGTTATTCACTTAATAGGCCGGAAAGACTCCCCCCCCCCCCCCCCCCCCCCCCCCCTTTCTCCCTCCCTGCCGCAGTTAATGGAGGACTTGCAGTTTTGTTCAGAAAAATATAGTTGCCTGAGTACACTGATCCATATATTTACAAATGTATATGCAGTTAGTAATTCCGTGTCAGTGGTAGGCCTCACCACATTAGTTGGTCCTAACAGCTAGGTGTGGCTTACAATGACGTATACTGAATTTGTTCTCAGTAGTAAATTCCCCCAAAAATTATGGCCTTTTCTTCAATTGCATTGTTTTGTCTCTATTGGATCTCTTTATTTGCAGTATGTGGAAATTCAATTTTTTTCCCTGGTTATTGGCCCGAATAGGCAGGGAAGTTATTTTTACTTTCATAAATTAGAGAATGATAGTAACTTTGGTAGGAAAATTATATACCGGTCAAGTGGACTATGTTATTCCCATATGCTCTTCATGCAGTTGAAGTCTGTGTCAGAGTCAGGCCTCACCATGTTAGTGGTAATAACTGACGCGCTGGCTTGGAATGCTGCATGCCACCATCTACCTACTGAGGTGCCACATTATTTATACCATTCCAATAGACATTATCTCCTCATTACTCACTGCTCTCCTAAACCTTAACTCCCCCCCCCCCCCCCCCCCCCCCCCCTCCTCCCTTCTCTGTCCCTCTTCCCCAGAAGTGCTCTTTCATTCTCTTGTCTAGAAATAAAGGTTCATAGTAGCTCCCGCACTTTGGAGATGTGGGGATAGGATTTTTCTATTGTACCAGCACATAGCCTCACCCTTTTCATGGATCAATCTGTTCAGCCCAGGCGCCGTTCCCTAACAAGTACCTATAGGGGTGCTTGTTTGAGGCATGGGATGTGGACTTCAGAAATACGTCTTCCGAACATGGCTGAAAGGATATGGTTGGGCTGTTACAATTCCGCTGCTCAGGCTGCTCAAGCTTATGGTGCCACCTCATACTGTATACATGGTGCAGGAGGGCGGTTTAATTTCCCAAACAATGAAAGGCCACAGCTCTCCGATGAGCAAATTGGCCGTTTGTCTGAAGTTGAAATTGCAAGGGATTTTGTATCTGCAGATACTACTATTGTTCCCGCCATTGCTGTTGAGCCCTGGATTTTGGTTTCAATTACAATTCGATTTTTTTCACCTGACAACTCAGTGCAGTATTTGGATATGACTGAAGAAAATGATGCGCCAGAAGTTAAATCATGCGTCTCGGAACCAGTTGTCCCAGCTAATGTGTTGGAAGCTGAACCTTATCCCCAGTTTTTGTTTCGGAATAAACCTCCATTTCATATTGAAGTATAAAATCTTAGGAGACTTGCATAAAGTACTTGCACAACTAGATACTTGATTTTATGGCTGAGTCCTATAATAAATAGGAAGTAGTGGTCAATGTTATCATCTATTGTGCTAGTGGTAGTATCTCGTGTCTTCTTTCATCCATTGGCAAATTTCTTTTCATATGTAACTTTGCACCTTTTCTTTATTAATAAAAAAGAAACAAAAAGAGGAAGAATGGTTCAATTTTATCATGTATTCGGTCTACCAAATAAATTTGTTGTGCTATTGATGATGTCTACTATCTACTATCTACTTTCTTCCATGGGAAAAATTCTTTCTATATGTAATCTTGCATTAGTCTTTTATTTACATCCAAAAGAAGGAAAGAAAGAGGAGAAAAAATGGGGAGCACTATTTCCACACCTGTTTTTGATATTTTCACTTGGTCCCTTCCCACATGAAAGTACATGAAGGTGGGACCCACTTTATTCTTATGTGAACGAGGACCATGAGGACACATAAAAAACACGTGAAAATATCAATTCCCAAAAATAGTTAATGGACAACTTATGTTGACGTTCAAATATTCAGTTAATGCAGAGGTAGTGCTGAAAGCTACAAATGTTGACGGTAGTGTGTATAATGATGACCCGAGGCATAATACGAATGCTTACCTTCCTCGATACTCGAACTTATAATGAAGCAACATCGAAGGAACTTTCAGTGATGAATTTGACTGCAATTACTTTGTTTCAAGAGAACAACATCCCAGTTATGGCTTGACAAATTGTCTTATACGAGTTAGCTGACGGTTTCCTTATTCCATAGGTAAAATTACATTGCCTCGCAAACTTGTTACTTTTAATAATCAGAGGTGTAACAAACAATACTTTCTTTGTAGTTGTCGTCTTCAATCTTAACAAAACTGGTAACATCTCGAAACCCATAAGGGGAGAAAGTGTTGGCACATTGATTGGAGGAATGAAAAATTCAGTGACAGCAAGGGCTTAAAAGAATTTTACTGCTATTTCATATTATTGAAATTTTACAAGTTTTCTAATATATGGGGTTTCAATCAAATCTTAAAAATTATGTAATCATTAAATTTATATTATTTTGTGAAATACTTGAGAAATCAAATATTTATGAATAAATTTGTTATCAAAAAAGTTTGAGGGGTCAATACGGTGTATATATAATATTACTATTGACTATTGATGACTATTGATTATATTCTGATTGTATTCAAATACTAGTTCTATATACGCAACTCAAAAGTACAAAGTTATCTCATTGCTTTAACAGTACTTTCTATGTAGTTGTCTTCAATCTTAACGAAACTGGTAACATCTCGAAAGCTATAAGGGGAGAAAGTGTCTGGACATTGATTGGAGGAACGCAAAATTCAGCAACCGCAAGGACTTAAGAATTTTACTGCAATTTCGACTCGACTTCCTGGTGTTGTGACTTGAGGCTGTAAACAGGAGGTCAATTCTTCAACAAACCTTGCAGTTTTATGAGTTTTGGAAAGTGAGAATTTTGGAGTTTGTATTTTTCAGTTTGAAGACGAGGTATCAACTTGAGAGCCCTGATGATTTTGAGCTTCCAAGTTTAGAAATTATCATGAGTAATGGAAATGTATATAATTTAGTTGATTATTGGAGATTTTGTTATATGAGCCGTTCATTGTCATGTATTTTCTCTCCTTTTTTGCTTGTTATCATGATCAACACGAGATTTATGCATGGGATGTGTTGGATTAAATGTTACTAGATGCATATGTAAATGTGTTTGGAATTTGAAGTTTTGCCTCATTTCTATGCTGGGTTAAATATATTTTTGCCCACTAAACTGCGGTTGTTTTTAGGGTTAAAATTCGATGTTTTTACATTGGCATCATTAAACCATTTTTTCTACCATTCGTTAAACTTATAAATTATTTCAACATTTGTCAACGCATTTGACTTTTCAACAGACATTTTGCGTGTGATAGAAATTTTAGTTTTTCACACATTTGCAAATCTTTAACTGATTGGGGATGTGTAGATCTTGCTGCTAGCAGGGGTGTCCTACCCATTTTAAACGAATTCATCCAAAATTCGGTAGTGATACCGTGGTATTGGTATCGGTTGGATTAGTTCGGTATCGATTAATACTACTACTACTAATAATAATAATAATATTAAAAAAAAAACCGGTACAACTAATACGGTTTAATAAATATTGAACCAAAAAAATGCATACCAAAATCGATATACTGAATCAGTATTGAACCAATTATTTATTTACCGAACTGGCCAGTTTGGTCAGGTACGATTTACACTAAAAATCGAAAAAATTGGATCAAATGAAAACTCCTAGTTGCTAGGAAACAGCCAAATGTTTTTGCCTACGTCTTATTTTACATACCATATTCAACATGGTCCTATGGATACCATTGAATGCATAAATTGTTTCTCTAACTTATTATACAAGTAGCATTGTAGCAATAAATAATTTCCATGCATCTGTGATATTTCTTCTTTATATTCTTTCTTTATGGGAATTTTTTTAGGACAATCCTAACAATTAATTTGTTTTTTTTTATTATATAATAAAGTTTCATGCACCGTAAAGATACTTGTGTTGAACATATTTATCCTTATTTTGAAGACAGTTTTTAAGTGTGGAGCCATCCTGATGGAAGGCTTAATCCAGGAGTGCAGAAATTTCATGATGAAGCCGCGGAACATTCGCATTCTATATACTCCTCGGCAAGAAAATTGATGTGTAACTCTTGAGAAAATAACACATTGCTCTAATTTTATTATAAACTAGGGATAATCCGTGCCTGAAGGCACGGTACAACTAATATTACAGTTGAGTATTATATCTAATATTTTTAGATTAAAAAATTTTAAACTATTCTGAACTTTCAATTTCATAATAAAATTAAGAGTCCAACCATTAATACAAAAAGATTGATACTCAATTCAGTCAGAGTTTCTTTTTGAGCCAAACATTAGTGTGCTATTCATTCCCAACTTAAAATTAGTTCTTGGTGGGTTTGAACAATTAATTAATTGTCTATAGCGGGCTCAAATTTGTGTAATATAGTATTTTCGGGTATCCTACACACCTTTTTTTTATTGACAAAACGAAATGAGAAGTTTGACAATATTTATTTGCTTCCAGTATCTCTAACCATCAGTCAATATGATTCATGAACAATATTTTCTTGTGAAAAAAGGGTAGCACTGTAAGCCATTTGGTGGGATCCAATGAGAAAAAAAAAAGATGTAAAAATTCAAAAGAAAGACTTTTGCATATATACCCAAAAGTATAAAATGAGCACTCTAATTCTAAACAAAAAAAATATTATCATAAAACCAACTGAATCGCATCACTATAACATTTTTTCCTCTATATTTTTTTCTTGTAATTGGACAAAAGATTCTCATACCATGAGTCAGAGTCTACTACAATAGTTGCTCTCGATATAACCCGCAAAAATACCAAAGAGATGACACGTAATTGTCCATGCCTGAAGGCACGACGTAGATTAAAATTCAAAAAATACTCAATTATCTAAAAACTCTTTGCAACCTAAAATAACTTACAAATCAATTAAAATGAATCTAAACCGTCCCAGTGATTTTCCGCCCAAATCAATTTGCATGTGAAAACATAACGACCGCAATACCCAAAAAATAGAAAAATGGCGTCAATGCTAAAAGGATGACCCATGTTGTTTACATACAATTATTTATTTATTTATTATTATTATTATTATTAGTAGTAGTAGTAGTAGTAGTAGTAGTAGTAGTAGTATTAGTGTTATTATTATTATTCTTATTATTATAATTATTATTATTATTATTATTACTATTACTATTATTATTATTATTATTATTATTATAATGATTATTACTATTATTATAATTATTATTGTTATTATTAGTACTACTACTACTACTACTACTACTACTACTACTACTACTACTGTTATTATTATTATTATTATTATTATTGTTGTTGTTATTGTTGTTGTTGTTCTTATTATTAGTAGTAGTAGTATTACTATTACTATTAGTATTAGTATTAGTATTATAATAATAATTATTATTAATTATTATTATTATTATTACTACTACTACTACTACTACTATTATAATAATAATAATAATAATTATTACTATTGTTATAATTATTATTACTATTATTATGATTATTACTATTATATTATCATTATTATTATTATTATTATAATATTGTAGTGGTGAATTTGATTTGGACAAGAAATGTGAGTGGATAGATTTTTGAAAAAAAGATCTTGAATTGGGGGAGGGGGAATGAGAGATAGATTAGTGACCGTTGGATGTTGAAACCCCAAATGATTTTAGACTGTTAGATGTTGAAGTCTAAATTAATTTGAGACTGTTAGATGTTGAAATATTAGGATTTGAGCCGCTCTATTTTATATTATAGATTATAGCGAGTAACCTTCATTTCACATTGTAACAGTGCTAGCCGATTATTGTATAAATTATATCGAGTAATATTAGAGATCTCAAATTTTTAATCCTGTGATATCCGTTACACCAGAAAAAAACAAAGAATCTCATCTTCTAAAATCTTCTTGACCATTACAAGTCTTCTTCTCTTTCTAATTGTTTTGCAACTTCTTAAAATAATGCATCCTCCCATCTTCAAAACGAACATAACTATCCAATTGGAGGCAAAAAGAAAATCAAAATTTATATAGACCAATTGGCAAATGCCATGGATTTTAACCCTGTAAACAATCATTTCATCTTAATAATTTTTAAAAATAATTTTGGTGAATTTATCAAACGAGTATACTAGGTAATTATATAAAAATTGTCAATTTGTTTGGACAAACATTAAAATGTTATATCGTAATTTATTATGTATTGATAGATTATTCTGTCCCTAGTTCTTGATTGGATAGGACTATACACACAAACATTAAATATAAATTTTTATATAAATTCTATCTTTTAACTATTAAAAAATAAAATCCGACACAAATTTTTACGACAAATTATACTTTTTAATAATTAAAATATAATTTATATAAAAATTTATATTTGATATTTATGTGTATAAACTTATTCTTCTTCATTAGAAAAGTATAGAAATTTTATGCACTTCCCTAGCATTTTTCTTTATCAAACCGACTATTTTGACTATTTATCAACTTACATGAAAAATTAACACAGTCAAGCGCATTCATTGGTCATTAAAAAGATTAAAAAACACGGAAACTACTTATATCTCGCTCATCCACAGTTGTATACACAATGTACAATTTTATAAAATGCCCACAAATATTATTTTATAAGAAATTGTTGAAATCCCTTGAACTCAAAAAAATTATCAAATATATTTAATCTTAAAATTCAAAAAAAAATACACAACCTTTTCTAGTCCAAATAATACAGAACAAGACAAAAAAGTAAAGAAAAAAAATAGGTGGGAAAGTAATTATAATATTGAGTATTTGCCAACCAAGTTAAAAAATACATTAATAACAACTACCAAACATCTCGTTTTCACAATTGGAAGAAGATAAGCGCAAGCCACTATTTCATTGAACTTTCTCTGTCCTTGTAAAAAAATAAAAATAAAAATTTGTTAGTGCACTTGAATTTTCTCACTCCACTTTCTCTCTCTAAATTTTTCTCTCTCTAAAAGTCAAGCTAAAAGTCCAATAATTGACTGAGCAGATCAAAAGATGAAGGAGATGGAGATACCATCGGAGCTGATAACAAAGATTTGGGACTTGGTGTGAACATGTTGTTTAAAAACGGACTCAGATCATTCAGTAGAGAAAGATCAAATCCCGGAGAGAAAAACCCAGATTGTATCGGTGGCAGAGATGCCGGCGCCGGCGATAAAATCCCCGGAAATTGACCCATTTCGAAGCTTTCAACCATACCCATAAGGTCACCGGACCTTTCCCTCTCTCTATTCCTGTCGGATGGGCTTTTTTTTTCTATGGACGCCAGTCTCGCCGCCGGAGAGAGGTCGCCGCGGGTCGTGGCGGCGGCGGGGGAGGTGGAAGTAGAAGGGCCGGTGAGGCGTTGGACCAAGTTCATAAACTCGTTTTCGGTGGTGTGGATGACTTTCGGTGAGACGGCGTAGATTATTACCGGCTGCCGGGTGTCCGCCGCCAGATGCGGCGGGTGGAGTGGTGGTTTTGGGGGCGGAGCAACCGGGGGCTTCTTGATTTTGTGGGAGTCTTTGTTGACTTTTAGTGGGGCTGGGCGAGGACCCTGCAGTTGTCTTCTTATCGGAGATGGGTGTTCGACGGGAAATTGTTCCCACGGGTTCATGATGTCTGGTGGTTGTAAACAGGGATTGAGACTTTTTAGAGAGAGAAAATGAGAGAGGAGAGAGGGGATGTATGTAATGCAGTTTAGTAGGATTAAAATAAGAAAAGTTTATTAAAGGTCTGGAAAGTAAAGTACAGATATAATTTGATTGTTAAAATTAAGCGAGATATGTTAAATTTTAAATTTCTATGAATTTATTTAATTTTAATTAATATAATTATATAATATATAATAATAATTATTAATTAATAAATTTATTTTATTTGATTTTAAAATTTTATAAATTATATTAATTTTAAAATTTAATATGCTGTTATTTGATGTTAAAAATTAAATTATATTTTTAATTTTAAAATAGAAAAATTATACATGTAAATGTATGTACACAGAGTAATTATTTAGTAGTCTTGGTCATGTAGTGTTTCAGACCAATTATATTTTTTTATTTTAATAAATTTTTTCTCATTTTAGTAGGGTCAGAGCTACATGCAGTAAGATACAGCTAAAATAAAAATATGTGATTAGCCTGAAACACCATGTGACTGTATTTCGAGACTACTGAATAATTTTTTATGTACACACGAGTTTATTCATAATAAATAGTGCCTATGGAATTTTAAGAATTATTACTCCCTTTGTCCTCAAAAAATATATTTAAATATAAAATATTTTGTTTATAGAATTACAAAAAAAATCTAAAAATACATAAGTCAAATATAAAAAAAAAATAAAAGTTAATTTATCCTAAAAAATACTAAAATAGGGTTCACTAAATTTAAAAGAGAGATTTATTAATGGACTTTTATGAAATCCACTGTAGACAAAATTGATAATTATTTTATACTTTCTCTTCTTTAGATTTTATAAATTATCTAAAATTTATACTTTAGACATATTTTTGAGGACAAAAAGAGTAAATTATATTACCTCCATCTTTAAAAAACTAATTTACTTTGACTTTTTTAAATTAAATTTGACTAATTTTAAAATTAAATATTATGTTTATTTATTTATATTTTTGAACTCATGAAATTTAGATTTAATAATATATTTGATATAATTTTTTATAATTATAATTTCTCCACCATCATATATATATATATATATAAGAAATTAATATTAATTTTAATTATAAAAATAATTGTTTTGATTAAAACAGTGAATCTAAGTTAGTTTTTGAAAAATAGAAAGTGTTTATGAAAAATATGTTAACGCTTATAGTTTTATTGTGAATAAATATAATAACATAATTTGTTAATTAATATAATTATATAAATAATTATTAATGTCTCTGTTAACAACAAAATCTCTTACATATTTTTTGAAAAAGGAGAGTGGGACTAAAATTTTAACAGGTTATTAAATGGAAGAGGAGGGGAGTTGACTGTAATGTAGTTGAGTGGAATTAGAAAAAGAAAAATCAAAGGTGTGATAGTATATACTTATGTATGTATGTACGCATGCATGTAAAGATATAAACGTATAGGGTGACGAGTCCCCGGTGGCCACTAGGCACTAGGCAGCCAGCTAACTGAATGAAAAAGCTGACTTGCGCCCAAGATGTTAAATGCACTTTCTATATAGAAAGGGACAATTTAGTGTTGGTTTATACTCTAACTAAAGATATAAATTGTTATTATTCAAAGGTAAAAAATAGATTTAAAACAGAGAGTTGAATAGTTCTTTTATTAATAAAAATTATCTTTGATTAAATAATATTTATTAAATATTTAAATAATTAACTTATTTGATAATACACAATGAAATTTATTATTCTGAAAAATCTTTTCTAAGATTAAATGAAAAATCTCAATTATGAATTAAATGAGTTTGTATAAAGATATTATAGTAAATAAAGCAGTTCTAATAGTTAATATAAAAGCAATAAAGAGATACATAGATTTTTAAGAAATTCAGTGCCTAAAATACTTCTAGTCATTTCTTCCACTCCGATGAGCAAGGATGATCCACCAATGATATAGGTCACATAAACTAATTGTTCACTCAGAACTTGCTACAACACGTTGAATCACTTAGAAACAATAAAGACACTTGGTCTTCTCAATATCAGTAAGACCTTATCTCCAAGACACTAAGGCTATGTTTGTTTGTAAAATATATATTTGAGATTTGACTATTTATATTAATTTAAAGCTATTTTGACTTTTTTTTATCCCATGATGAGGGATTATTAGTCCCTTCATGTTAAAATAGTAGTCCCATAAAGTCATTTAATAGCTTAAAATGAGAAGGACTATTAATCCCAAATTTATCATGAGATTATATAATCCTTCATAAATAGCCTTAAGAATGATAAAAAATAGTCCAAGGACTATTTAAAGGACTATTAATCCCTCGTCATGGAATAAAAAAGTCGAAAATAGTTTTAAATTAATACAAATAGTCCAATCCCAAGTATGCATTTTACAAACAAACATAGCCTAAGTCTTCTCAAGGTCACTAAGACATTCTCTCACTAAGAAGCTTGATTCACCAAGAAGCAACATACTTGTCTTTCTATTGATCACTAAGATCTGGACTGTAAGACCACGAATTTTAATAAATAGATTTAAATTTTTTTATATAATTTTATGTCTAACAGTAAGGTGTTAAATTAATAAAAATTAAAGTTATGGATGTTATGTATAAAAATTTTATATCAGACAATATTCGATTGGTCGATGAATATTCGTTCTGTTGGAAAATATTCGTACGACGGCGCCGAAATATTCAGTTATGGATGGACCGCACAATGAAATATTATCGGATGTAGAAAAAAATAGCAGTATCCTTTTTAAATAAAAATAGTCAACGGTATTATTACTTTTAACTGTTAAAATACCCAGTGATAAAAATATGGTAGCATATGGTATTTTACAGCAGCACACGGTATTATACAATGTGTAAATTATTGAAATGATAAAGTGGCTATTGCACAGTATTTTATCAATAATTGTCATTACACAATATTTTATATTATTGAATCTGTAGACACCCAAATTTTGCACTTTTGTACTAACCCTGACAGGAGGGCAAAATCGTCATTTGACCCGACATGCGAAAAGGAAGGTGGACCCCAACACGAAGCCACCCCAACGATTTACGGTCAGAGCCGCCACAACGGACAACGAGCATTCGGTCACTTGAGGCAAGACAAACAGTTGATCCAGAAAACCTGAGTTGATCACAAAAGGCGCCTAATGGCCACTACGCTTACGATGTTCGGGGGTCTCGCTCCCCGGTGAGCGAGCGGCCCTCCGAACTAGCCTCCCAGAACAATATGACACGTTTTCCAGGGATTTCCGGATTGCAAAAATACAGCCTTCCAAAATAATACCGCAGAAATTGGCGAATTAAGACCGCGTGATACGGAAATCGAGAAAAGTAAGTCGGACAGCCGCGGATGCAACCGCGGCCACCGACAAAGGGGGCAGGTTCGCGGCTCGAGGGCGGCACACGGCAGCCGAGGCGACGGCTCAGACGGCCACAGCAGGCCCAGCCGCGGATGCATCTGCGGCCAGCCGCAGTTGCACCTGCGGCTGCCTCCGATCAGCTATACAATGCCATTTTCGCGTCCGAGAGGAAGGGAGAAGAAATTTTGAAGGTTTTAGAGAGAGAAAAATGACGGAAATAGAGAGAGAAACCTTCGGGTTTGGTCAAAAAGTGTGAGATTTCTTCTCCTTTTGTTCAATCTTCATGCTATACCTTGTATTCTACATTGGATTTGAGTGCTAGTGCGTGATTTCTATCAATATTAAGGCAAAAATTTTGATATCTTTCTTAGTGTTGGTGCATTTTGTAGATCTATTAGATTTAATACTTCATCTTGCTTTAGTAGTGTAATCGATAAATATTTGTGTATTTGTGCATTTGTTGGGTGGATCTACTATTAGATCCGAAAATATTTGGTGCGTTGCTATTTAAGAACTGATTCGGTGTATTTTGAAGTTAGATCCAATGTAGTCAATATATTGTAGATCTATGGATTAGGGACGGTTAGAGAGGATTTATGGCGGATGGAATCTCCTCCTAACCTCCCGATGATATCCCTTTAGTTTATTTTATAATTTTTACGTATGTAACGATGGCGATGCATTTGTATTGTATATATGTAATTTATGGGCCTTAAAGCGATGTCGAATCGAAAATCGGGTTTAAGGCCCCGTGATAATGAAGTATGTGATTGTGGGTGTCTGGGGTCGTCTAGATGGCTCACATGCCCATGGATAGCCCCGACACGTTTTGGGATGCTCGTTTTGATTTACAACAAAAAACGATTTTTCAAAATAAAGCAAATGATAAAGATCTTCTAAAAGGAATCAAAATAGGATATTAGATACACGAGGTTTAAAAAGTAAAGAGTTTTTGCGAAACTTTGATCCTTGCATGACGAAAGGGCTATATTTGGTTTGAAATGTCATAAAAGATGTATTCGAAAAATAAATAAACGTTTTCATTAAACTTTGTGCATATGGTTAAAGAGTTCTAGAAGTTGCCTTCATTTTATTTATATTAACTGTTAGAAGGCAATGTATAGTCTCGATTCCTATTTGACAAAAGTTTAAAACTATTGTTTTCTAAAATGACATCTAATAAAAAGCCTCAACGTTTTCGAAATTAAAATCAATCTTTCTTATAAAAAGCAAAGCCTCGTCGTTTGGGTCAAAAGACGTCTAAACGCTTTCCCGACAAAACACATTTGCCATATAAAATCAAAGCAACTCTTATGCAAAAAGTCACCACAAACATTCATTTAAGCACACACGCACATGCACACACACACACACACACACACACACACACACACACACACACACACACACACATGTTTTAGTATTTAAAAGGATAGGAAAACATCAAGATTGCGGTAACCGTGTTTCACGGAAGTCGGGGGGTGCCTAACACCTTCCCCTCGCTTAAGCAAGCCCCCGAACTCTATGAATCTCGGTTTGCGGACCAATTAACTCGGAGTCACATATGAGCCAGCGATTACGAAAACAAAATTCGGATGAGTTGGTACATCCATTTTAAATATACCAACTGGCGACTCTGGTCAATTGGCTCATAAAAATCGATCTTTCAAAACCCGTCGACATTAAGCCGACCCTTTTCAAAATCACATTTAATTCAAAAGGCTAAAATTGGAAAGCGCTTTTTAATATTAAAAAAACGAGACGACGAAAGACTCGGCGTCGACAGAATCAATAATTGTCATAATGCACAACATCTTGCATTATTGAGCTAATAATTGTTACGGTAGTAGCCACGGGTATTAAACAGTTAGATAGATTTATTATTTAAAAAACACTGCATGTTCAATAATTGAGATATTAAATCAATAAAATAATGTGTAAGTGTGTTACACGTGTAAGTGTATAACATGCGTAAGTGTGTAACAGACGCAAATGTGTAACGCGTGTAGCCGTGAAATGCGTGTTAGTCAACGAACAGTGCAGATTAAAATGTGAAACGTATGTTGGTTGATGAATGGTTTAAATTAAAAGATGTGATTAAAATATGTAACGTGTGTGTGGAAAAGTTGGTTAGGCTACGACTATAAATATAGGGCTTAACATAAGGAGTTTCATATATTCCTCACTCAATCTTCTTTTCACTCTCTAAATATTTTCTAGTATAAGTCTCTCTGAGTGTATTAAAGTTATCTTAAGCGTTGAAGATTTGGAAGGGTACGAGTATTGTTTATAAGACCCCAAATTTTAATAAATAGATTTAAAAATTTTCTCATAATTTTATGTGTGAGAAACCAATTTTTTTTTAGATTTCCTTAATAATAGGAATTTAATTAACAAATTATCAAGGTTGTTTAAATTATTGTGGAGGAAGTTGAAAATTATTTAAGAAGAAAAGCTAATTATATAAATTATATAATAATAAATTATGTAATTTATATAAGGAAATTTAAGTAAAATATTAAGGAAATAATAATTATATAAATTATATAAGAATAATTATATAATTTATATAAGGGGATTCAATTATATTATTTAAGAATAGAAGAAAATAGAAAATAATGAGGAGAATGTAATTATATAAATTATATAATAATAAATTATATAATTTATGTGAGAAAAATTAATGTAAATAGTAAGGAAAAATAATTATATAAATTATATAAAAATGATTATATAATTTATATAAGGACAATACATTAATTAAGAAAGGAATATAAGTGTACAAATGGTACAATATGTTATTATATGGTGTAGATTTAAAGGGTGCCAAGTAGTAAAGAAATAGAAAATAAATGAGAAAAAGAAATGTTTTAATTTATTAAAAATTATGTTTATGTATAATAGAATTTTTATGATTTTTATGGGAGATAATATTCCAGAAATGTAAACATGTTGATGTAGCATGTTGTCTAAGTAACGAAGTGAAAAAGTATGAAAAATAATTTTTATATGTTATATGAATTATTTTATGAATTTTGGAGGTATAAATTATCTCATATAATTATATGCATGTATAAAATTTGTCAAGTAAAGTACCTAAAAGAGGTCTAAATATTATTTATAAATCATGTTATGATTTTTGGTGAATTAAAATAAATATTTTATATACATTATATAAAATATTTATTACATGAAATAAATACGTAATGTATTAAATTAGTTGATTATGCTTGTTTTTGGTGCAAATCCGGACCGAGAGATAGAGAGGCGGTGGACTTACGATGTGTTTTAAAAATAATTCATGCACATATGGTTTATATATATATATATATATATATATATATATATATATATATATATATATATATATATATGGAAGAAAATAAAGAAATAGAAAGAAAAAAAAACTCATGCACACCTACCAAACATAAAACAAATTCTCTCTCTATTCTCTTCTACCACCCGACCACCATGTCACCGAACACCACCACCAAGAGAAAGAGAAAATATTGGTGCCATCAAGGTGGGATAATAAGCCTCAAGGATGAAGTTTCAAGTGTTGGAAGGTATAAAAATAAATTTATTTGGTTTATTTTTATATTTATGGTGATGAAATAATTTTGTGTAAAATTAATAAATAATTAGAATAATTATTTTAAATAATTTTTGGATGCATATCTATAGATTATATAATTTTTGGAATAATTATGTTGTGAACTTTAGTGCAAAATTGGTGTAAAAATTGGTTGGGTGGCTTACTGTTTCGGTAGAAGGAGGAGGAAGAAAATTCTGGCCGACCGCGCATTACGCGGCGGCTATTTTTTTTCTGGATGCGGGATATAAACGGCATCGTTTTGGGGTAAGAATTTAGGGTTGCGCCATGCGCCATGTGCTCCTGGCCTTTTCAAGAAATGACTAATGTGTCCTAGAAGCGAGAAAATTACGAAAATAGCACTGAACTTTTCTGAAAATGACCAGCATGTCCCCAAAGTCGCGAAAATTACGAAAATGCCTCCAGAAAATAGTTTTTAATTAAATAAATATTTAAAAATTATAGAAAATTACTAAAAATATAGAAATGATATTTGAGCATTAAATTTAATATTTTTGTAAAAATATTAAATATTGGGGATTAATATTTAAATACTTTAAATATTAATCTAGTAACTTTAAAATTTAGAAAATGGTTAAATAAAAATTTGGACAACCAAATACGCTAAATTTTATCCGACAAGCCGGGTTGTCCGCATTAAATGTGTTTATATTAAGTTAAATTAATATATTAAGGGACGAGGTTAATATAATTAACCATATTAATTAGTAATTTACTTGGTACCCTAAAATAAATCGTCGAGTAGGGTTATTTACATTATAGATGATATTAATTAATTAAATTAATATCATGAGGAGATAAATAATTATTAATTAATTATCTTATGGTCATAGATTGCTCGAGAAAGGGTTTTGAGCTATCAATTTAATAATTGGACTTCAAGGCAAGTTCTTCAGTACTTTGATGTTAAATGTTTATCTGTTATGATATGTTAATTCTTGTGCAAATGAATATAAAATTATGTGTTATGTGATCTGTGAATAATATGACCACGAGGTGCACTTGGTAAAATGTGTGACTATACGTGAATTTAATTTATGTTTGCTCTACGTAGCTGCTAATCTGAATTAGATATGAGACATGTGAGATATATGGCTTTATTTAGAAGCACAACACATGATGTATGACACACACACACAGAGCATGTTATGCTATGTGCTATGTGAAGCATGAAAGGTGTAAACACTGTTGAACTTGCTGAGCCGTTGTGCTAATTACTTGCATAATATAAACTTTTGTAGGTAAAGAAATAAATTTCAGGAATATCGGATTGTGTTAAAGATGGATTATCCTAGAAGGTTGTAAACGTAATTGTTATAGTTTCAATATTATATTTCAATTTATGAAGTTTACATTGATGTGCTGTATGTACATATAAATTGGATCCGGATAGGACAAATAAAGTTTAATTGTGAACAGTGATTGTTCCAGAAAGTTGTTACGATAGAGGTTAGTATATGTCTATCTATGAATTATGGAACAAATGATATTTATATGGATATAAACAACATTAAATTTTGAATGTTGAGCTTTATAATACTTGTAACAGTAAGAAAAAATAAAGGTTGCGATCCAGGGACTAGGATCGAGAGACTAAGCTTTTAAATATTCAAATACTTTAATACAATGATCGAGAGAAAAGTAAAAAAATTTATACTGAAAATTTGGTAATTAATGACTATAATGTCAATAAATGAATTAATTAAGGTGATTAAAGATTTATTAACGGACCAAAATTTGGACGTTAAGAAAATAATGAATAATAAATATGAAATTTAAGGTAATAAGTCTTGTCGAATTTTGGGGTCGTTACATTATGCCTAACAACAAGGTGTTAAATTAATAAAAATTAAAGTTAAGGATGTTATGTGCAAAATTTTTATGTCGGACAATATTTGATTGGTTGGGGAATATTCGTTCTGTTGGGGAATATTCGTTCTGTCGAGGAATATTCATACGACAGCGCCAAAATATTCAGTTATGGGTGGACCCCATAACGAAATATTGTCGGATGTAGAAAACGATAGCAGTAGCCTTTTTAAATAAAAATGGTCAACGGTATTATCACTTTTAACTGTTAAAATACCTAGTGATAAAAGTATAGTAGCATATGGTATTTTACAGCAGCACACGGTATTACACAATGTTTAAATTATTAAATTGATAAAGTGACTATTGCACAGTATTTCATCAATAATTGTCATTACACAGTATTTTACATTATTGAATCAATAACTGTCATTACACAATATTTTATATTATTGAATTAATAATCATCATTACACAATATTTTATATTATTAATTGCACAGTGTTCCATATTATTGAATCAATAATTGACATAATACACATCATCTTGCATTATTGGGCCAATAATTGTTACGGTAGTAGTCACGGGTATTAAATAGTTAGACATATTTATTATTTGAAAAATACCGTATGTTTAATAATTGAGATATTAAATCAATAAAATAATATGTAAGTGTGTAACACGCGTAAATGTGTAACGCCTGTAGGCGTGAAACGCGTGTTAGTTAACGAACGGTGCAGATTAAAGTGTGAAACGTGTGTTGGTTGATGAATAATTTAGATTTAAAGATGAGATTAAAATGTGTAATGTGTGTATGAAAAAATTGGTTAGGCTCTAATTATAAATAAGGGGCTTAGCATAAGGAGTTTCATATATTCCTCACTTAATTTTCTTTCCACTCTCTAAATATTTCTTAGTATAAGTGTCTCTCTGAGTATATTAAAATTATCTTAAGCGTTGAAGATCTGGAAGGGTACGAGTATTGTTCAAGTAAGTTTTTTTATAAAAGTTATATAAACACTCATACACACATCAGTTTATAACTCTTCATTTAGAAGACTCTTCTATTAGAAGATTTATTTTGAAAAACTTCATTTGAAAGATTTTACTTTGAAAAATTATTTTATTTAAAAATTGTTTTATAGTATATTTATACTACATAGTCACTTTAACGATTTTATTGGTATACATTACTTACTAATTAAATTATGAATATACATATAGGTTGATCAACCTAATAAAAGTTGTATTTAGTTACGAGATAAGGTAAGAGATATCATTTTCTTTCAAACTCTTAAACTTATTATGGTAAGAGGTATCATTCTTTTCATCATCATAAAGGGATATTATTTTCTTTTTTACTTGTAAGGGATACCATCTTTTTCATCTTCTATCACTTAAACTTACTACGGTAAGAAAGTATCTCAGTTGTACCCATAATATTATTAAACGGTGAAAATTCTTGAATTAATAATTCATTAATATTACCTTAATAGTTTGCACTTCATCTAATACCATTTGACAAGAACATTCCTATTAAATTTCTATCGTCATATTTGAACTATAAACTTATGGATCTTGAACTTTTGAACTGTGGACATTTATTTGAACTGTGAATATTTTAGACTAATTCCTTCTACTGTAAACCTTACCGTTGAACTTATTCCTTATGAATCTTGGACATTACTCTTGGACTTGAACATATTTTTCTATATATCATGTTGACAATTTGGACATTATTTGAATCTAGACAAAGAAAAATTTGCTAACTCCTAATGTTATTTTTTATCTTATTTTTTCTATTTATTATTTATATCTCTGTTGTTATTTCAATCATCAACAATCAGAGTGTTCTGAATATCTGAGACTTGGGACACAAATGATAAGTTAAAGGCGATATAGGTTAAAGGTGATATAATTGTTGAGTGTCTTTGGTCGGATGATAAGGACACGTGATGAATGTTCTCTTTGGTCGGGGGCAAAGAACAACTATTGTTTGGCATGATCATGACCAGTGGTGTTTCAGATGATAAAAGTTTGATGATTTTCTTAAAAAGAGAATCTAGTAGACATCATGATCTACTTGATTCTCTTAGTGGTGGTTATTTCACTGCAGTTGAAATTTGTTTAAGAATTTAACTGCTATTTTTAATTTAAATCATGTTGTTTATATTACTCTATTAACAACTCAACTGTAGCTGTTGATTTAACACTTATTGTCTATTATATTCGATTAAGAACTCAACTATTAAAGACTAATAATAATTTATTTTTCATTATCTTAGTCTTGATATTCCTTACTAGGCTATTTGAGCTCATCCTTTCCTTTTTGTTCAATTGTTTAGGAAATGAGAGCGTAGCCAGGACTAGCTGGGAGAAAATGAGAATGGAGTAGCTGTCCGAGTTAGTTACTATAGTAATCTTCACTATTTTGTAGAATAATAATAATTATGAAGACTTCGTTGTGTAATATTGGGTACTATATAGTGTATTGTAATAATTTTGTTATAGTTTTTCGATAACTTAAATTGGGTGGTGTGGGTCCGATTTGGGGGTGTCACATTGTTCAAGTAAGTTTTTTTTTATAAAAGTTATATAAACACTCACACATATATCCGTTTACAACTCTTCTTTTAGAAGACTCTTCTATTAGAATATTTATTGTGAAAAATTTTATTTGAAAGATTTTACTTTGAAAAATTATTTTCTTTAAAAATTATTTTGAAGTGTATTTATACTATTTAGTCACTTTGATGATTTTATAAAATTGGTATGTGTTACTTACTAATTAAATTATGAATATACATATAGGTTGAATAACCTCATAAAAGCTATATTTAGTCACGAGATAAGGTAATGGGTATCATTCTTTTTATCATCATAAATGGATATTATTTTCTTTTTTACTTGTAAGGGATACCATTTTTTCATCTTCTATCACTTAAATTTACTACGGTAAAAAAGTATCTCATTTGTACCTCTAATATTATTAAACGGTGAAAATTCTTGAATTGATAATTCATTAATATTCCCTTAATAGTTTGTACTTCATCTAATACCCTTTGACAAGAACATTCTTATTAAATTTTCATCGTTATATTTGAACTGTGAACTTATGGATCTTGAACTTTTGAACTGTGGACATTTATTCATTTATTTGAACTATGAATATTTTTGGACTAATTCCTTGTACCATAAACCTTACCGTTGAACTTATTCCCTGTGGATCTTGGACATTACTCTTGGACTTGAACACCTTTTTCTCTACATCATGTTGACAATTTTGACATTATTTAAATCTGAACAAAGTAAAATTTACTAACTCCTAATATTATTGTTTATCCTATTTCTTCTGTTCATTATTTATATCTCTGTTGTTATTTTAATCATCAAGAATCAGGTTGTTCTGAATATCTGAGGCCTGGGGCACAGATGATAAGTTAAATGCGATATAGGTTAAAAGCGATATAGGATAAAGGCGATACAATTATTGAGTGTCTTTGGTCGGATGACAAGGACACGTGATGAATATTCTCTTTTGCTGGGGGCAAAGAAGAATTGTTGTTTGGCATGATCATGACCAGTCGTATTTCAGATGATAAAAGTTAATGGTGATTTTCTTTAAAAGAGAATCTAGTTGACATCACGATTTACTTTATTCTCTTAGTGGTGATTATTTCACTGCAGTTGAACTTTGTTTAAGAACTTAACTGCTGTTGTTGATTTAAATCTTACTGTTTATATTACTCTATTAACAACTCAACTGCAACTGTTGATTTAAAACTTGTTGTCTATTATATTCAATTAAGAACTCAACTGTTGAAGGCTAAGAATAATTTATTTTTCATTATCTTAGTCATGATATTCCTTACTGGGCTATTTGAGCTCACCCTTTTCTTTTTGTTCAATTGTTTAGGAAATGATAGCGTAGCCGGGACTAGCGGAGAAGAAAGGAGAATTGAGTAACTGTCCGAGTTAGTTGCTATAGTAGTCTTCGCTGTATTGTAGAATAGTAATAATTGTGAAGACTTAGTTGTGTATTATTGGGTACTGTATAATGTATTATAATAATTTTGTTGTAGTCTTTTGACGACTCAAATTGGGTGGTGTGGGCCCGATTTGGGGGCGTCACATGCAGGCTGTCGACGATGATTGATGTTTGAGGTGCTACTAAGTGATGTTATGAATATCTCTCTAAAGGACTTAGTAGCTGAACGATTTTGGTAGAAATTATTAGAAATTGTTAATCTTAGAGTCTAGAGCAGTAATCCTGTAATGGCCAAGAATTTTAATATAACATTTTATTTAATGAAATGAAATTGTGTGAATTATTTTTTTGGTACGATGATGAGATGAGATAAAGGTATACATGATTATATGTGTATATTTAATTTTAGAATAAAAAGGAAAGAAAACATAAAATTAATTTAATTCGATTGATTATATGTAACTTTTAATTAAAGCTATGTTATTAAATAAACTAGCTGATTATTGGCCATAATGGCTATATTAAGATTTTAATAAGTTGAGGTAAAATAATGTTTAAATAATTATTTTATAAAGACCAAAGTATTAATTAATAAGGGTGATGTATTGGTTGTGTGGCAATTAGTAATGCTAAGAGAATTGCAATGAACCTAAGCCCAAATCTTTTACATTTCAAAGGGGGGAGGGCGGGGGGATTAGTTGGTCAACTTGTGATATATATATATATATATATATATATATATATATATATATATATATATATATATATATATATATATCAAGCCCAATCTTAAGTCTAAATATAATCAAATATTGATATTCATTTCAAGCCAACTCTTGACTTCATGCTAACAAATGTTGTAAATGTCAAAGGGTAATGGAACAACCCATTTCGACAGCCCCCATAATATGTATCAAAGATGGATGATTGTATGTATGTAGGTGTAACTATATTTGTGTTGCTGTGTTACATCCTTAGTTGGACAAGTGAGTAGAAGGGTCAACCATTTGGTTAACATAAGAGAACAAGTGGGTGACTATTTTTAGCAGCCATGTAACATGGTAGGAGTTCATTTTGAACTAACAAAATGGGTTGGGAAGGTACTCTGTTTTGGCAGGAACAAGGAGCATTAATTGCACTATTTATGCATAAGTCTAGCAAGCATCAATGATGTATGAGAGGAGCATTGAATGCTTGGTTATATATATATATATATATATATATATATATATATATATATATATATATATATATATATATATATATATATAGTAACTGTGAATGGATAGGTTGATCAAGACCTTTGTTACATTTTTTACAGCCTGGTGAGCAGGTGAAGAGTATAGCTCGACATCCCAATGTGGCCATTGGGAAGTGCCCTTTTAGGTCTAGTATAATAGCTAGCAATAGGGGTTCTTTAGGGATTAGTAGTTGGTGGAGTATGGATGGATTAGCTCTATAATACTCAGCACTTATTTATTAAATCAAACCTTCACCTTATTTGTCAAGTGTGAGAAGAAAGAAAGAGAGTTCAATAGAGAGAGAGAGAGACTCGACAGGTAGTTAAGAAGAAGAAGAAGCCATCAGCCTTAACTCCATTATAGCATTCAATAGCAATATCAAGAGCCATCTAATTCACCAAAGGTATAAAAGTATTTCTTCATTCAAACTCCTTATTACATATGCAACTAGTAATATTAATAGCTATTAGTTGTTTCATTTATTGTTGTGGGAGTTATTTGGTTTGTTTGTGGATCATGGTGGATTCGGTGAATAAGGATGGAAGAATGATGGTGATTATGTGTTGTATGTGTTTATTAACATGAATGATGGTTAACAATGCATATATCATGCTTGATAGAAAACTCAAGACAAAATGATTTTTGGTTTTGTAAGATAAGTTATTGAAACCCATATGCATTTGTATGTGGTAGCATACGATGTTAATGATGGTGGTGTTTTATGTAACTCACAAGTTCATGTATGACAAGCTAAGATGATTAAAAGATTAAGCAAACTAATTTAAACTATTTTCTAGAGCATATAACTCATTAAACATATCTAGTTATATGATGAGATATATGAGTATATTAGATATATTTATGAACTTTGTAAATAATCTATGTATTGAACAAATGTAGCATGCGGTTTTAGAGCCTTTTTGGAACTCAAGCCTTAAAACATTGTTTTTCAACAAAATGACCTTTTATGTGTTGTATAATTTTAGAATCCATGGATCATATATTGAACATTGATGAGTTTAAAGGATATCCCAAGTGGATTGATTGATAACCAAGCCAAAATAACCCTTTCATGATTTATGAAAAAATAAACCACTGTTATGAACCAACGATGGTCAAACAGGCTAGTTCAAGCCTTAATTTTCGTGTCTTAATGAAATGATTTAAGCCAAGTCTTCTTGGAATAAAATAATATATTGTATAATCTTGGTTGTGTCAAAAAATGGTAGCAACCAGATCTATAATAAGCAAGTTATGATTTTTGGAAAAATATAAAGAAAATCACAAAAATTTAATTTCTAGAGCATGCGCCAGGGCACAGAAAAAGGCGCAAAGTCCTCTGGACTTTTAGGCCGGGGCACCGGAATCTTGGTTGGGGCGCATGGTGCCAGTTTGTGTTGTTTGTGTAATTTTTCATGTCTTATGCATTTTGGTTGTGTAAATCAAGTCTTGTAAACCTAGTAGGTGATGATTTAATAAATATTGTATAGGATAAGAGATAATTGTGTATAAGTTAGGTACTTGTGTATTAAAAATTAATACATAAAATAAATGAAATGCAAAGGAAGAGGGAAATAGTTACCACTAATTAGTGGAACATGTTAAGAAAAAGGGTTTAAGGTTACATTACAAAACTAATGTAACCAACTATTACTTGGATGATAAAATGATGGTGATTAAATGCTGTATATGTGTATAATCTAAGTTGTATAGAGGTGTATGAAGAATAATTGATTGTGTTAAGTGTAAGCATGAACAAGTTAAGATACTAGGGTATCAACTAGTATGTATATGATTAAGTGATGATAATGATTATGTGTTATATGTGTATAACAAACTAGTATGAGGGGTGCTTTAAGAGGCAATGATAAACGTTTACTTGTATATCTAATTAGTATGCTGACATTATTAAATGTGTAAGCTGTACAAGTAATGATATAGTAAAGTTAAGCGTAGACGACATGCCAAGCAAGTATTCTAATCAGACTTGTTAATTTTGTTATTAAAGCCATGATTTACACGTCTACATCCGTACGATGGTGCTTTTGAAAGAATTAAAGTTAAAGTTCGTTTATGCATGAACTATTTTAAAGAAGAGTCAATGCCATTTGTTTCGGCTTGACTGCTATTGTCATGCTATGTTGAATTCATATAATTCATTAAGATATGCTCCACAACATATTGTTGTGGTATGGAATCCAATGTTTAAAGTTGAGAATGAACAACCCTTATAATAGGGGAAATTATGATATCGAACACTATGATTCCGGTTGACACGTAATGTATGTTTAGATGGTTATATTATGCACAATGTATCGTACGATAAACTGATCCCCTAAAGAACACATCTTTGATTATTTTTAATTGTTATAATTGTTAATAGTCTTAACAATATAGGGTTTTATAACCTTTGGTTATTGTCAGTCCTAGTGATTTTCAATAATCTTAATGTATTCACAATCTTTAGACCATTTAGTATGAAAAGTCGATGCTTTTAAATCAAAAGAAATGGTTATGCATATTTGTTCAAGCTTCTTCAAAATTGTTGCTCAATTGTTGAAGGTTTTTCAGAAATAATCATATTATCCATGTTACACCATACCTTAACTGATTTTATACTTGTTGAGCCAATAGTTGCTCACACTTGCCTAAAATAAATATTTTAAGCTAAGCCCGAGTCTTCAGAAAGTTTCAGGAAGGACAAAGGTAAAGAAAAAGCTAAAGAATAGATTAAATTGTATTCTATTAGTTTACTTATAATGTAAACCTATTGAGAATATTATGTGTTAAAGATAAAGTTTAGTTAAAACCTGGGGCTGTAATATGTTTTGTATTAAAACAACGTAAGAAATGATGTAATTATTAATGAATGTGTAGATAGATTTGATTTGTGAAAGTAGTATGCCCTCAAGCTAATCACATTCGATGCGATAAGTATATAATTTGTAATCTTATTTGTTTATTAATAAAAGTATTAAGACATTTCTTTATTCATGGTTAATTGGTTGAATTAATTAGATGAATAAACTCATAGTTTTGGAGCAATACTTTTAGAATCATAATGTTGATTACGCTAATAAGATCTAAATTCAAGATAGCTCAAAACTAAAATTTTCCTAATTGTGAGATCACTAAAATGAGGATTAGTGAATATTGATAGATTAATACATACTATGCTTGCTTTTATGAAAATGATGATTGATCTCATAATTATTTGTGTGGAGACACTAAAACAAGTATGTAGGTGCTTATTAGAGAATAAGTTCACTGAATGTGACTCGCTAAAGGAACATCTAATGGAGTTTTACTTGTCTGTCAATAAGAGTTCTTTATGTGATAGTAGTACAAGTGGTTATTAGACTTGAGATCATCACAGTACCTTGTTTATAACGAGTTATACTTTGACATATTCCTTAAGGCTTGTTGGTATATCAAAGGGTATAACCAAGTATAATAAGTTGTACATGGAGATAGGTGAATGATTAACAAATGATCTACCACTTTCAATAGAGGTATAGAATGTCCTATGTAATTCAATAAATAACAACTCAAAATTCATTGGCCAAAGTGGAATAAAAATTGAAAAGAGTTTCTAATTTACATTAGAGTTGTACATTTGAGAATTAAAAAGCATATGATCAAATAAAATAAGACTTGACAACAACTCCATGTCTTATATTTGATTGGGACATTGTGTGGTAGAAGGATTGAATTATACGGTAACTATTCGCGGAATAGGTTCTTTTATGATTAAATGTTTAAATCTATATTATGTGGAAAGTCATTGATCGTTAAGGGGGCTTACTCTTATTGTGGAATAAATATTATTTATTAAATAAATTAAATAGTTTAATTTATTTATATAAATAAGATTAGTATGGTTCTAATTAATTTATCCTACAACCGATTTAATATATAGAATCTGAAAGGTCACACCGCAAAAGAGTAATATTTATTTTAGAAGTGAATGACATAATCATAATAATAAAATAAGTATATTTAATTTATACTATGGTAATAGAATAAATTAAATAGCTTAATATTTATAATTTAGTATTTTAGAAATACTAATTATAAATTAATAAGAGGATTATTATTATTATTATTATTATTATTATTATTATTATTATTATTATTATTATTATTATTATTATTATTATTATTATTATTATTATTATTATTATTATTATTATTATTACTATTATTATTATTATTATTATTATTATTATTTAGTTCCTAAATAGTTTAGGAGTTAATTAATGAATAATAGCATTATTATAAATAATTAAGTTCCTAAATAGTGTAGGAATTGTAATTATTATAATAATTAATTTAATTTCTAAATTATTTAGGAATTAATTAATAATAAGTACTCTCAATATTAAATAATTAAGTTCCTAAATAGTTTAAGAATTGTAATTAATTAATTTAGTGCCTAATTAGATTGAGAGTTAAATTAAAATCATAATCCTAAATAGTTTAGGAGAGTTGACTATATCTATAAATAAAAGGAGTCTTATTATAAATTAAGGTTAAACACTCTTTCACAAGAATTGGAAGAGTATTTCATAATTCTATACATTTAAGGAGAGAGAGAGAAAGAGAGAGAGAGAGAGAGAGAGAGAGAGTTATGACTAGCCACTCATGGTTTGGAGAAACCAAAATTCACTTATTTAATTCATAGAACTTTTGGTGGATCATGTCTAGATGCTTCACACTTGGGGACTAACATTGATATGTGGAATCTAATCAGTGAATTTGAAGAAGAACGCGAAGAATTAAAGGGAGTTGAACTTGTACTTATGGAAGCTTGGTTCTACAAAGGTATAAATCTTTTATCATTCCTCAATTAATAATTATCGCATAAGAAAGATCCTGGTTATTAGTTTGTAGAAATTTTTTAAATATGATTTATTCTTGCTTTCGTTGCGCTTGTATAATTCGATTATATGTATGACATGTTTTTGCAAACCAACAATGTGCATGTTGTATCCTGAGCACTGAATCCGAGGTTCAAGGGATATGAATTTGAAGGCATCACAGGTTGTATCAGAGCTGATAGGTTATAAACCTTAGGAAGGGAAAAATCTTAGGAATATGAACGTAAGAAAGATAGAAAGACTCATTTAGAGTGTTAAATGGTGAATTACGAAAATTCAGCAGAAATGAAAATTTGTAAAATATGTGCTATTTGATAAAATAAAAATGTTGTTGCAAAGAACTAATTAAGTTAATGTGATTTTGTAGGATGCCAAAAATAGGAGAGTCTAGACAAATTCGTGAGGATGAATCTCGAGACACACATGTAGTATACGAGGAGTTAGTAGCAGCGTAGCCGACTCTAGCAGTCACAGTTGAGGGAAGGGAATTTGAGCCTGAAATGGATCTTGAGGAGGATCCTGATGAAGAAGATGAGGGTGATGAGCTGAGAGGGTTCTCTGACGGATCACTCCCTGATGCGGACAACTTGGTAGCAAAATTGATAGATAGGAACATTGATTTGAAGGACAGGGTCTGAAAGCTCGAGGAAGAAAATTAGGAGCAGCAACAGTTAGTGGTTCTATACAGGTCACTAGTGCAACAAATGGTAAATAGGAATGTGGAACTTAGTGGAAGATTATATAATATAGTGCAACATAAGGAGGCTATGAGGCTAGAGAAGGAGGCTATTCTTGCATTCTAGGATGATGAAGCGGCTGACCGAATTCAAACAGTTCATTAAAGGGATGAGGCCATGGACAGGGTCCATGATCTGTAAAATGAAGGTGAGAGGCAAGAGTTACAAGAGAGATATGATGAGTAATGCGTTTAAGACCGCCTTTGGAAGGTAGCAGTCTAGGGTTCACCATTACCCTGTGGAGGAAGGACAAAACTGACATGTAAGCAGTCAGAAAAGGATGATCGAGATACGGGATGAGGAGTACCGTGACGTGAAGAAGTGTATAATGCTCCATTAGTATGTTAATAGATACCAGTAGTGGTATACGTTTATATGTGTGTTTGTAAATCCCTAATCTTTTGTGTAGATACGAGTATAGCAATTTTTTTCGAATTTTAGAGTCTAGTATAACTAGAAAATTTGGAATACCTGTAACGCCCCAAAATCCCTGTACTTGCTGCTACAGACTTTGTGTGTTAACTTCCATTACATTTACGAACTTAACCAATGATCCTATAATCATATTGGTTGTATCAGTCTATTATAAATAATTCTTTAAGGATTTATTTTACTTAATCCCTAGATCTTAACTTTAAATCGTTATCGATGACTTATATCCATTACTAAAGATAACACCTCATTATTCAAGCTTTGCTTCCTTCTGAGTATTTTATAAACTCAATCTACAAATGCTAAATCATTAAGTTTTATAGACGTTACGTTTATCCATAAATCTTATCTAACTGAAATTCAGAGTATCAACAATAACATGATCAATCCATATTATCAATACCCTCATTCAGTCTAACAGTTTTATAAACAAAGTTATCATCTTAATTCCCAAAGATCTTTCATCATTTCATACTAAGTCCTTAAAATCGAAACAATGGACTTAATACTCATTGTTACTATTTTAACCTTAAGAATTTAGAGATTCTATAACTTTACATATCCAAGTTTCACAGTATTAATAACAAATATTGTTCTTGGCAACAGACGGGAGCATTCCGGTAATGGTGGCATCTTACTGACACTTATTATTGTAACCTCAGTGCTTACATAACTTTCAATATCATTCAATACCGTCACTTAGACATATTAATTTTATAAAGATATCTCTTCATATCGATATTTTCTATTTATTTAAAATTCACAATATTAACAACACACTTATACCTGAAATAGAGGAACCTTGCGATGAATTTGGTTTCTTCAACGGTGCTAGATTTTTGTTTTTACAGTACTCACAATGTTATTCAATATCCTCATTTAGATATATAGTTCTTTATCAACATTGTTTTAATATATAACAATTCCAAGTTATTTCAAATTTAAAGACGTAACACTCTTTGATGATAATAAGATAATATCATTGAATAATATTTGGTAACATGGTTTACTTGTTCGTATTACAAAAGTCTTTAAGACTACAATTAAAAGACAAGTATATAATCTAGTCTACGCATTCTTCTTTACTTTCATAATCTTCTTATCATTCTTCTTAACTGCTAATAAAGGTTTATTCGCAAGAATGGGCACTATGGCTCAACAAGTCTAACAATTATTACATACATGATTTATGCTTTTATATAAACTTTAACATGCTTTGATTTTATCATATATCTCAGTTCAACATATCACATAAATTTTCAACTCATGAATTTATAACACGTTGTCACACAAAGCGTATAAATCACATATATAACTTGTAAACACAACTCATAAGAGTTAGAAGACTTACCTTGATGCGTTTAATAATTTAAACACTAAGCTTAAACTTGTTCGAAAAACCCTACACAAATGGTTACATGCACACGAGGGTTAGTTTATCATATTATACAACTCCATAAGTCTTATAATAATTTATATTAACTATTTCCATAGTTGGTTTTGTTAGAAAAATTGGCTAACTCAAAAACTCATTTTAAAGCAAAAAATCTGGTTATGGGCAGATTGCAAAACCTCCCGGACCAGTTCCAGTCAAAGAGCCATAACTTCCTCACAACAAGATATTTTGAGGTAATTCTTGAGTCTAAATTCATTAAAATTTTATGCTTTACAACTTTCATGGAGGACACAAAAGTAGATTCCAAATGGAACAGTACATAAACCATCTTTTATGGACAGACTAAAAACTTGGTTCATAATTTCTTTGATCTAATTGATAAAACATGATACAACAAGAATTAATTTACTAAAATAACATGTTTTATCACTCAATAACACTTAATAAAATAAAATAACAAAATCATAAACCCTATGACTTTTATTCAAGAACACGAAGAACTAAGTTTCATCGTTCTTCATTTCAATTACTTAAAACTTGATGCCACATGCATTGTATAGCAATGTCATCATGTTTTACAACTCTATAACACTAAATTATGAAATCATAAACCTACTTATGTAAAAATTTATGACTTTTATTCAAGAACGCGAAGAACATTAATATTTTACGAATATTTCATGTTTCATAGTTCATTTACTAAAACTTGATATCCCTATCATATCAGGCTAAGACGTCATGTTTTAGGACCCCATACTACTAAATTAAAAAAAATCATAAACCTAAGCATATATACTTTCGTGGTTTCTACTCAAGAACACTATCAACATCAACTAGAAATTTGAAACAAAATTTCTTTATTTCTTGAAGTGCAAGCTTTGAAAAACCTTTGTAGTGCTTTAAACTTCAACTAATTAAGACTACTTTCTATCTATTTCCACATACTTTCTTTTATCAAAAGCTTGGTGACAAAATGGTGGTGATTATGAAAAGCTTAGGGCTCTTATTTATAGACTTTACAAGAGCTAGGGTATTTGGGTAATTTAGGCCACAAAATATACCACATAGCTTAACCAAGAAGTCTTGCGTATTTTTACGCCGTATAATACTCTGTATAATACTTTGTATAATACTTCGTATGATATCTAGGTTTCCTAGTTTGGTTAGTTTAACTAGGTTTTTTCCCCTTTAATTTCATTTAACCAATTAATTAGGTTTTAATTAATTTTGAATTTTAATATTTCTGAATAGATATTACTTATTTATATTTTGTATAAACATTATTCCGTAAAGCAAAAAGTCAAAAAGACGAAACACATTTTTTTGTAAATAGTATTTTTCGCGACAATTTCTCAAAAATGGAGAAATAACAAAAAAGTCGAAAAAAACGAAAAACGTTTTATGTATGAATAGTATTTTTCGCATTTTTTTTGGGAATTTTTTTTATTAGTTCCCAAGTATCTATACACCATATAAATGCTATGTTGTGAAATGTGAAAAGTCAAAACGACGAAAAATATTTTCTCGTGAATAGTAATTTCTGCTAATTTTTTGAAAAAAACTTTTATTGATTAATACACTATTTCATAAAATACAAAAAGTCAAAAAGATGTAAGACAGTTGACGATTTTTGCTAGGTTATAACCCTTTGAGATTTTAACTCTAGCTAGGTTTCGACCCTTATGTTTAAACCCTAAAATAACTTAAGATTTTATTAAGCATTAAGGTTGGATGCTTAAACCAAAACACATAATCATATACATAGAAAATCATATAATCCATTCTTGAAGCATTATACAATCTTTATTGATCACATAACACATAGTTTAGGTTATAGTTTTAATATCTAATCGTATTCAATCGTATCTATGAGTCGTTTTAGGTCTTTAATGTATACCTAAACTAATGTTCCATAGGTATTCATTTCACAAAGCTATGTTTAAATCTTAAGCTTTAATTTAATCTTTTAAGATCACATTTAATAATCTCAAAAATATCTGGGACATTACAATATCTACAATCCTCAATCATCTCCAATTTTCTTTAACATCATTCATATATAGGTCAATTTCCTCTTTGGTCTGACACTATTGTAAAGCCCCCAAATTAGGGCTTACACAGCCCAAACTTGAGTCGTCAAAATACACGACTATTATAATAAAGTACAAGTACAAAAATACAGTGCTCAATAATACAAAACTAAGTCTTCATTATGATTGTCACTCTAATTTACAACATGTGAAGACTATCAACTATCAACTATAGACTCGGACCATCACTCCATTTCCTGGCTAGTCCCAACTACATTCTCATTTCCTAAAGAACAATGGAACAAAAAAGAAAGGAATGTAATATTCCAAACCTAATAGGAATTATGTATTTTTTTTAATATTAATATATAGCTAAACATGTTTGTATTTAAGATTATGTGTAATTACTTTAATTCTTAAAGATGTATTGTAATATATATTATTAAATGAGATAAAACATCCTAAAATTTAATTACTGAAACATAATTTGAAAACCCTAAACCTAATTTGGAAATCCTAACCTAAAATTAGGAAACCCTAATTCAAATTAGGAAACTCTAAACCTAATTAACAAAACCTTAACCCTAAAAGGAAAACCCTAATGGCCAAACCCTAAGGATTAAACCCTAAACCCTAAATGGACATGTGAAATGACTACAACAACCCTAAAATCTCATCCACTCTTTGATCAAGCAAGCAAAATGAGAATTGACTTCCTTAAAGCAAAAATGGTGACTAGCTTGTCCATTTGATTTTTGGAAAGCCATGACTGACCTTGTAATGATTCAAATGCATGGACTAGCTATAATTAAGCCCCATAGCCTCTACAAACCGACCATAGCTTCATGATTATTAGATTAAACATAGCAAGCAAGAAAAATAGCTTAAAGACCATTAAACCTTAACCTAAGCTTCCCTATAAATAGAGAGCTTCACTTATGGTAAACCCACGAGATAGACTCCCTAGATAAGTCATAAATCAATCCCCATAAGCCTCATATCATCCTTAGATCAGAATCTAGGAAGAATTAAGCAAAGTTGCTCTTTTAAGGTAAAACCCTAAATTTCTTGTAGATCTTTAATCTTATGTTAAATGTTATGTTTTAATGTTTATAAATGACTGATCTTATATATATATATATATATATATATATATATATATATATATATATATATGTGTGTGTGTGTGTGTGTGTGTGTGATCTGGGTTGTTTAATTTATGTTTTATAACACTTAGATACATAAAATGATAGATTTTAACTCTATGTCCAAACTGCCCAGAAAATGTTATCTGACAAGCTACTTTGTCAGACATTTTGATCAGCCTAGTAAGTTAGTTTAATTTGTTTTATAGTCTATAGTTGTAGTGTGCCATGAGCTTAAGAGATAAAGACCTTAATCACCTCAATCGGATCACGGGTCCATGAGATATAAGGCCTAGAAAGTGCCTAGTCGATCACTACTCTCTGCCAGATATTTTCTGGGTAACCTAGAAAATGAAGAACAGTTTGACAAGGCTCCTTGTCAGACGGTTTAATCTTACCCTGTTAGTTTCTTGTTGTGTTTCAAGATTTATATTAGTACCTTGCCATGTAGAGTATACACAGAAACAAATAACACGTCCATCGAATCATTGAGCTGTGAGGAATTAATGGTCAAACATTGTTGACCTACCATGATTGGCTAAGTTCTGGGTTACCCAGAAACCCAGAAACAACCTAACTACCTAGTTTGGTCGAGGTTCATCTTGCAACTGTGATGTTGTTAGGATGTAATAGTGGAATATAGATGTACCCTGCTATGTGTACTACATCGAGATACACTTAGTTTTCCAAAATAGTTCACGATATGTGAATTAAAATCGGTCAAAGTAGGCTTTCAGACCATGACCGGCTGTTCTGGGTAGCCTCAAGAACATTCATCACTATAGCGACGGATTGCCTGTTGCTATAGTCTTTTAGCGACGATCTCCTTCCAGCAAACCCGGAAACTTATAGCTTTAGTGATGGACAATCTGTCACTATAGGCTTTAGCGACGATCTCCTTCCAGTAAACCCAGAAACTTATAGCTTTCGCGACGGACAGCCTGTCGCTATAGGCTTTAGCGACAGTCTGCTTCCGGTCAACCAAGAACACCAACTGCGACGGCTTTAGCGACGGACACGACTGTCGCTATAGCTTCAGTGACAGAAGTAAATAAGTAATTAAAATTAAATACCTTTAGCGACGGACTTAGTGATAAATTTATTTAAAATTCTTAATAAATAGTATATAGCGACGAATTGCGTCCATAGCTATATCAATGGGTCACAAATGTAATAAGCTTTAATAATAAAATTAATTAAAATACTTTTAGCAATGGATATAATATTAATTAACTAAAAATCAATCTAGGGTGCTTCTAAATTGACTTTTAGCGACGGACAAACTTTGTAAAATTAAAATATAAGCCTTTATTAATGTAATTAGCGACGGGTAAATTATATAAACACTATATAACATCAAATACAATAATTAAATCAACGAATCTACGCCGAATAATAAACTTAATTAATTAATTAAATTAGATACACTTTGTTAAATGTTCTAACAATTATTATTGTTATATAATAAATATATTTAGGCGATAATACACGTCTAGATAGTGCATACACTAATCCAGGAAAGTATTCTATTTTTTGTACATTTATGTATAAACTTATTATTCAATTTTTGAATTCATTAAATTATATTATTCGTGTTATCTATTATTGGGAAGTTATTGCTTATTGTTCAAGCATAACTTAAAGTGTTGAGCTATTCTTTGCGTGAAATTGACTTGATAAGATATCATTGGAAATCAATATTGTTTGGTTCAAAATATATACTGAAACTTTACCGGCAATATTACACTGACCATGGTTTAGGCAGTCAAATGGACTGGGCTCAGTGTATTTAGAACACTGGTAGGATGATATGCATACTCCTAGGTTATAAATAGGCTGATCCACTATTAAATAACCGAATCATTAATTCCTAAGTCTACATGACCTCTTGGAATGATTATTAAGTCCGATTGAACAGATCAACTTATGATTTCTAAGTATTTTTGACTGATAGAAACCATAATGTGTGTGGTTTGACAGATCAAACCTCAGTATATATAAATGGAAAAAAATCTTTTTAACTGAATGTTCTTTAAAATTAAATACGGTGTGAGTATAACTTGTTAATATTTACTTGTTGAGCTTTTCGTTGCTCATCCTTGCAAATATAATTTCATTTGCAATGTTGAATAATAATCCGAGATGTTCCAATTTGGACCCGAACGGGAAACGATCTTATTAGAGTAGTTGTATTACTTTTTTTTGTTTTTGTGTAAGTCTTTTAAGACTTTGATGTAATAAAGTACTTGAATTTAGAATCTATGTAACCGAACTTAAAGCTATGAAATATATTATCATCGTTTGTTATATCAATTGCGCTGTATTTATATTCTTAGATGGTTAAAATGTTATGCTGATTAGGTACAGTATTTATACGAACTATACATCTGAATGAGGGTATTTAATATTGAAAGTTCCGTACGCACTGAGGTTCCCCATAATGAGCGCCGGTACGGTATTTACCTTAACCGGAATGCGCCATTCTGTTGCTAGGAACAATCTTTATCCTTAATATTCTGAACTCCAGATAGATAGAGATTATTGATATGAAAGAGATATCCATAAGACATGAATCTATTCATCCAAATGAGGGTATCCAAACACAGTAATTGTTCTGACGAGAACTACTATCTGTTATGGGATACTGTGAACCTATGATGGATATAAGTTATGTATTATGGAATATTTATAGTTAATTAGTCAGCGTGAGCACCTAATCTGCTACAGGAGGTGTAGAGATTTTGGGGGCGTCACAGGGTGAGCTCAAATAGCCAGTAAATAATATAATGACTAAGATAATGATGAGTAAATTATCAATAGTTTTCAACAATGATGAGTTCTTGATAGAATACAATAGACAACAAATTTTAGATCAACAATTATAGGGAAATGATAGAATATAATAGAAAATAAGTCTAGAACAAATATCTGCAGTGGAATAAGGAATCCATTAGAAGAATCATGTAGACTATGATGTCTACTTACTTTTCTTTATCCGAAAAATCATCATCAGCTTTTATTATCTGAAACACCACTAGTCATGATCATGCCAAACAACGGTTCTTCTTTGGCCCAGGCCAAAGAGAACTTTCATCACGTGTCCTAAAAGTCACTCAACAATCATATTGTCTTTGCCCCAAGCCAAAAAAATTCACCAATTATATCATCTGTGCATCCAGGCCACATATATTCATAATAATTTAATTCTTGATGATTAGAAAAATTACAGTGATATAAATGATGAACAGAATAAAGTGATAATAGGATAAACAATAGATTTTAGAAGTTTACAAATTTTACTTTGTCCAGAATCAAATAATGTCCAAATTGTCAACATGATATTTAGAATATCGAGTCAAATTCAAGAATGATATTCAAGATTTCATAGTTATAGAATAATGGGTAAAATTAAATATCAAAGTTCAGGTAAATAGAAAGGTTAAGATGAAATGATATTAAGTGAAGCACAAACAATTAAGGAACATATAATCATTTTAAATTTTTTACCAAATAATACTTACCACAGTAAGTTTAAGAGTATAAAAGAAAATGATACTCCTTACCTTATCACGTGACTGAATACTATTTTCTATGAAATTGATCAACCTATAATTATATATAATTTAATTAGTAATTGTGACACCCTAAATCTGGGCCCACACAACCCAAACTTGAGTTGTCAAAAAACTACAACAAAATTATTACAAGGTAGTACAATGTTTAACAATACAATGTATAATAATACATAACTAAGTCTTCACAATTATTGCCACACTATTTTACAACACGTGAAGACTATGATAGCTATCCCTCAGACTTTCACTCCATCCCCCGGCTAGACCCATTTACGTTCTCATCTCCTGTTGAAAAATAATGGAACAAAAAGAAAGGGTTAGCTCAAATAGCCCAGTAAGAAATATCATGACTAAGATAATGACGAATAAATTATCATTAGCCTTCAACAGTTGAGTTCTTGATAGAATACAATAGACTACAAGTTTTATATCAAAAACTGCAGTTAAATTCTTGAACAACGTTTAGATCAATAATAGCAGCGGAATGAGCAATCTATTAGAAGAATAATGCAGACTATAGTGTCCACTCGCTTCTCTTTTTAGGAAAAATATCATCAACTTTTATCATCTGAAACACCACTAACCATGAGAATACAAACTCACAGTTCCTGGTCATAATTATGCAAATCAACAGTTCATCTTTGCATTACGGGCCAAAGATATTCAATATAACACCAACGGTCATGATTATACCAGTATTCAGCCTTTGGTCATAATCATACCAAACAACAGTTCATCTTTGCACTACGGGCCAAAAATATTCAATATAACACCAACGGTCATGATTATACCAGTATTCAGCCTTTGGTCATAATCATACCAAACAATAGTTCATCTTTACACTACGGGCCAAAGAGAACTTTCACCACGTGTTATAAAAGACACCGAACAGATGTATCACCTTTAACCTATTATATCACCTTTAACCTATCATCTGTTCAACAATTATATCGCATTTGTGCCTCTGGCCACAGATATTCACAACAGCTTGATTCTTGATGATTAGCAAAAATAACAGTGATACAAATGATGAACAGAAGAAACATGATAAACAATAAGTATCAGACGTCTATTTTGTGCAGATTCAAATAATGTCCAAATTATCAACATGATGTGGAGTGAAATTCAAAAATGATATTCAAGATCCACAGTTCAGAATAACGGTTACAGTTCAATAGAAATGTTTAGAAAAATAGGAAGATTCAGTTGAAATGATATTAGATGAAACACAAACTATTAAGGAACATATAATCATTTCAGAAAACTTTACCAAATAGTACTTACCATAGTAAGTTAAGAGTATTAAAGAAATAATATCCCTTACTATAGTAAGTTTGAATAATGGAAGATGAAAAAGATGGTATCCCTTATGAGTATAAAGGAAAATAATATCACTTACGAATATGAAGGAAAATGATATTACAAACGAATATGGAATAAAAGTGTCATGTGATAATTCGTGAAGACAAATTATTTTCATAAGAGACAAATAAGAAATAAATACAAAGGGTTATTCACCAACAGGCGATAATTCGCGTCGTAAGGTTATTCCCACAATTTAATAAAATTTGAATACGAAGAGTTATTCATCAAACAGGCGATAATCTATGCAGTAAGGTTATTCTCAGAGATTAATAAGGAATGAATACGAAAGGTTATTCACCAACATGCGGTAATCCGCGCCGTAAGGTTATTCCCACAATTTAATATATGGAAATAAATGACACATCTTATGAGTAAGAAATAAACGATATTATTTTCGAGAATCAAAGAATGGTAATCCCTTACCGTAGTAAGATTAAGAGTATGAAAGAAAATGACATCCCTTACAAGTTAGAAAATAATACCATTTATGATGATGAAAAGAATGATACCCCTTATCGTAGTAAGTTTAAATAATAGAATATGAAAGAAGATGATATTCCTTACAAGTAAGAAAATAATACCATTTATGATGATAAAAAGAATGATACCCTTAGCTTAACACGTGATTGGATATTGATTTAAATGAGGTTGATCAACCTATATATTTATAATAAAATTAGTAATTACCACATATAAATTTCAAAGTGTATGATAACTCGTATAATATGAACTATCAAAATTATATATATTTAACATAATTTTTGTAGTATAATATAACAATTTTAAAATAGTTTTAAAAATAATATTCCAAAATAAATCTTCCAAAAAAACTTTTAAAAATGAATCTTCTTAAAGAAGTGTCTTCTAAAGGAAGATTTGTGAATACCGTGAAAAATAGGAATTTATGAAATTACTACTCTTTACTAAAAGACTTACTTGAAAAATTCCTGCACTCTTTTTGGCTTTCAAACACTCAAGATAACCTTACTATTCTCAGAGAAAACTCATAAAACACTTATAGAAAATTTTTATGTTTTAGGTGTGATTTTTCTATTCAGCTGAGCAAGCTATTTATAGGAGAAAAAAATGGTACTATGTGCGGTAGGTGAGTGGTTGGCTTGCTGCACGCTAGCCTGATTTTTAATCTTTGCTGCCACCAACCAACCATTTTCCCAGCAAAACACAATTTACACATTTCATGTGGGCCCTATAGTGGGTTCACGTACTATTCACGTTACTATTCATATAAAATAATAATTAATTTTTTTTATATTTATTTTTCTTCTTATGGGTCCTACATATAAAATAAAATAATGCGACAACAATAATTCAACAATAATGTAAGAAACACGTTACAGATCAATATTAATTTAATAATATAAATTACAGGGTATTTGTTATTGTGACAATTATTAGGTTCAATAATTTTAAACTACAGTGCACCAACAATTACTGAGTCAATGATATGAAATACAGTGTAATAACAATTATTAAATCAATAATGCAAAATATTGTGCAACAATAATTATTGATGAATACTGTGCAATGACCACGTTATTAGATCAATAATATGAGATACTGTGCAATACCGTGTGCTACTGTAAAATACCATAAATTATCGTATGCTACTATTCTTTTATCACCGGTATTTTAACAGTTAAAAATGATAACACCGTTGACTATTTTTATTTAAAAAGGTTACTTCTGTCGTTTTCTATATCCGACAAATATTCCGTTATGGGATCCACCAATAATTAGTTATTTCGGCGCCGTCGTACGACTCGAATATTCCCCGATAAAATGAATATTTCCCGACAAAATGAATATTGTCCGACAAAATAAAATTTGCACATAACATCCTTAACCTTTAATTTTATCAATTTAACCACTTATTGTTTCAGAAAAAATATATATGAAGAGAAATTAAGTTTTGTATTTCATAAAATTCGAGGTCTTACAGTAACTACCACATATAAATTTCATGGTGTACACTAACTCGTGTATTAAGAAATCATCAATAGTGTTTGTATAATATAAATTTATGTTGTGTACAGAATAAAACATAATAACTTCAAAATAGTTTTTGAAATAATATTTCAAAATAAAATATTGCAAAGGAAGCATTTCAAAATAGATCTTATAAAGGAAGAGCCTTGCAATAGAAGATTTATAATTAGTGTGGAATGAGTATTTGTGTATTTATTACTCTTTAAAGAAAAAACTCACTTGAGAAATTCCTACACTTCTTTTGGCTTTACCAAAACTTTAGAGTAACCTTACAACACTCAAAGTGTAGTCACAATATATCAGTAGAAGAAAGAAATGCGTGAGAAATTTCTCTACCAGAGTTCTTTTATACACCATCTTGTACACACCAGTCCAACCTTTTCTGCCTAACTTTTATTATACTCCTACTATGCTCAATCTTTTCTTCCCTTCCTTTATCACACTCCTCCACTAATCATTCTTTCTTGCCTTTTCCTTCCTCATTTTCTTATTTTTTCTTTCCCACGTGATTCTCAAACAATAATACACTTACCCCACCTACATTTTCTTTATTTCTTATATTAATATACCTACCTCTATATTTCTTCATCTACTGAAATCATAATTTATTTCATTTATCATATTATATTCAAAATATCAATTAATAAATGAATACAATAATTAAAGTAATGCTACAATAGTAATAACAATATTTTAAAAATAATGTAAGAACATGTTACTGTGATAATTATTAGATTAATATAGTGCATGAGTTACTATAATAATTGTTGGCTTAATAATTTAAAATACATTGCAATAACAATTATTGACTTAATAATATAAAATACAGTATAATGACAATTATTGGTTCGATGAGGTGTATTTACTACTGTAATAATTATTAATTCAATAATGTAAAATACTGTGTAATAACAATTATTGATGAATACAATGCAATAACCACTTTATTAGATCAATAATATGAGGCACTGTGCAATACCGTGTTTTATTATGTAATACCATGTATTACTATGTAATATCGTGTGCTACAGTAAAATACCATGAAATATCGTATACTACTATTCTTTTATCACATAGTATTTTAACAGTTAAAAGTGATAGTATCATTGAGCATTTTTATTTAAAAAGGTTAATGTTGTTATTTTCTATATCTGACAATATTTCGCTGTGGGGTCTTACCAATGATTGGTTATTTCGATATCGTCATACAAATCGAATATTCCCCGACAGAACGAATATTTTCCGGCAAATCGAATATTTCTCGACAAATCAAATATTCTCTAGCATAATATAATTTGCATATAACATGCTTAAATTTTAATTTTTATCAATATAACACTTTACTGTTTCAGAATAATATATGAAAAAAATTAAATTTTATTCAATAAAAGTTGGGGTCTTACAATCTCCACTCCTTTTAAAATTTCATCCCCGAAATTTACATACCTGACATTTCGAAGAGGTAAGAATACTTAAATTTTATTTTAGATTCTAGCTCCCAGGTCCATTCCTCAGTATCTTGGTTCATCTATAAAACCTTGACTTGAGGTATAATGTTACAACCCAGATTTTTGAGAATTATTTTAATAAAAAAATAAATAAGAATTTAATAAATAAAATTCTTATAAAATGAAACAGGTTGAATATATATAAACATACATGTGTTATATATATTTATGTGATTTTTATGGTGAATTAGATATGTATATACATATAGGTGTGATATACACACACACACACACACACACACACACATATTAGAATAATGAGATTAATAGTTATTTTAATTATTAAATTAATTAGTTTGATTTAACTAATTTAGTGTGTAAATATATTAAACACATTTAATATATTTAAGATTTAAATTAAATAGTGGTGTAATATATTTTTTTTTTGAATAAAGAAAGTTATTTTCTTATTTTTGTTAATGATCAAAAATGAGAATTTTGTTACTATAATTAAATGTAACATATACTAGTATAATATTTAATATTATATTAAATGGATATAAATTAAAATATGAGACGAGGGACCAATATTTGTTTAAATAAATATTGGATATCAAATTAGTAAATTAAGTTAATATTTAATTTGCGATTAGAATATATTTAGTGTTTCAAATAAATTGTTGGAAACAATTTATGGGGCGAAGGAGGTGATTAAATGATACAAAATTAATTGTACAAATTAAATAAGTGAATTAAAATAGTTAATAGTGTAAATATTAATTATTTTAAAATTTTAGTCGTTATACAAAAAAGTGTTAAATTAATTATGTGTTAGTTTCATAATTAGTGGAATGATTTTTATACATTATTATAAATATATCAATTTTCAAATTGAATTTTATAATGCATGTATATATATATATATATATATATATATATATATATATATATATATGAATGAGATATATAGGTATATGATGGAAAGGAATAAAGATGTTACTGATTCATTCTTTGGTTAGCTTGAGGTGTAAGTTTATTAAATTTATAACAAGACACCTAGTATATTTTTATGAGTGGAAAGTGAATAAGTTGTCTTGGTGGGTTATCTCAGCAACAAAAAGCAATTCCTATCAGCCTTTTATTCTTAAGTTACTAACATTTCTTCTCTTAGTTAGCAGTTCAACGAGTTCATTAAATATTCTACCAAAACTTCTAGTTCTACCAAATTAGAAGAAGTTATAATAAGAGATTATTACTACAAAACTGAAATTAATGAAGGGGTGGAGCAATTTCTTCAAGGAGGAGGCTTAGTCCAGCCATGTCAAAGATTGAAGACGAACCAATCAACCAAAACTCAACAAGGGTAAATATTCGTTGGTTATTAAATTAAAAGAAGTTGCATATTAGTTAGTTTAATTTATTAAAAATTTGTTGCGGGAGAGTTCTTGTGGGTAAATCAAATGGATTCAGATGTATAAGGTGTGTGTGGTATGGAGATGTTAGTGTTAGAATGCTGTAAAATCTGAATTTTATACACATGCACACCATGTGTTTGTGAAATTGGTTAAATGAAAACACTTTCTCAAAATTAAGGAAATTTGATGCATTATTGTAGTAGGATGTGTAGTAAACTAAATTATAGATTGTTTAAATTGGTTGGGTTTGAAAATAATCAAGTTTGGAAGCTGAAATGAATAGGAAATTCTGCAGTTTTGGAGTACAGGAAATCGTGCCGGGGCGCTATCTGGTTGCGCCCCCAATGTAGTATTCTCAGCCAGACTGCGCCGGGGCGCAGTCTTTAGGCAGAAACATTGCGCCGCGGCGCAATCTGTAGGCTTTGATTTTTAATTTTTGTTTTAATTTATGAGTTTTTCAAAATGATTTATAGCAACTTGGGATGGTTTTAACGTGTGATTTAAATCATATGTAAAATGTGGAATCCAATGTAGATATTAATCTAAGGTTTAGAAACTTGGATTTGGAACTTATATGAAGTTTTAAGTTACATGAATTAAATTAATTCAAATGTGGTAATTAGCTTATATAATCTATATGACCGAACTTGTTATACTAATTAAGATTGGTAATCTAATCTAGGTCGAAGATTAAGTCTCAAAAGTAATTTGCATCTCAAATAGGATTAATATATATATATTGTGACACCCAAGATTTTTGGAATAATTTCAAATAAGGATTATGATGAATTAAGCAAATGTTAGTATTTAAAACCTAGTGTTGAATGATAGAGGTATTAAGGAATGATTTATGGAATGCGAAGAAGATTTATGAATGTGAATTAAGAAAAGAAGGTTGAATGTGTAAAGTATAAATAAGGTGCAACAGGAAGTATGAAATAAGTGAATTGTGTAAGGGTAAGTGTGATTAAAGAAAGAAAATTTTCAGAGAACGAGAAACTGTCTTGATATGTATATCAAGAAATGAGTTAAAATGTTTTTAATAAAATTTTAATTATAAAATATTATGTTGAGTTAAGAATTGAATACTTTTACAGCTATGACCATTATGAGGTTATCAATGTAAGTTAAGGTTTTAAAGAAGTAAAATATGATTATTATGAATTTAGTTGTTATTTATCAAAACAAATGTATAGCAATGTGCTATAAATAAAATACGTATGATTATTATGGCAATTATGATTCCGATGACGGAATCCTGTTAAAGGGGGAAAAATGTGAGGATCTGAATTTTCAGGATTTCTTTAATAATATTAAATGAGAATTTAATGAAATTATCAAGGTTAGTTTAATTATTTATGATATTTTATGTGATTTAAGGTAGGTGAAGGGATTTAATTAATAAATTAAATCTGTATAGAGATGGTAATAATTGATGTTGAATTAAAATAATTTAAAAGTAAATAAATGGTTCAAAAACAATTTATGAAAAATAAAAGAAATTTCAGGTAAAGGTACAATAAATTGTACAATTAAATTGTAGTGGAAGTACATAAATTATGATTTAATTGAGGTTATGTGGTAATGTGAAATATATGAAATTAGATTTGTATATATATATATATATATATATATATATATATATAAATGTCTATATTTAAGTGATAAGTATTTGGAATATGCATGTGAATGTTATTTCTCTATTATAAGATTTGATGATGTGTTTTAAAAGATAAATGAATCAATATACAAATATCTCTGCATTGATGAAAGATGTAAAGTCCTTAATAGTTAATAGACATTATGTTCTAAGGACTTAGACTGACAAGGTCAAATTTGTTAAGTTGATCTCGTATGAGTTAATAGCATTGTACAGTCCTTCAAAAGATCACTATGTACAAGGACTATGTATAGAAAGATCAAACTAGTTAGGTTGATCTTAAATTGTAATAGATAGGCCTGATCGACCGAAAAGAACAACAGTTTGGCAAGAGAGTTAAAGCATGAAGCGTAGACTACACTCACGTTCGTATTGTCTGCAAGCCATCAGCATAGCCAGTCATATGCTCACATTTCCAAAGCAGAATCATAGAGTGTCTACTCAAAGATCATCAGTATGAAGACCCTGAATGACCGACAATCAAACAGAAGATCCAAGCACCAACTCCATCAGCAAAGACTGATTGAGAAGTGAAGAGTCATTCAGATAGAAGTCTTATGAAATCACTCAAAGGAAGATCGTAGAGTCTTCTAGGAAGATCGTAGAGTCTGCCAGGTAAACGCAGAATAAGGCTCGGAGAATCAAAGAGTCCTCTCGGCAGATCGTAGAGTTGTCTCAGCATCGTAGGGCTAACTCTCGGGATCGTAGAGTCCATATAGACAGTCACTCTACGATTCTCTTAATCTTGTCTACGAACCAAGCAGAGTCAAAGAGCAACCTCTACATAAGTATTCAGAATCATAACAGCAATCCTCATGAGGATTATTCAGAAGGCTGTCCTTGAGCTGTCAAACAAACTAAACGAAGATCTCGTGCATCTATAGCATCTAGCCTTAACTGAGATCGTAGAGCAGTTCAAATCATAACTCTACGATTGCACTACGATTTACACCACGAGTCAGATCGTAAAATTGTAAAGCTAAGTCGTAGAATGAAAAAGCAAGCTTAGAAGTACAACGTTCAAGCAATCGAGCTGAAGATATTCAAATGCTACCTGCCATAAACAACCTTTGATTATACAGCAGAGAATGCAACTGAAGTTCGTAGAGCAGTCCTCTACAATAAAGATCTGGCACCTGAAGGTTCATAGAACAGTCCTCTATGACATATAGAACCAAGCAGTTCGAGCAAGCCTGAAGTTCATAGAGCAATCCTCTATGATAAGAAATCATCTGTTAAAGCTTAAACCAAATCATAGACTTATGCTCTATATACATAAAGCATAAAGCACAATGAAAATCATGAAGCATGAGAAGCATATCGTCAGGACTGCAAGGCTCGGATAAAATCGTAGAGTTAGTAAAGTCAATCACTCTCTGATCTACAAAGAAGCCTACGACAAACTAGATCGTAGAGCTACATAGCAGAACCAACAGATGACTCAACGATCAGAAGCAAGAAGCTACAACTGGATTGATCGTCGAGTACTTAAGTGCCAATAAGGATTGAAGACATCTAAGCACTTAAGTCAGTAGTCTCAAAATGAGTTGTTAATTACTTCAGAAACATCCACGTCAACACTTCTAAGGCATCTGCTATAGAAGAAGTCAGAAATGTCAGAATACTGACTTATGCGTGATGAGTGTCAGAGCAAAGACTTCTAGTATCATGCATCAGGCTCAAGAAATCAGAAGACTGTGTCCCAACGATCATATTCTCTAAAAGACCTGTCCACTCTATGAAGACTGGGAAGAACCCAAGACTGACATCTCTCTCCAGGGTTAAAGAAGACAAGTCAACAAGTCAGAATCTGCAGAGCACTAACACTCTGACTAAATGAATAAAGTATTCATAAAGAAGTCTAAAACTAAACATGCTTCAACGGGAGGATTTGCTACAGAAAGATTTGCTACAGGAAGATTTGTAACAAGGAGATCTGCAACGGAAAGATTTTTCAAAGATCTACATAAAAAGCAAAATCTGGAAAAAGAAAGTGTGTGGTGAATAAGCAAGAACAATATATACACGACTGAATCTGTTGAGAAGCTTCACCAAGAAAAACGGAAAATGCCGAAGGGCTGACATATGAGCTAAGAATCGAAGGATCAAGGGAGCCAAGAACACTTTGAGTAAAGAGGAGTACATAATGGGATTCTGTGTGAAATACAAGCTAAGTGTTCAACATAACTGCTGAGCAAAAAGCTTGTTGAAAGAACTCAGCAATACATTTCGGGTGATCATGGGTAGTTGCTGAATACAGAAAGAAGAAGAACATCAACCGAAGGGTACAAGAGATTCTAAGTCTGCTTGACTTAGTCTACAGTCCCAAAGTTGCTGGCTTTGATGAGGGCAATAGTGTCCTAGTCTTAATGTGACTGAAGGAACCAAGTCTGTTGGATTTGATGAGGGCAAGAGTGTCCTAGTCCGGAGGACTAAACCTTAATTGATTTCCTACTTGTCAAAGTAGAAGAGTGGAGTATGAGTTGTTCAGTCTCTGAACCACTTAAATCTCTTGTGTCATTTACTTTATGTCTTTTACATTTTTGCACAATAACTGCTAAATCTAATATCTCCCATACTGTAGATTAACACATTGAATTGAAATGACTCATATATCTTTAAGGGGTTTTTAAAAGTGTAATCCGTTGTGCTTGAATTGATCCCATCATTTATAACTATTATGCTTTCGTTATAAGTGGAAAAAGTTTTAATGATCCATTCAACCCCCCCCCCTTCTAGATCATTATTGTGTCCTTGGGAACTAACAATTGGTATCAGAGCAGGTTCTCACAAATATGTTAAAGCCTACGCTTTGAGTTGATCCATGACACAAAATTAGATTAGTGTAAAATTTCGGTATTGGGTATAAAAGACAAAATGAATTTAAGCTTACAAGTTGAAAATTGGTTGTGTAGGAAATCCAATGAATAAGCTGCCTAAGGCCATCCATGCTCAACCATGTGCTCAAAAGAATTATCTTCATCAGACAAATTGAGCAAAGGGAAATCAGTAGATTAATGGAGGAAGAACATAGATGCAGCAAGAGTTATGAATCTTCCCATTCAAAAAGGAATCCATAATCAAAAAGTGTTTGCGAAGCTCTACAAATGATGATCTAGGACCTTCACTCCATCATCAACCGTCAAAACGATTAAATCTATGGACTTCTCAACTATGTGTGACATTGCCCTTCTCAACAACCTGAACCTGAGGTTAAAAATCAAGTTTATCCAGGAATAAGGGATTCTGTCCACAGCACAAAGGTTTTGGTCGATGCATCAGTTTATGCAGCTATATGAAGAAATTTATGGTGTCACAAATAAAAACCAGAAGGAATGCAAATCATTGCAATAACAGCTATATGCTTCATCAAAATCAGAACCACTATTTGTCAAGTGATTGACAACAGTGAGGTATTTTATCCTATCTCCTCTAAGTACTGAAATTATCAATTATTGTATTGCATGACAAGTTGTTTATATTATTTATCATCATTTCTCAGGGTCTTGTAAAAGAATCATTATCTTCTTAAAATACTCTCGTTACACCATGTCACATCATTTATTAAATATTACTAGTACTCATGTGAGAGCTCTTTCAAATGATAAAGAAAATTTAGTGTTGAGATTGAATTTAACCTTCTATGATTGAGGAAATCTTAAAGATTTATCTGTAGCAATACTCACTTCCTTACATTAACTCTGTTCCTCTCAAAATCCAAAGAGGTAGTCATGATTGGTATTTATCCTACCTTAACTTTCTTTCGAGTTACTTTCGATTTTTTTTAATCTGAGTTCTTGATAAATCGTAGAGTATGGTCAGATCTATTGTTGCACTCTGAAGGATCGTAGAGACTGATAAACTCTATGAGCCATTAAAGCACAATACATAGAATTGATCATCACTCCACTAAAGTTCAAAAACTCAGTACTTCATGAAAGTGATTTATCAATCTTAAACCTCTCACACACATACTCATTTAGCATAAAATAACTGACATCATTAATTCATTGTTATGCACATTAAGAATTCAAAATATGATGATGTTAGATACTTAAAATTACTAACCTCTCAGGACCCAAATAAGTGTGGGTACCAAATTAGAAAATTTAACCCGCAGGTGTCTTGACTGATCCAAAGACCACTCAAAGAGGAACTAGATTAAAGAGGAATGCAAGGACAAGGTTCTCATCAAAGTGCGAGTCAACTCTACTATCACAGAAAGTTGAGAATACAAAGCCTACGATCTTAGTGTCAGAAAAAGGGATCTTAGAAAAGCCAAATTTAAGGAGAACACTTTATGATTCATTGATGAAGAATCCAATCATAAGGTGGCAGTATCAAGTGTGGGGGAGCAACATTCCGTCAAGCTTAGCAAATGCACAAGGCACAGTCTAACAAGGTCAGACCAACTCTACGATCGCAACACCAGTCAAAGAATCGTAGAGTAGACAGTACTAAGGCAAAATACTCTACTAACCAAAAATGAATGCTCACTAGAAGACCATCTATCTCAGAGATGAAAGCATTGACCATAGGGGAGCAATAACCAGGAACAAGTGAAGAAGTTATCAGAACCCATTAAATCTTCATACCCAAATCGTAGAGTCTCTAAACTCTACGATTGGTAACCAGATCAGCCATATTGCTCCAAATCATAGAGTCACTATGATCAACAACTAGATCGTAGAACATAATGTGTCTACGATCACACTCCACATAAACCATCCTTCCCTTGAACCTATCACAGCCAATTACCTGCTCACAGTTCATGTCATACAGTGATTAACATTCCCTCTTCCATACCAAAGCAGTCTTTCCTCAGATAAAGCGCCTCAAAGACAAACCAGGCCCTAAGTTTCAAACTAAGAGGCATGCCCTCTCTGAGATTCCTTAACTCTGATAAAAGACTGAATGTTATACATCACCTGTATTCCTTCTGAGCTCCAGATGTAAAAGGAAAAAGAAATTTTCTCCAACCAAAGCCGATATTCTTCAAGGAATGTTCCACCTGCTTTTGAACAGGAGAAGAGAACTGTGTAATGAAATCTCAAACATTTTGTATCATCAGAAATCACTAGTGACCAAAGTCTTTTCTAAGGATAATCGTAGAGTGAAAAATAAGTTACTCTACGAACGGACCAAGGTGTCTGTCAAACAGGGAAGTAATGTTCACGCTCTCCAAACTCAAGTGGTTAGTTATGCATCAGTTATGATAAATGCAAAAGTGAAGATCACGTTCTGCAAATGAATATCCAACACGTGTCTTCTACAAACTTACGAGGGAACTGATATAAGCCAAAAAAATTTCAAATTGACGATTGTCCTTTCCCATCAGTTATCAGTATCCATTTCTCTAAACTGTGCAAACTCATCCTGTACCAAAACCATTGTTGAAACCCAGAAACTCTTCAAACCCTAAACACAAAAGATCCCAGAAATCTATATACATCTCTATTACACCCCAGTTACTCACTGAAACCTTCATTTGACCAAACACCCAATTTACAAAACCATTGATATGGAAAACTGTCAAGTTATTTCCGGCATCCAACTCGACTTTGATAAGTTTGAGTCTTCTGAAAAGAAATTCAAGGATATTCTTACAATAGTGCAGGAAGCTGGGTTCTCAGAATGTTTGGGGGCAAACACCAGGGTCTACTCTGTTCTGGTAAAAGAATTCTATCAGAACGCAGTAGTAAACGATGATGAGTTGGTTTCAAAAGTTAGAGGAGAAAAACTCAAGATAGATGATACCGAAATCAACAAATGTCTGGGAATCACCATTGAAGATTCATCATCTCTCGAAAATATAGATACAGTTAAAGGAATGAGGTTGATGGGGTATGTGAAGAATCCAGAACTCAAGGGTATGAAGAAAAAGGAGTTTCCAGAAGAGTTCGAGTTCCTGGCGGAGATAGTAGGCAAATGTATCTTATGCAAAGACACCGACACGGTAAGTGATCCTCAACTAAGAATCATGTCTGCCATTGTCATGAAGAAGAACATAAACTTTGGTGCGATACTATATGGCTGGTTAGTCAAGGAGGTTGAGAAAATAAAGGCTCCAGGGAAGCCAATCTCAAAAGTATTCTATGGAAGATTCTTAAGCATCATCCTGAAGTGGAAACTGCAAAATAAGATTAGGGATAATGAGGGAGAGGCTTTAAATGTCCACAAGGTTTTTGTCTCCTAAACTGTTTGACAACTGGAAGAAGAATCCCATGGAAAATAAGAAATTAAGGATGACTAGCAGCAGTAAGAAAGATTCAAAGGAAAGCAAAGGAAAAAGGAAAGCATGTTCAAGTAAAGATGATTCATCTGACGAGTCTCTATCATTTGGATTCATTCCACCAAAATCATCCCTCAAGAAATTGAAAGCTGAGAAGATCAAGCCAGCAAAAAGACAAAGCGCTCGTCTTCAACAAATGATGAAATTCCCAGGGAATAAAAATGCAGGAGGTGTTTCACCTAACTTCATTGATCTCAGTGATGAAAGTGAGGAGGTACCTGTTGAAGAAGATGTGACTTCAAGTGAATCAAAATCTGAAGGTGAAGAAATGTTTACTGAAGAAACAGTTGCTGAATCAAGAGAAGACGATGTTAGTGAATCATTGAGAAATGAAGAACAGTTAGAAGAAACGGCTGCTGAACCGGTCAATGCTTCAAAGGAATCAGATTCTAAAGCTAAAGGCTCTGACAAATGGAAAGGAAAGGAAGCAACATTCGAAGATAAAGCACAAAAAGACTCAAGCTCTGAAAATGCTAAGTCAGAAAGTCTTGATCATCATGTTCCAACAGCTTCATCATCAAGTATTCGAAGGAGGATTATACTGGAAGCAGTTGAAAAGCTAGGGGCTATGTTGCCAAACAAATGGATTGATCACGGCAATGGTCAAATCAGAGTAGCTTCAATAACCATGGAAGATTTACTGAGCAAGTTTCAAGACATTGAGCTCGATCGAACTACAGTTTTATATGACCATAAGGGTCAGGAGTTAAGAAGGTTCCACCCTTGGATGCCATGGTTAAAAGCTATCTATTTTAGAGATACCAGCTTCATCAATTGGTGTTATTCATATTTTCCCAATCTAAAGTTGGTTTCTCAAAACTTCCCAAGAGTTCAATCCTTTCCAAATCTGCTGATCAAACATCTTCAACATTTCAAAGTCTATCGCAATGCAGAAAGTATAGTCATTCCTTATTTACTGTTGGTAAATCAAGATGAAGGTCAAAAGAAAAATAGACTTGTGGAGTCAATGGTCGTAAAGCATCATGACTCTACGACTGCAACAAACCAGTCTCTGCCAAGTATTCCCACTAATATACCCTCTGATGTTCCTTCATCATCGAACAATGATTTCTTTGATACAATCACTGCTTTTGACAACATCTTCAAAACTTCTACTACAGCAAAGGCTATCTCTGGAGCAGAAGAATTCCACAAGGAAATGCAAGCATCCTTTTTAGACATATCTCTCAAGCTCCTTCAACAAGATCAGACATATCATAAGTCCTCAGAAAATCAACAGAAAGAACTCCTGAAACTTCGAAAGAACAATGAAGAATCTATTGCATCTCTTTTTGAGAAAATAGAAATTTTAAATCAATCTCTGTCTCAGACTATAGAGCTCACTCAGCAGGATCTAAAGATTGAAGTTGGTAACACATCCTACCTGATTGAGCAGCTCATGGTAAATATTCAGTAGCTCTCCCAGAAAATTGATGACAAAAAGGGGGAGAAAAAGAGAAAGAGGATCAAGCAGAGACGAATGAAGCTAAAGGAGAAGAGCAAGAAGCAGAAAAGAGAACAAGGAGATAAAGCCTTGAAAGCAAGAACTGAGGGGGAGCCAGAAGAAGACATGAGCCAAAAGTCTTCAGCTGAGGGGGAGACATGAAGTCATGAGCAACAACAACATGAAAATCATTTAGAAGACATACAAGTACAAAGGAAGGTACATCTCAAACTGAACTAGTATGATCTGGATCCAGTATTTAGGATATTGTGTAATCTGTATTCAAGCTTTCATCAATGACATTCATATTTTCTGCTCTAGTAATACAGTAGCTCACTGTATCTTAAGATTCATTCATCAAATGCATAAGGATCTAGTATTGTTGTTTTGTCATCATCAAATAGGGGGAGATTATTTGGAATATGCATGTGAATGTTATTTCTCTATTATAAAATTTGATGATGTGTTTTAAACTATAAATGAATCAATATGCAAATATGTCTGCATTGATGAAAGATGTAAAGTCCTTAATAGTTAATAGACATTATGTTCTAAGGACTTATATTGACAAGGTTAAATTTGTTAAGTTGATCTCATATGAGTTAATAGCATTGTATAGTCCTTCAAAAGATCACTATGTACAAGGACTATGTATAGAAAGATCAAACTTGTTAGGTTGATCTTAAATTGTTATAGATAGGCCTGATCAACCGAAAAGAACAACAGTCTGACAAGAGAGTTAAAGCATGAATCGTAGACTACACTCACGATCGTAGTGTCTGCAAGCCATCAGCATAGCCAGTTATACGCTCATATTTTCAAAGCAGAATCATAGAGTGTCTACTCAAAGATCATTAGTATGAAGACCCTGAATGACCGGCAAGCAAACAGAAGATCCAAGCACCAACTCCATCAGCAAAGACTGATTGAGAAGTGAAGATTCATTCAGATAGAAGTCTTATGAAATCACTCAAAGGAAGATCGTAGAGTCTTCTAGGAAGATCGTAGAGTCTGCCAGGTAAACGCAGAATAAGGCTCGGAGAATCAAAGAGTCCTCTCGGCAGATCGTAGAGTTGTCTCAGCATCGTAGGGCTAACTCTCGAGATCGTAGAGTCCATATAGACAATCACTCTACGATTCTCTTAATCTTGTCTACGAACCAAGCAGAGTCAAAGAGAAACATCTACATAAGTATTCAGAATCATAACAGCAATCCTCATAAGGATTATTTAGAAGGCTGCCCTTGAGCTGTCAAACAAACTAAATGAAGATCTCGTGCATCTATAGCATATAGCCTTAACTGAGATCGTAGAGCAGTTCAAATCATAACTCTACGATTGCACTACAACTTACACCACAAGTCAGATCGTAAAATTGCAAAGCTAAGTCATAGAATGAAAAAAGCAAGCTCAGAAGTACAACGTTCAAGCAATCGAGCTGAAGATATTCAAATGCTACCTGCCATAAACAACCTTTGATTATACAGCAGAGAATGCAACTGAAGTTCGTAGAACAGTCCTCTACAATAAAGATCTGGCACCTGAAGGTTCATAGAGCAGTCCTCTATGAGATATAGAACCAAGCAGTTCGAGCAAGCCTGAAGTTCATAGAGCAATCCTCTATGATAAGAAATCATCTGTTAAAGCTTAAACCAGATCATAGACTTATGCTCTATATACATAAAGCATAAAGCACAATGAAAATCATGAAGCATGAGAAGCATATCGTCAGGACAGCAAGGCTCGGATAAAATCGTAGAGTTAGCAAAGTCAATCACTCTCTGATCTACAAAGAAGCCTATGACAAACAAGATTGTAGAGCTACATAGCAGAACCAACAGATGACTCAACGATCAGAAGCAAGAAGCTACAACTGGATTGATCTTCGAGTACTTAAGTGCCAACAAGGATTAAAGACATCTAAGCACTTAAGTCAGCAGTCTCAAAATGAGTTGTTAATTACTTCAGAAACATCCACGTCAACACTTCTAAGGCATCTGCTATAGAAGAAGTCAGAAATGTCAGAATACTGACTTATGCGTGCTTCGTGTCAAAGCAAAGACTTCTAGTATCATGCATCAGGCTCAAGAAATCAGAAGACTGTGTCCCAACGATCATATTCTCTAAAAGACCTGTCCACTCTATGAAGACTGGGAAGAACCCAAGACTGACATCTCTCTCCAGGGTTAAAGAAGACAAGTCAATAAGTCAGAGTCTGCAAAGCACTAACACTCTGACTAAATGAATAAAGTATTCATAAAGAAGTCTGAAACTAAACATGCTTCAACGGGAGGATTTGCTACAGAAAGATTTGCTACAGGAAGATTTGTAACAAGGAGATTTGCAACAGAAAGATTTTTCAAAGATCTACATAAAGAGCAAAATCTGGAAAAATAAAGTGTGTGGTGAATAAGCAAGAACAATATATACACGACCGAATCTGTTGAGAAGCTTCACCAAGAAAAACGAAAAATGCCGAAGGGCTGGCATATGAGCTAAGAATCGAAGCCAGGAACACTTTGAGCAAAGAGGAGTACAGAATGGGATTCTGTGTGAAATACAAGCTAAGTGTTCAACACAACTGTTGAGCAAAAAGCTTATTGAAAGAACTCAGCAATACATTTTGGGTGATCATGGGTAGTTGTTGAATACAGAAAGAAGAAGAACATCAACGACAAACATCAGCAGTATTCAAAGGTTGATCACAAGCAGCTGCTAAGTACCTAAAGATGAAGAAGAGTAAATGTTTTACTTAGCAGCACAACTCAAGTCTGTTGGACTTAATGAGGATCATAGTGTCTCGGCATGGAGAACTAAAGAAATCAAGTCTGCTGGACTTGTTGAGTACCGAAGGGTACAAGAGATTCTAAGTCTGCTTGACTTAGTCTACAGTCCCAAAGTTGCTGGCTTTGATGAGGGCAATAATGTCCTAGTCTTAATGTGACTGAAGGAACCAGGTCTGTTGGATTTGATGAGGGCAAGAGTGTCCTAGTCCGGAGGATTAAACCTTAATTGATTTCCTACTTGTCAATGTAGAAGAGTGGAGTAGGAGTTGTTCAGTCTCCGAACCACTTAAATCTCTTGTGTCATTTACTTTATGTCTTTTACATTTTTGCACAATAACTGCTAAATCTAATATCTCCCATACTGTAGATTAACACACTGAATTGAAATGACTCATATATCTTTAAGGGGTTTTTAAAAGTATAATCCGTTGTGCTTGAAAGTTTTAATGATTCATTCAACCCCCCCCCCCCCTTCTAGATCATTATTGTGTCCTTGGGAACTAACAATAAGTATAAATGTTATTAATTATGGAAATTAAGGGATTAATAATTAGATTAATCCAATTTTAAATGAAAAGCGAATGAGGAAGTTAATAAAATTGTAATTATTGATTTTAGATTTAATTAAGAATTATGGTGGAAATTTAGAAATTGATTGAGAAGAAATGTAATTATATAAATTATATAATAATAAATTATATAATTTATATAAGAAAATTAAAGTGACGTATAAAGGAAATTATAATTATATAAATTATATAAGAATAATTATATAATTTATATAAGAGAATTAAAATAATGAGAGAGTTAATAAATGTGAAATTATTGATTAATTGATAATTATGGAGTAATTTAAGAAATTATTTAAGAAAGGAGAATGTAAATATATAGATTATATAATATTAAATTATATAATTTATATATAAAGAAATTAATGTGAAATGTAAAGAAATGAAATTAAATGAGGAAAAAAAAGAATGTTTTAAGTTATTAAAAATTATATTTATGTATAATGAAATTATTATGACTTTTATGAAGAATAATATTTCAGAAATGTGAACATGTTAGTGTAACATGTTGTCCAAGTAACGAAGTGAAAGATTACGAAAAATAATTTTTATATGTTATATGAATTATTTTATGAATTTTGGAGGTATAAATTATCTCATATAATTACATGCATGTCATTATGCGTGTACAAAATTTGTCAAGTAAAGTACTCAAAAGAGGTATTAAAATTAATAATAAATCATGTTATAATTTTTGGTGAATTAAAATAAATATTTTATGTATAGTATATAAAATATTTATTACACGAAATAAATACTTAATGTATTAAATTAATTAATTATGCATGTTTTAGCTTATCTGAATTTTTGAGAAAAGATTAAATTGGTTGTGGTATGGCAAGGTCGGTGGACTTGAGCTCAAATTTTAAATTAATTGAATTGCACACATGACATATAATGAAAACAAATACACAATACTCCTTCTTCCACCACCACTCCCACCGCCACCCGAAGCCACCACCACTAACCGGGAAAAACCATAGCCACCAAGAGAGGAAGGATTTGATGTCATCAAGGAAGAATCTTAAGCATTGGAGGGTATAAAATCTTTTATTTAAGTTATTTTGTGAAATTATGATGTTAAAATAATTGTGTGGAAAAAATTGTAAATAGTTAGAATAATTATTTCAAATAATTTTTGGAGTCATATTTATGAATCTTATGATTTTTGGAATGATTATGTTGTGGAAATTGTGAAGAAAATGAATTATTTTTGGGTTAAGTTGGCTACTTTTCTGGCAGAAAAGCTGAAGAAAATTTTTTGGGCCGACCGCGTTGCGAAAATTACGGAAATGCCCCTGGACTTTCCGGGAAATTCCGGTTATGTCCCTAAGGGCGCAGAAATTACTAAAATGCCCTCAGAAGTGATTTTTAATTGAAATAAATGTTTAAAAAATTGTTTAAAAAGCATAAAAAAATTATAGAAAAATACTAAAAATATATAAATGATATTTGGGCATTAAATTTAATATTTTTGTAAAAATATTAAATATTGGGGATTCATATTTAAATGTTTAAATATTAATCTAATAAGGTTATAATTTAGAAAATGGTTAAATAAAATTTTCGAACAACCAAATACGCTAAAAATTTATCCGATGAGCCGGGTTGTCCGTAGTGAATGTATTAAATATTAAGTTATGTTAATATTTTAAAGGATGAGGTTAATATAATTAACCGTATTATGTAATAATTGGCCCAGAGATGATATTAATTTAGTAAATTAATATCATAAATAGATGAATAATTATGATTTGATTATTTTATGATCATAGGTTGATCGAGAGAGGGTTTTTAAGCTATCAATTAATTAAGTGGACATACAGGCAAGTTCTTCAGTCCTTTAATGTTAAATGTTGACTGTTGACTATTATAATATGACAACACTTGCTCAAATGCATGTAAATTATGTGTTATGTGATCTGTGGCTAATATGATAACTATGTGTACTCTCTGCAATGATGTGAGATATATTGCTATAATAGAAGTACAAGCACATGATGTATGACACACACCGAGCATATTAAGGTATGTGCTATGTGACGCATAAACTGTTGAACTTACTGAGTTGTTGTGCTCATTACTTGCTTAAAATAAACTTTTGCAGGTTAAGAAATGAATTTCAAGAATATCAGATTATGTAGAGACGAATTTTCCTAAAAGGTTGTGAACGTTATTATTATATGTTTATATTATGATGTAATGTGGATAATTTGTCAAGGTTACATGAATATTTTGTATGTACATATATGTTGGATCCGGATAGGACGAGTAGTGTTAAATTGTGAACCGTGAATGTTCAAATTAATTATTACATTAGAAATTATTATACGTTTTATTATGAACGATGCAACAAGGAATATTTGTATGAAAATAAATAATATTAGATTTGAATGTGAGCATTATGACATGGGTAATAAAAAGAAAAAGTTAAGGTTGCGATCCAAGGACTAGGATACAGATATAAGGATTTTAAATATCCAAATATTTTAATAAGAAATTATAAATTGAGTTAAGAGTTGAATACTCTGACTGTATAATCATTATGGTGTTATCCATTAAAGATGTGAATTATGGATATTAAAGAAATAAATTATGGTTATTAATGGGTTTAGTTATTATTTATCCTCTTATGATATTAATTTATTAAATTAATATCATAAGAGGATAAATAATTATTAATTGATTATTTTATGATCATAGGTTGTTCGAAAAAGGGTTTTGAGCTACCAATTTAATAATTGGACGTCAAGGCAAGTTTTTCAGTACTTTGATGTTAAATGTTTATCTGTTATGATATGTTAATTCTTGTTCAAATGAATATAAAATTAGGTGTTATGTGATCTGTGAATAATATGACCACGATGTGTACTTGGTGCAATAATGTGATCATATTTTAATTTAATCTGAAATAGATATGATGCACGTGAAATATATTGCTTTAGTAGAAGCACAACACATGATGTATGACACACACAGATCATGTTATGCTATATGCTACATGAAGCATGAAAGGTGTAAACTGTGGAACTTGCTGAGCCGTTGTGCTCATTCTTACATGATATAAACTTTTGCAGGTAAAGAAATAAATTTCAGGAATATCAGATTATGTTAGAGACAGATTACCTTAGAAGGTTGTGAACGTAATTGTTATATTTTCAATATCGTAATTCAATGTGGGTATATTTGCTAAGTTTATATTGATGTGCTGTATGTACATATAAATTGGGACCGGATAGGTCAAATAGAGTTAAATTGTGAACTGTAATTGTTCAAGATAGTTGTTACGATAAAGGCTATTATATGTCTAATTATGAATTATGAAACAAAGAATATATGTCTGGATATGAACAATATTAAATTTTGAATGTTGAGTCTTATGATACTTGTAACAAAAAGAAAATGTAAATGTTGCGTTCCAGGGACTAGGATCGAGGTGCAAAATTTTGAATGCTAAAATATTTTAATACAATGATAGAAAAGAGGAAGAAAAAAAATTATACCGAAAAATTTGGTAATTGATGACTGTAAAGTCAATTAATGGGTTAAATAAGGTGATTAAAGATTTATTAACGGATCGAAATTTGGACGTTAAAGAAATAATGAATAATAAATATGAAATTTAAGGTAATAAGGTTTGTCGAATTTCGGGGTCGTTACAGATGATATCAGAGCTGAAGGTTATAAACTTTGGGTAAACGATACCTTAGGCTATAACTTTAGTAAGAAATAGAAAGGTTAGTTGCGTGTTCTGAAAATCCAAGCGTATAGTAAGCTCGTGACTCATGATTGTATGGTGGAGCCCCTTAGCGAATGGGCAACTATGGCCTGACTAGGACAAGCTCCTCGAGCCATATGATTGTGGTAAGTTCTTGAGCCCAAATACGTGATAAGTTTGATGAACATGGGGGGATTAGAGTAGAGAACCTAAAGTTGAGATATATAGTTCTCAGATATTGACTAAGGTTAAGGAAATATGAAATATATAAGATTATAAGAAAGAGATAGAGATGTTAAGAAAGATCTGAATAAAGGTAACGAATTGAGAAAATTCATAAGTTCAATTAAGAATATATCTGAAAGAATATTTGAAATGATTTAAAGATGAATCTCAAAGAAAATTAGGGGACACCTGATTCAAGCAATAAAGATGACAAGGTAGTCTAAAAAGCATAGAAATAGATCATAATAACATAATCAGGAACAATAAGAGGATCGTATTACGATACGATCATGAGATAAGGAAATCCAATAATGAATAGATTGTAAAGTAAGATCACAATGTGATCCAATGAGAATGTGAAATAATAGAGAGACCTGTTAATAATCAAAAGGGTATAGCTTGATGTTATAAAGAGAAATGGTACTATGAAATAATACGATATGAACTCAAAAAATGATGAAACATGAATTACAGAAATGGTATGATAAGGGGGCAAAAAGCTCGGGTACGAATTTTAATTGAGGACTCACATGGTGACTGAGTTGCACTGTGAGGATCCGAATTTGCAGGATTTTCTTAATAATGGTAAATGAGAATTTAATTGATAAAATTATCAAGGTTTAAATTAATTATTATTTTATATGATTTAAGGTATGAGATGAGATTTAATTAGTAAATTAAATTTGTGCAGAGATTATGATAAATGGTATTGAATTAAAGTAATTGAAAAGTAAATAATTTTTTTTAAAAAAAAAACAATTTATTTAGAATAAGAGAAATTTCAGATAAATGTACATTAATTTGTACAATTAAATTATTATGAAAATACAGAAATTATGATTTAATGGAGGTTATGTTGTAATGTGAAATATATAAAATTAGATATGTATATATATATATATATATATATATATATATATATACACACACACACACACACACACACACACACACACATTTATAAACATATAAATGTATATGTTTAAGTGATAATTATAAATTTTATTAATTATGAAAATTAAGGGATTAATAATTAAATTAATCCAATTTTAAATGAAAAGCGAATGAGGAAGTTAAAAAAAAAATTGTAATTATTGATTTTAGATTTAATTAAGAATTATGGTGAAAATTTAGAAATTAATTGAGAAGAAATGTAATTATATAAATTATATAAGGATAATTATATAATTTATATAAGAGAATTAAAATAATGAGAGAGTTAATAAATGTGAAATTATTGATTAATTGATAATTATGGAGGAATTTACGAAATTAATTAATAAAGGAGAATGTAAATATATAAATTATATAATATTAAATTATATAATTTATATATAAAGAATTTAATGTGAAATGTAAAGAAATGAAAATAAATTAGGAAAAAGAATGTTTTAAGTTATTAAAAATTATGATTATGTATAATGGAATTATTATGACTTTTATGAAGGATAATATTTTAAAAACGTGAACATCTTAATGGAATATGATGTCCAAGTAACGAAGTGAAAGATTACGAGAAATAATTTTTATATGTTAGATTAATTATTTTATGATTTTTGGAGGTATAAATTACTTCAGATAACTACATGCATGTCATTATGCATGTACAAAATTTGTCAAGTAAAATACCGAACAATGTATTAATATTACTCATAAATCAAGTTATGATTTTTAGTGAATTAAAATAAATATTTTATATACATTATATAAAATATTTATTACACGTAATAATTACGTAATGTAACTAATTAAATTGTATGCTTGAATTTTTGGGAATTTTCGGGAAAGATCAAGGCGATGCACTTGAGGGATTTTAGAAAATAACTCACATGCTTATGATTTAAAAGAGAGAAGAAATAAAGAAAAGAAAGGAAAAAGAAGCAAAACACAAAAAACTCTCTCTCTCATTTTATTCCTCCCAACCGAGACCACCATCAAGCTACCACCACCCACCACCGACCACTATTGGCAGCTAAGGGAGAGAAATCAATGAGTGATGGCAAGTTTCAAGGAAAATATCAACCTTGGAAGGTATAAAAATGAATTTAATTAATTTATTTTGTGTAATTGTGGTGGTAAATAAATTATGTGGAAAATTAATAAATAATTAGAATATTTGTTCCAAATAATTTTTGGATATTTAGGTATGAATTATGTGATTTTTAGAGTTGTTTTGTTGTGAAATTTTGGAAGAAAAATGGTGTTTTTGTGCAAAGTTGGTATACTATTTTCGCTGCTGGGGAAGAAGAAGAAAAGGGCTACCGCGCAATGCGCGGCAACCAATTTTTTTTTTTTCTGGCGCAGGGTATAAATGACGCCGTTTGGGGCACGAAATTCGGTCGTTCGCGCATGGCGCGGTTGCGCTCCAAACGACACCGTTTGATAAGAAACCAAAGGAAGGATGGTCGCGCCTTGCGCGACGACGCACAAGGGAAAATTATTATTTTATCCCTGGCCTTTCCAGTAAATACCGGGCGTGTCCTAGACGCGCGGTAATTACAGAAATGCCCTCGTTCTTTCTGTAAAATACCGAATATGTCCCTAGGGGCGCTGAAATGACGGAAATGCCCCTGGACTTTTCGGAAAATTTCGGTTATGTCCCTAAAGCCGCGAAAATTACCAAAATGCCCCCAGAAGTGATTTTAATTGAAATAAATGTTTAAAAATTGTTTAAAAATTATAGAAAAATACTAAAAATATAGAAATGATGTTTGGGCATTAAATTTAATATTTTTTTAAGAATATTAAATATTGGGGATTAATATTTAAATATTTTAAATATTAATCTATTAAGTTTAAGATTTAGAAAATGGTTAAATGAAAAATTCGGTCAACCAAATATGTTAAAATTTGTCTGATGAGCCGAGTTGTCCGAAGTGAAGGAGTTGATATTGAGTTTTATTAATATTTAAGAGACGAAGTTAATATAATTAATCATATAAATTAATAATTAGCCCATATATGATATTAATTATGTAAACTATTATCATAAGAGAATAAATAATTATTATTGGATTATTTTATGATCATAGGTTGTATGAGGATCATTGTAGAATGGATTATAATTAATTCCACAATCCAGGCAAGTTCTTCAGTTCTTTAATATTAAATGTTGTCTGTTATGATATGTTAAATGCATATAAATTATGTTTTATGTGATCTATGGTTAATATGACAACTATGTGTATTTTGTGCGATGATGTGAGATATATTGCTATAGTAGAAGCACAAGCACGTGATGTATGACACACACTGAGCATGTTAAGGTATGTTCTACGTGAAACATAAATTGTTGAACTTGCTGAGCCGTTGTGCTCATTACTTGCTTAACATACATTTTTGCAGGAAAGAAATAAATTTCAGGAATATCAGGATATATGAGGGTTATGCTATGACACCAATTAATGGTATAGTCTAATTGTTCAATATTTTGGTAGAATAAAATATTGCGAATGAAATTGACAAAGTTATAATAGTATTGTGTATGCTATGGATATTATAAATATTGATCGGGTGAATAGAGTTTATTTGTGTGTTATTGATAATCATGTATTCTGATTATTATAGAATATATCTGGATGGGTTAAGTAAAGTTAAATGATATATGATAATGATTCAAGATTGTTGTAGTGGCAAAGAGGAAGATATATTTCATTATGGATTACGAAACAACGAATAATTATATGAATATGAATAATATTAAATTTTAAATATTGAGTTTTACGATATTTGTAACAGACATGAAAGAATAAGCAAAGGTTGCGATCTAGGGACGAGGATCGAGATACAAAGTTTTAAATGATCAAATATTTAATATAATGATTGAGAAAAAGAAAAAATTATACCGAAAAATTAGTAATTGATGATTTTAAAATCAATTAATGGATGAAATAAGATGATTAAAGATTTATTAATGGACCGAAATTTGGACGCAAAGGAAGATAAAGAATAATAAATATGGAATTTAATATACTAAAGTTGATCGAATTTCGGGGTCGTTACATGCACAATCTTTTATATGGGCATGGGACTTATGTTTACTTAGTTACTATGTGATAATCATTGAAATGTTAGAGTCGCGTTATCAGTATGCAGATGTTGAGGAATTGATTCTTATTTAGTACGTATATTCAATAGATAGATAATATTAAGTTTAGGCACGAGTTCTTAAAACTCATGCATATGGTAAGTCCATGACTCATAATCGTATGGTATGTTTTGAGTCCCTCAGCATATAGACAGTCTCTGATGTGCTCTCAGACTACATATTGCTAGGACAAGCTTCTAAACTCATGTTCTTGTGGTAAGTCCTGGACTCATAATGTGTGGTAAGTTTGATGAACTATACGGGGGTATAGAAAAGTTGGAGTAGCCAGGAATCTTTAGTATGATATATAATAATAGTCCTAGCAATAAATAAAGTAATTAGGTGAAGAGCAGAAAAGGGCGAATGTTTTGGAATTTAGGATATTCCCACTGTTCTAGCTTTGCTAGACTTCAAAATTTTTGGCCTCAGGCTAACTTCACACCAATGTGCTTTTAAATATACCAATGAATTTTAAGCGATTTAAAAAGTGTCTATGCTACTTGTTTCGGCTAGACGTTTTGAAAAGTTTTGACATGATGAATATTTAAAATTTTTTGCGGATTACAAATTGATAAAATAAAGTCTATGCTAATTGATCTGGCTAGACAAGCGTTGAAGAAATACAAGTCTAAGCTATTGGATTCAGCTAGACAAATTTTGAAATATATTTATTGAATTCATATTCTTTGAAAGTTATACCCAATTAAATTATTTGTATATGCACTCTGATGCTGAAATGAACAACCCTATAAAAAAGGGGACATAGAGAGATTACAGGTTGATCAAATGGTCACCCGGCATAATAAGGCACATGCATTGCAGACTAATCATTTGGCATGCCAATGTATGGATGAGATATCCATCACTTTAATGACAGATTGATCCACTGCCAGTGGTTTGCAGTATGAGGTACTCTGGGAGCAAAGTACTGTTAAACCGGGATCATGTTCAGCATATTATGAAAATCTATCACTTTAGTGGTTTGCAGTATGAGGTACTCTGGGAGTGAAGTACTGTGAAACCGAGATATGTGTTCATTTAGCATATTATGAAAGTTTTTCCAAAATAAATTTTTTTAATTCCTCGACTCTTATGAAGATTAGATGGTAGGATGTGGTAGCATTCTTTACTTGTAAGCGATAATGAATGTAAAAATTGTGAAGCAAAGAAATTATGAAATGTGATGAAATAGAAAATTGCAATGTGCAATGACCACGAGAAAGGAAGGAAAGAAAGATATGTTGAATGAATGCAAAGGAAATATGTATGTTGCAAATGAATGAGATATGAGTACACAGAAATTTCGAGGATGAAATTTTTGAAGGAGGGGTGAATGTGACATCCCAGGATTTTGAGAGTAGTTCTAAGTAAGGATTATGATGAATTAAGTAAAGGTTAGCATTTAAAACTTAGTGTTGAATGATGAAGGTATTAAGGAATGATTTATGATGTAAGCAATGTGTTAAATAACCTATGTGGTTGACTGAATATGTTGGATATATTACAAAGAGAAATGGAATGTGAAGAAGATATATGAATATGAATTAAGAAAAGAAAGTTAAATGTGCGGAGTATAAATGATGTGCAATAGAAAGTATGAAATAAGTTGATTGAGTAAGGGTAAGTATGATTAAAGAAAGAAATTTTTTCAAAGAATGAGAAACTATCTTGATAAGTGTATCAAGAAATGAGTTAAAGTTTTTTTTTCAAAGAATAATGAAATGTAATATTACAAAGAAATTGTAAATTGAGTTAAGAGTTGAATACTCTGACTGTATAATCATTATGGTGTTATCCATTAAAGATGTGAATTACGGATATTAAAGAAATAAGTTATGTTTATTAATGGGTTTAGTTATTATTTATCCTCTTATGATATTAATTTATTAAATTAATATCATAAAAGGATAAATAATTATTAATTGATTATTTTATAATCATAGGTTGTTCGAAAAAGGGTTTTGAGATACCAATTTAATAATTGGACGTCAAGGCAAATTCTTCAGTACTTTGATGTTAAATGTTTATCTGTTATGATATGTTAATTCTTGTTCAAATGAATATAAAATTAGGTGTTATGTGATATGTGAATAATATGACCACGATGTGTACTTGGTGCAATAATGTGACCATATGTGAATTTAATTAATGTTTACTTTTATGTAAATTTTAATCTGAAATAGATATGATGCACATGAAATATATTACTTTAGTAGAAGCACAACACATGATGTATGACACACACAGAGCATGTTATGCTATGTGCTACATGAAGTATGAAAGGTGTGAACTGTTGAACTTGCTGAGCCGTTGTGCTCATTCTTGTATGATATAAACTTTTGCAGGTAAAGAAATAAATTTCAGGAATATCAGATTATGTTAGAGACAGATTACCTTAGAAGGTTGTGAACGTAAGTGTTGTATTTTCAATATCGTAATTCAATGTGGGTAAATTTGCTAAATTTATATTGATATGTTGTATGTACATATAAATTGGGTCCGGATAGGACAAATAGAGTGAAATTGTGAACTGTAATTGTTCAAGATAGTTGTTACGATAAAGGCTATTATATGTCTAATTATGAATTATGAAACAAAGAATATATGTATGGATATGAACAATATTAAATTTTGAATGTTGAGTCTTATGATACTTGTAACAGAAAGAAAAGTAAAGGTTGCGATCTAGGGACTAGGATCGAGGTGCAAAGTTTTAAATGCTAAAATATTTTAATACAATGATAGAAAAGAGAAAAAAAAAATTATACCAAAAAATTTGGTAATTGTTGACTGTAAAGTCAATTAATGGGTTAAAGAAGGTGATTAAAAATTTATTAACGAACCGAAATTTGGACATTAAGGAAATAATGAATAATAAATATGAAATTTAAGGTAATAAGGTTTGTCGAATTTCGGGGGGCTATTACATCGGCATCTTTTGATAGCCAAATAAGCATATCTCATTCAAACCTATCCCATTCAACAGAGTTCAAAGAAGAGTAACCCAAGCAAGTTAATTCACTATGTTTCTATGAGAATTAAAACAAGCAAGGTTTTAAAGCATAGATTCTCACATTGGCAACATGCAACATGCATGTATATGTCTATCCTACAAAAAAATTATGCATACGCTCCCAAGGACAAATACACAACACACGTTATCATATTTTGGTCCAAACCTATAATCCATCTTCTAATTTCATATAGGTTTCCCTAATCAATCACTTACAATTAATTGATACATGAAGAACAAAATATGATAATCCAATCCATATGGTGCTAATCAAGAAAGAGAAAATCAATTCCAACAATAAATTGTATTAAAAAATGTACTTAGATTCTAATGTAAGAAGAGTAACTAATATTCATTACATAATCCAATAAGAATCACCATGTAACGAAGTACTAAGACAAATAAAGAGTTAGAAAATACACTTGTTGTCATCCAAGTTCTCTCATCCATCCATGGCTCCATCAATGGCTTCCAAGCTTGCTCTTCAACTTCTTCATTACTATTCCAAAAATTAGGGAAATTATGATCAAGAATCAAAGGTATGTAGGTATCCAATGAAAGAAAACTTACTTCCCTTATCTTCTTTCTCCCAAAAGTGTCTCTCTTTCTCTCTTTCTTTCTCCAAAATGAAAAGAAAATGAAAGTATGAAATTTTAGGTTTGGAAATGGACTAAAAGTTGAATCTGCCGACCTGTTACAGTACCACAGCCACGATAGTAGCAGGGCACCGTTGCGGCAGTAGTTATAATTTTTCTGGGCAGAACCTTTGGGCGCTAGTATGGACCATTCCTGCAGTGACCTGTTCTGATTTTTGAGTTTTATACTACCGCTACAGCGGTGGCTTTTGCTAAAAATTATCAAAATGCCATTCCAACTGGCATTTTCCTATAAAATAAAATATAAATAAAAATAATACATATAAATAATATAAACTACCCAAAACACAATTAAAACACATAAAACTATTAATACACTATATTTTACAATAATAACATAAAAACACATAAAACAAACTAAAATGCTAAAGAATTCACAAAATCATCATGTTCAAAGGTATTAAATAAATAAGTATAAAAATCAGTCATCAAAGAGAGAAGGAAGAAAAGAGAGAAAGAGAGCACTTTAACATACTCCAAGTGTGCGAGATCTTGGTAGCAAGATATAACAAAGGATAAGAAGGAGCCATAGTGGAGAGCCTCAACAAATTCCTAACAAGGAGAAAAAGTGCATCAAGGAGGTATAACTATGCCTTAGCTTGAATCTTTTAAGTTATGTTAGCATATTTAGTTATATATGCCTAGATCATGCTCGGATGTGGGATGATCTTGTATTGTTGGGGGACCATGGCGGGTTATAGAGGCACAAAGATGAATCTTGAAAGGTGTTGTATGTGAAGATCTATGTGTGTATGTTATAGATCTATGAAATAAGGAATTAATCCAAGTGGAAATGAATAAAAATGGAGTTAAAATTAATTTATAGCAATATTTTTAGTAAAACATGTTGGTGATGAACCATAAAATTTTTAGATCCATGAGTTGATGAATAAATAATGTTAAAATGATCATTAAATGATGTTAAAACATGAATATAAGATGTTAGAACTCAAGTTTGAACTCACTTGGAAGTGTAGAAATCAAATTATAGCACTTAAAAGCAAGATGGATCAAAACAAATAAAAATTGAAAATTAAGGATTCTGAGACAGAGATGCACTGCTAGCTCTAGCGCTGCATCACTAGAAAGCAGTACCGCACCGTTGCCCTAGAATCTAAGTTGACCGGATCTAGTCAACCTGGGTTCGAACCAGGTCAAGCCGGATAAAAAAAATTAAAAAATTAATAATAATACTACTAATAAAATAAAATAAAAATAAATAAAGTGATAAAGGATGAAACAAATAAAATAATAATGAGATTATTTTATTTGTAAAATAACAAAGAATTAAACAAATAAAATAATAAATAAAGAATATTTTATTTAAGAATGTTAAATGATTAAACAAATAAAATAATTATAACAATTATTTTATTTGTGGAGAATAATAATAATAATAATTAATAAGAAATAGTAGTAAAGTTATTGAGATTATTTAATTGATAAAGATTAATATTAAAGATAAGGATTCCATTAAGCAAATAAAATAATCAAGTTATTTTATTCGTGAGAGGTAATAAGATAAAATGATAAAGATTAATTGTGAAGGAGATAATTAATGTGCAATAGGATAATTAATGAGATTATTTTATTTGTGAAATGCAATAATGTATTTATGATTATTTTTCAGGGTTGATAATAATGTCTCATGAGAAATGTTTAAACAAATAAAATAACAATAATAAGATTATTTTATTTGTGAGGGTAATAATAAAGATTAGTAAATAATTATATAAAAAATGATTAAACAAATAAAATAATAGCAAATATTATTTTATTTGTAGACAATGAGCATGAGACGTAATATTGAACCCTCAACAATAAAATTTTATTGAAGTTATGATCTTAAAGGGTAATTATTAAACAAATAAACTACCAATAAAAGTTATTTTATTTGTAGAAAATGAATGTGGAGAAGTAATAGTTATATCAAAAAGTGAAACTGAGGAAGCGGAGCTGTTAGAGGATGTAACTTCTAATACCGTATTGTACAAATGGAATCCGAAGACGACGTATCTGATTCAGGAATGACGGAAGGTTTCTTTGAGATGTGGACTAGTATGAATAACTTAGTAACTCAGAATTTTGAGATGGAAAATACGATACAGGAATTGGAGGCGAGAGTTCGAGACCTTAAGACTAGTAACCTATAATGTTCCGAACTTATGAGAATCTTGTAATACGACTTTATATGAATAAATAAAAATTGAATTATGTTCATAATGTATTTTATGATTTTTCTATGTGTAGGATTTTATGTTTTGATTTAAGTAGTTAACCTTAACACTTATTAAAATTAAAAAAATTATTTTAAGGTTAAAACCTAAACCCTAAGAGTTATAACCTAGCAATGATCATCAATCGTCTCAAGTCTTTTTGACTTTTCGTATTTCATGAAATGGCATTTGTACGGGATATAAATGTATATTAGCCAATAAAAAAAAAATTCCCGAAAATTGCAGAGAACACTATTCATGAGAAAACGACTTTTGTCGTTTTGACTTTTTCATTTCACGACATAACATTTATACGGGGTATAGATACCAAGGAGTTAATAATATTTTTTTTCCGAAGGAAAGCACTACTGACGCAAAAAATGTTTTTTTTTTTTTTTGTGTGGTCATTTTTCCATTTTTTGAGAAATCGTCATGAAAAACACTCTTCATAAGAAAACACATTTCGTCTTTTTGACTTTTCATTTTATGAAATATCATTTATACGAAATATAAGTAAGAAATATCTATTAAAAAATGTTAAAATTCAAAATTTATTAAAAGATAATTAATTGGTGAAAATAAAACTAACGAAAGAAAATCTAAGTATTATACGAAAGATTATATGAGATTAATACGAGGTATAATACGAGTAGAATACGAATATTATACGATATATTATATGAAGGAAATACATATAAATATTTATATATTATACTATTTATCTAATTAGTTGAAATCAAAGTAGTATGTAACTAATAGTCTAACTAAAAAGAAATCAATCAATCACATTCAAGTATGATTAATTATTGATCCATCACAGCCAAGCTAGAAAAAATAAGCTGGAGTAACCAAACTAGGAAAACTAATACGATTACAGAAACTAGAAATCGAAATGGACTAATCAAAACCAAGAAAACCTAATTAACTATCCATGTGAAATTTTTTGACCAATCATGCAAAATGATGATGCTAACATGATGTCACCTAGGTGACATCATCACTAAAGTGGGCGGCATTATGAGGGATTAAAAGGAAAATATTTTTGGTACTAAAGTGTAACAAGTCAATCCCCTAACGTGTAATTAGCGAAACCTTGTTTTCCTATAAATACCAAGTCATTCCTTCCTTAAATCCTTACATTTTTTTCAGCATTTTCAAGAGCAAACACACTATAATTATATTCTGAGAGATATTGTGAGATAAATTATTT
>OX359269.1:20115869-20257016 GCA_947179155.2 Hedera helix | reverse complement strand
CGTTATACATCGGTTAGCCTCAAAAGGAGCAATCCAATCACTCTCTCATTGAAAACAATGCGTACAACGCACACAAGTCTTCATTTGAGGAAACTTGCAATTCGTTTCGTTATTTCCTCAAAATTTACAAACAAATCGGTGATTAAGAGTCATATTACTTCGTTACACATCGGTTAGCCCAAAAGGAGCAATCCTATCACTCTCGCATTGAAAACAATGCCTACAACGCACTTAAGTCTTCATTTGAGCAAACTTGCTATTCGTTTCGTTATTTCCACAAAATTTGCAAACAAATCGGTGATTAAGAGTCGTTTTACTTCGTTATACATCGGTTAGCCCCAAAAGGAGCAATCCTTTCACTCTCGCATTGAAAATAACGCGTACAACGCACACAAGTCTTCATTTGAGGAAACATGCTATCCGTTTCGTTATTTCCTCAAAATTAGCAAACAAATAGGTGATTAAGTGTCATATTACGTACAACGCACACAAGTCTTCATTTGAGGAAACTTGCTATTCATTTCGTTATTAGCTCAAAATTTGCAAACTAATAGGTGACTAAGAGTCATATTACTTCGTTATACATCGGTTAGCCTCAAAATGAGCAATCCTATCACTCTCGCATTGAAAACAATGCGTACAACGCACACAAGTCTTTATTTGAGGAAACTTGTTATTCGTTTCGTTATTTCCTCAAAATTTGCAAACAAATCGGTGATGAATAGTCATATTACTTCGTTATACATCGGTTAGCCCAAAAGGAGCAATCCTATCACTCTCGCATTGAAAACAATGCGTACAACGCATACAAGTCTTCATTTGATTGCTATTCATTTCGTTATTAGCTCAAAATTTGCAAACAAATCGGTGATTAAGAGTCATATTACTTCGTTATACATCGGTTAGCCTCAGAAAGAGCAATCCTATCACTCTCGCATTGAAAATAATGCGTACAATGCGCACAAGTCTTCATTTGAGGAAACTTGCTATTCGTTTCGTTATTTCCTCAAAATTTGCAAACTAATCGGTGATTAAGAGTCATATTACTTCGTTATACATCGGTTAGCCCAGAAGGAGCAATCCTATCACTCTAGCATTGAAAACAATGCGTACAACGCACTTAAGTCTTCATTTGAGGAAACTTGCTATTCGTTTCGTTATTTCCACAAAATTTGCAAACAAATCGGTGATTAAGAATCATATTACTTCGTTATACATCGGTTAGCCCCAAAAGGAGCAATCTTATCACTCTCACATTGAAAACAATGTGTAAAAAAAATACAAGTCTTCATTTGAGGAAACTTGATAATTGTTTCGTTATTAGCTCAAAATTTGCAAACAAATAGGTGATTAGGAGTCATATTGCTACGTTATACATCGGCTAGCCCCAAAAGGAGCAATCCTATCACTCTCGCATTGAAACCAATGTGTACAACGCACACAAGTCTTCATTTGAGAAAACTTGCTATTCATTTTGTTAGTAGCTCAAAATTTGCAAACAAATAGATGATTAAGAGTCATATTACTTCGTTGTACATCGGTTAGCCTCAAAAGGAGCAATCCTATCACTCTCGCATTGAAAACAATGCATACAACGCACACAAGTCCTCATTTGAGGAAACTTGTTATTCCTTTCGTTATTAGCTCAAAATTTGCAAACTAATAGATGATTAAAAGTCATATTACTTCGTTATAAATCGGTTAGCCCCAAAAGGAGCAATCCTATCACTCTCGCATTGAAAACACTGCGTACAACGCACACAAGTATTTATTTGAGGAAACTTGCTATTCGTTTCGTTATTTCCTCAAAATTAGCAAACAAATAGGTGATTAAGTGTCATATTACTTCGTTATACATCGATTAGCCTCAAAAGGAGCAATCCTATCACTCTCGCATTGAAAACAATGCGTACAACGCACACAAGTCCTCATTTGATTGCTATTCATTTCGTTATTAGCTCAAAATTTGCAAACAAATCGGTGATCAAGAGTCATATTACTTCGTTATACATCGGTTAACCTCAGAAAGAGCAATCCTATCACTCTCGCATTGAAAACAATGCGTACAATGCGCACAAGTCTTCATTTGAGGAAACTTGCTATTCGTTTCGTTATTTCCACAAAATTTGCAAACTAATCGGTGATTAAGAGTCATATTACTTCGTTATACATCGGTTAGCCCAAAAGGAGCAATCCTATCACTCTAGCATTGAAAACAATGCGTACAACGCACTTAAGTCTTCATTTGAGGAAACTTGCTATTCGTTTCGTTATTTCCACAAAATTTGCAAACAAATCGGTGATTAAGAGTCATATTACTTCGTTATACATCGGTTAGTCCCAAAAGGAGCAATCTTATCACTCTCACATTGAAAACAATGCGTACAACGCATACAAGTCTTCATTTGAGGAAACTTGATAATTGTTTCGTTATTTGCTCAAAATTTGCAAACAAATAGGTGATTAGGAGTCATATTACTACGTTATACATCGGCTAGCCCCAAAAGGATCAATCCTATCACTCTCGCATTGAAAACAATGCGTACAACGCACACAAGTTCTCATTTGAGGAAACTTGCTATTCGTTTCGTTACTAGCTCAAAATTTGCAAACTAATAGATGATTAAAAGTCATATTACTTCGTTATAAATCGGTTAGTTCCAAAATGAGCAATCCTATCACTCTCGCATTGAAAATAACGCGTACAACGCACTCTAGTCTTCATTTGGGGAAACATGCTATCCGTTTCGTTATTTCCTCAAAATTAGCAAACAAATAGGTGATTAAGTGTCATATTACGTACAACGCACACAAGTGTTCATTTGAGGAAACTTGCTATTCATTTCGTTATTAGCTCAAAATTTGCAAACTAATAGGTGATTAAGAGTCATATTTCTTCGTTATACATCGGTTAGCCTCAAAAGGAGCAATCCTATCACTCTCGCATTGAAAACAATGCGTACAACGCACACAAGTGTTTATTTGAGGAAACTTGCTATTCGTTTCGTTATTTCCTCAAAATTTGCAAACAAATCGGTGATGAGGAGTCATATTACTTCGTTATACATTGGTTACCCAAAAGGAGCAATCATATCACTCTCGCATTGAAAACAATGCGTACAACGCACACAATTCTTCATTTGATTGCTATTCATTTCATTATTAGCTCAAAATTTGCAAACAAATCGGTGATTAAGGGTCATATTACTTCGTTATACATCAGTTAGACTCAAAAGGAGCAATCCTATCACCCCTGCATTGAAAACAATGCGTACAACGCACACAAGTCTTCATTTGAGGAAACTTGCTATTCGTTTCGTTATTTCCTCCAAATTTGAAAACTAATCGGTGATTAAGAGTCATATTACTTCGTTATACATCGGTTAGCCCCAAAAGGAGCAATCCTATCACTCTCGCATTGAAAATAACGCGTACAACGCACACAAGTCTTCATTTGAGGAAACATGCTATCCGTTTCGTTATTTCCTCAAAATTAGCAAACAAATAGGTGATTAAGTGTCATATTACGTACAACGCACACAAGTCTTCATTTGAGGAAACTTGCTGTTCGTTTCGTTATTAGCTCAAAATTTGCAAACTAATAGGTGATTAAAAGTCGTATTACTTCGTTATACATCGGTTAGCCTCAAAAGGAGCAATCCTATCACTCTCGCATAGAAAACAATGCGTACAACGCACACAAGTCTTTATTTCAGGAAACTTGCTATTCGTTTCGTTATTTCCTCAAAATTTGCAAACAAATCGGTGATGAAGAGTCATATTACTTCGTTATACATCGGTTAGCCTCAAAAGGAGCAATCCTATCACTCTCGCATTGAAAACAATGCGTACAATGCAAACAAGTCTTCATTTGAGGAAACTTGTTATTCGTTTAGTTATTTCCTCAAAATTTGCAAACTAATCCGTGATTAAGAGTCATATTACTTCGTTATACATCGGTTAGCCCCAAAAGGAGCAATCCTATCACTCTCGCATTGAAAACAATACGTACAACGCAAACAAGTCTTCACTTGAGGAAACTTGCTAATCGTTTCGTTATTAGCACAAAATTTGCAAACTAATAGGTGATTAAGAGTCATATTACTTCGTTATACATCGGTTAGCCCCAAAAGGAGCAATCCTATCATTCTCGCATTGAAAACAATGCGTACAACGCACACAAGTCTTCATTTGAGGAAACTTGATAATTGTTTCGTTATTAGCTCAAAATTTGCAAACAAATAGGTGATTAGGAGTCATATTACTTCGTTATACATCGGTTGGCCCCAAAAGGAGCAATCCTATCACTCTCGCATTGAAAACAATGCGTACAACGCACACAAGTCTTTATTTGAGGAAATTTGCTATTCGTTTCGTTATTTCCTCAAAATTTGCAAACTAATCGGTGATTAAGAGTAATATTACTTCGTTATACATCGGTTAGCCCCAAAAGGAGCAATCCTATCACTCTCGCATTGAAAACAATGCGTACAACGCACACAAGTCTTCATTTGAGGAAACTTGTTATTCGTTTCGTTATTAGCACAAAATTTGCAAACTAATAGGTGATTAAGAGTCATATTACTTCGTTATACATCGGTTAGCCCCAAAAGGCGCAATCCTATCACTCTCGCTTTGAAAATAATGCATACAACGCACACAAGTCTTCATTTGAGGAAACTTGCTATTCGTGTCGTTATTAGCTCAAAATTTGCAAACTAATAGGTGATTAAGAGTCATATTACTTCGTTATACATCGGTTAGCCCCAAAAGGCGCAATCCTATCACTCTCGCATTGAAAACAATGCGTACAACGCACACAAGTCTTCATTTGAGGAAACTTGATAATTGTTTCGTTATTAGCTCAAAATTTGCAAACAAATAGGTGATTAGGAGTCATATTACTTCGTTATACATCGGTTGGCCCCAAAAGGAGCAATCCTATCACTCTCGCATTGAAAACAATGCGTACAACGCACACAAGTCTTTATTTGAGGAAATTTGCTATTCGTTTCGTTATTTCCTCAAAATTTGCAAACTAATCGGTGATTAAGAGTCATATTACTTCGTTATACATCGGTTAGCCCCAAAAGGAGCAATCCTATCACTCTCGCATTGAAAACAATGCGTACAACGCACACAAGTCTTCATTTGAGGAAACTTGTTATTCGTTTCGTTATTAGCACAAAATTTGCAAACTAATAGGTGATTAAGAGTCATATTACTTCGTTATACATCGGTTAGCCCCAAAAGGCGCAATCCTATCACTCTCGCATTGAAAACAATGCGTACAACGCACACAAGTCTTCATTTGAGGAAACTTGATAATTGTTTCGTTATTAGCTCAAAATTTGCAAACAAATAGGTGATTAGGAGTCATATTACTTCGTTATACATCGGTTGGCCCCAAAAGGAGCAATCCTATCACTCTCGCATTGAAAATAATGCGTACAACGCACACAAGTCTTCATTTGAGGAAACTTGATAATTGTTTCGTTATTAGCTCAAAATTGGCAAACAAATAGGTGATTAGGAGTCATATTACTACGTTATACATCGGCTAGCCCCAAAAGGAGCAATCCTATCACTCTCGCATTGAAAACAATGCGTCCAACGCACACAAGTCTTCATTTGAGGAAACTTGCTATTCATTTCGTTAGTAGCTCAAAATTTGGAAACAAATAGGTGATTAAGAGTCATATTACTTCGTTATACATCGGTTAGCCCCAAAAGAAGCGATCCTATCACTCTTGCATTGAAAACAATGCGTACAACGCACACAAGTCTTCATTTGAGGAAACTTGCTATTTGTTTCGTTATTTCCTCAAAATTTGGAAACAAATCGATGATTAAGAGTCATATTACTTCATTATACATCGGTTAGCCCCAAAAGGAGCAATCCTATCACTCTCGCATTGAGAACAATGCGTACAACGCACACAAGTCTTCATTTTAGTAAACATGCTATCCGTTTTGTTATTTCCTCAAATTTAGCAAACAAATAGGTGATTAAGTATCATATTACTTCGTTATACTTCGATTAGCCTCAAAAGGAGCAATCCTATCACTCTCGCATTGAAAACAATGCGTACAACACACACAAGTCCTCATTTGAGGAAACTTGCTATTCGTTTCGTTATTAGCTCAAAATTTGCAAACTAATAGGTGATTAAGAGTTATATTACTTCGTTATACATTGGTTAGCCTCAAAAGGAGCAATCCTATCACTCTCGCATTGAAAAAATGCGTACAACGCGCACAAGTTTTCATTTGAGGAAACTTGCTATTCGTTTCGTTATTTCCTCAAAATTTGCAAACAAATCGGTGATTAAGAGTCATATTACTTTGTTATACATCGGTTAGCCCCAAAAGGAGCAATCCTATCACTCTCGTATTGAAAACAATGCGTACAACGCACTTAAGTCTTCATTTGAGAAAACTTGCTATTCGTTTCGTTATTTCCATAAAATTTGCAAACAAATCGGTGATTAAGACTTATATTACTTCGTTATACATCGGTTAGCCCCAACACGAGCAATCCTATCACTCTCGCATTGAAAACAATGCGTACAACGCACACAGGTTTTCATTTTAGGAAACATGCTATCCGTTTCGTTATTTCCTCAAAATTAGCAAACAAATAGGTGATTAAGTTTCATATTACTTCGTTATACATCGATTTGCCTCAAAAGGAGCAATCATATCACTCTCGCATTGAAAACAATGCGTACAACGCACACAAGTCCTCATTTGAGGAAACTTGCTATTCGTTTCGTTATTAGCTCAAAATTAGCAAACTAATAGATGATTAAGAGTCATATTACTTCGTTATACATCGGTTAGCCGCAAAAGGAGCAATCCTATCACTCTCACATTGAAAACAATGCGTACACCGCACACAAGTCTTCATTTGAGGAAACTTGCTATTCGTTTCGTTATTTCCTCAAAATTTGCAAACAAATCGGTGATTAAGATTCATATTACTTCGTTATACATCGGTTATCCCCAAAAGGAGCAATCCTATTACTCTCGCATTGAAAACAATGCATACAATGCACACAAGTCTCCATTTGAGGAAACTTGCTATTCGTTTCGTTATTAGCACAAAATTTGCATACTAATAGGTGATTAAGAGTCATATTACTTCGTTATACATCGGTTAGCCCCAAAAGGAGCAATCCTATCACTCTCGTATTGAAAACAATGCGTACAATGCACACAAGTCTTCATTTGAGGAAACTAGATAATTGTTTCGTTATTAGCTTTAAATTTGCAAACAAATAGGTGATTAGGGGTCATATTACTACGTTAGACATCGACTAGCTACAAAAGGAGCAATCCTATCACTCTCGCTTTGAAAACAATGCGTACAACGCACACAAGTCTTCAATTGAGGAAACTTGCTATTCGTTTCGTTATTTCCTCAAAATTTGCAAACAAATCGGTGATTAAGAGTCATATTACTTCGTTATACATCGGTTAGCCTCAAAAGGAGCAATCCTATCACTCTCGCGTTGAAAACAATGCGTACAAAGCATACAAGTCTTCATTTGAGGAAACTTGCTATTCGTTTCGTTATTTCCTCAAAATTTGCAAACAAATCGGTGATTAAGAGTCATATTACTTCGTTATACATCGGTTAGCCCCAAAAGGAGCAATCCTATCACTCTCGCATTGAAAATAATATGTACAACGCACTTCAGTCTTCATTTGAGGAAACTTGCTATTCGTTTCGTTATTAGCTCAAAATTAGCAAACAAATAGGTGATTAAGTGTCATATTACTTCGTTATACATCGATTAGCCTCAAAAGGAACAATCCTATCACTCTCGCATTTAAAACAATGTGTACAACACACACAAGTCCTCATTTAAGGAAACTTGCTATTCGTTTCGTTATTAGCTCAAAATTTGCAAACTAATAGGTGATTAAGAGTCATATTACTTCGTTATACATCGGTTTGCCTCAAAAGGAGCAATCCTATCACTCTCGCGTTGAAAACAATGCGTACAAAGCATACAAGTCTTCATTTGAGGAAACTTGCTATTCGTTTCGTTATTTCCACAAAATTTGCAAACAAATCGGTGATTAAGAGTCATATTACTTCGTTATACATCGGTTAGCCCCAAAAGGAGCAATCCTATCACTCTCGCATTGAAAACAATGCGTACAACGCACTTAAGTCTTCATTAGAGGAAACTTGCTATTCGTTTCGTTATTTCCACAAAATTTGCAAACAAATCGGTGATTAAAAGTCATATTACTTCGTTATACATTGGTTAGCCGCAAAAGGAGCAATCCTATCACTCTAGCATTAAAAATAACGCCTACAATGCACACAATTCTTCATTTGAGGAAACTTGTTATTCGTTTCTTTATTAGCTAAAAATTTACAAACTAATAGGTGATTAATAGTCATATTACTTCGTTATACATCGGCTAGCCCCAAAAGGAGCAATCCTATCACTCTCGCATTGAAAACAATGCGTACAACGCACACAAGTCTTCATTTGAGGAAACTTACTATTCGTTTCGTTAGTAGCTCAAAATTTGCAAACAAATAGGTGATTAAGAGTCATATTACTTCGTTATACATCGGTTAGCCCCAAAAGGAGCAATCCTATCACTCTCGCATTGAAAACAATGCGTTCAACGCACTTCAGTCTTCATTTGGGGAAACTTGCTATTCGTTTCGTTATTTCCACATAATTTGCAAACAAATCGATGATTAAGAGTCATATTACTTCGTTATACATCGGTTAGCCCCACAAGGAGCAATCCTATCACTCGCGCATTGAAAACAATGCGTACAACGCACACAAGTCTTCATTTGAGGAAAAATGATATCCGTTTCATTATTTCCTCAAAATTAGCATACAAATAGGTGATTAAGTGTCATATTACTTCGTTATACATCGATTAGCCTCAAAAGGAGCAATCCTATCACTCTCGCATTTAAAACAATGTGTACAACACACACAAGTCCTCATTTAAGGAAACTTGCTATTCGTTTCGTTATTAGCTCAAAATTTGCAAACTAATAGGTGATTAAGAGTCATATTACTTCGTTATACATCGGTTAGCCTCAAAAGGAGCAATCCTATCACTCTCGCGTTGAAAACAATGCGTACAAAGCATACAAGTCTTCATTTGAGGAAACTTGCTATTCGTTTCGTTATTTCCACAAAATTTGCAAACAAATCGGTGATTAAGAATCATATTACTTCGTTATACATTGGTTAGCCGCAAAAGGAGCAATCCTATCACTCTAGCATTGAAAATAACGCGTACAACGCACACAATTCTTCATTTGAGAATACTTGCTATTCGTTTCGTTATTAGCCAAAAATTTACAAACTAATAGGTGATTAATAGTCATATTACTTCGTTATACATCGGCTAGCCCCAAAAGGAGCAATCCTATCACTCTCGCATTGAAAACAATGCGTACAACGCACACAAGTCTTCATTTGAGGAAACTTGCTATTCGTTTCGTTATTAGCTCAAAATTTGCAAACTAATAGGTGATTAATTGTCATATTACTTCGTTATACATCGGTTAGCCTCAAAAGGAGCAATCCTATCACTCTCGCATTGAAAACAATGCGTACAACGCACACAAGTCTTCATTTGATTGCTATTCATTTCGTTATTAGCTCAAAATTTGCAAACAAATCGATGATTAAGAGTCATATTACTTCGTTATACATCGGTTAGCCTCAAAAGGAGCAATCCTATCACTCTCGCATTGAAAACAATGCGTACAATGCACACAAGTCTTCATTTGAGGAAACTTGCTATTCGTTTCGTTATTTCCTCAAAATTTGCAAACTAATCGGTGATTAACAGTCATATTACTTCGTTATACATCGGTTAGCCCCAAAAGGAGCAATCCTATCACTCTCGCATTGAAAACAATGCGTACAACGCACACAAGTCTTCATTTGAGGAAACTTGCTATTCGTTTCGTTATTAGCACAAAATTTGCAAACAAATAGCTGATTAGGGGTCATATTACTACGTTATACATCGGCTAGCCCCAAAAGGAGCAATCCTATCACTCTCGCATAGAAAACAATGCGTAAAACGCACACAAGTCTTCATTTGAAGAAACTTACTATTCATTTCGTTAGTAGCTCAAAATTTGCAAACAAATAGGTGATTAAGAGTCATATTACTTCGTTATACATCGGTTCACCCCATAAGGAGCAATCCTTTCACTCTCGCATTGCAAACAATGCGTACAACGCACTTCAGTCTTCATTTGAGGAAACTTGCTATTCGTTTCGTTATTTCCACAAAATTTGCAAACAAATATGTGATTAAGAGTCATATTACTTCGTTATACATCGGTTAGCCCCAAAAGGAGCAATCCTATCACTCTCGCATTGAAAACAATGAGTACAACGCACACAAGTCTTCATTTGAGGAAACATGCTATCCGTTTCATTATTTCCTCAAAATTAGCAAACAAATAGGTGATTAAGTGTCATATTACTTCGTTATACATCGATTAGCCTCAAAAGGAGCAATCCTATCACTCTCGCATTGAAAACAATGCGTACAACACACACAAGTCCTCATTTGAGGAAACATGCTATTTGTTTCGTTATTAGCTCAAAATTTGCAAACTAATAGGTGATTAAGAGTCATATTATTTCGTTATACATCGGTTAGCCTCAAAAGGAGCAATCCTATCACTCTCGCATTGAAAACAATGCGTACAACGCACACAAGTCTTCATTTGAGGAAACTTGCTATTCGTTTCGTTATTTCCTCAAAATTTACAAACAAATCGGTGATTAAGAGTCATATTACTTCGTTATACATCGGTTAGCCCCAAAAGGCGCAATCCTATCACTCTCGCATTGAAAACAATGCGTACAACGCATTTAAGTCTTCATTTGAGGAAAGTTGCTATTTGTTTCATTATTTCCATAAAATTTGCAAACAAATCGGTGATTAAGAGTCATATTACTTCGTTATACATCGGTTAGCCCCAAAAGGAGCAATCCTATCACTCTCGCATTGAAAACAATGCGTACAGCGCACACAAGTCTTCATTTGAAGAAACTTGCTATTCGTTTCGTTATTAGCTCAAAATTTGCAAACTAATAGGTGATTAAGAGTCATACTACTTCGTTATACATCGGCTAGCCCCAAAAGGAGCGATCCTATCACTCTCGCATTGAAAACAATGCGTACAACGCACACAAGTCTTCATTTGAAGAAACTTACTATTTGTTTCGTTATTAGCTCAAAATTTGCAAACTAATAGGTGATTAAGAGTCATACTACTTCGTTATACATCGGCTAGCCCCAAAAGGAGCAATCCTATCACTCTCGCATTGAAAACAATGCGTACAACGCACACAAGTCTTCATTTGAGGAAACTTGCTATCCGTTTCGTTATTAGCCCAAAATTTGCAAACTAATAGGTGATTAAGACTCATATTACTTCGTTATACATCGGTTAGCCTCAAAAGGAGCAATCCTATCACTCTCGCATTGAAAACAATGCGTACAACGCACACAAGTCTTCATTTGAGGAAACTTGCTATTCGTTTCGTTATTTCCTCAAAATTTGCAAACAAATCGGTGATGAAGAGTCATATTACTTAGTTAAACATCGGTTAGCCCAAAAGGAGCAATCCTATCACTCTCGCATTGAAAATAATGCGTACAACGCACACAAGTGTTCATTTGATTGATATTCATTTCGTTATTAGCTCAAAATTTGCAAACAAATCAGTGATTAAGAGTCATATTACTTCGCTATACATCGGTTAGCCTCAAAAGGAGCAATCCTATCACTCTCGCATTGAAAACAATGCGTACAATGCACACAAGTCTTCATTTGAGGAAACTTGTTATTCATTTCGTTATTTCCTCAAAATTTGCAAACTAATCGGTGATTAGGAGTCATATTACTTCGTTATACATCGGTTAGCCCCAAAAGGAGCAATCCTATCACTCTCGCATTGAAAACAATGCTTACAACGCACACAAGTCTTCATTTGAGGAAACATGCTATCCGTTTCGTTATTTCCTCAAAATTAGCAAACAAATAGGTGATTAAGAGTCATATTACTTCGTTATACATCGATTAGCCGCAAAAGGAGCAATCCTGTAAGGATTTGCATTTTTGCGATATTGTAAATTATAAGTTATTAATGGAAATTAAGTATTTTGAAAGCGTGACAATCATTTTGGGACAAGCCATGTGTGTTATATTAGATGATGGGATAAATTTCAAGTCTAAGGAAACAAGTTTGGATTAAAATGGAGTTGAATTGGATCAAATTGAGTAAGTTATGAAATTATGAGGGTTAAATTTAAACAATTGTGAATTTAAAGGGAATTAAATTTCCTAGACATAAAGTATAATGACCATGCTATCCTCCTTAAAGTAAAATATGTCATTTGTATCCTAAGTTGGTCTAAAGTCCATATTACCCTTAATTAACCATGGGAAATGACTTATTAGCCCTCAACCATGCAAGAGTAAAGAAGCTAACCATGGTTAGTTGCTAGAGAAGTGTTATAAGCATGCTAGCATTCATTTTTCAGCATTTTACACTTATCATTATCAAGTTCATACGTGAGAGAGCTCAAAGGAGAGAAAGGAGAGGAGAAAGCCTAGGGTTTTACAAGAAAGCTCAAGGAGTCAAGGAAAGATTGCTCAAGTAAGTTGAAATCAACAATAAAAGTGGATCATCAAGTTTTAGCTAGCCTTATTTCAAGAAGAAGAGAGCTATAAAGAGGTATATTTTGTATTCAAGTTATGAAACTTGTTGATTTATGTGATTACATGCAAGAAAAGAGGAAACCATGCATGTATTCTTAGCTATACATGATGATTATGTGAAGTCTTGTGAGTCTAAGTGTTCTTTGATTAGTTGATTGTGAAGTCTTAGTTGTTTAAGTTATGTAGCAAATGTGGTGCACTATTTACATGTGTATTCAAGCTAAAAGTTATGATTCAAAACATGATTGTGTGCTATATGTTGTCAAACATGATTGAAACCTAGTTTGGGAAGATGGAGATATAAGATACATGCATTAACATGTGTTAGCAAGCATCTAAGAAACCTAAATGGTGAAAAACTTATGTTTTGGAAGGGTTAAGTGAATACTAGGCTATACTTTTTGCCTAAAAGGAATTATAATCTGTAAAGTGTTTTGGAAGGTGCATGTGCAAGTTACACATGCATATAAAGTGGCTAAAAGGATATGTGTTAACATATATGTGCATGGTGTGTAAAGAATCAAAGTTGGTTTATAAGGAAAATTATGAAAATTGGTAGAAATGCAATTAAGTTATGATAATTGGCCATTTTGCTTGATTTGTGTTAAATGAGGCCAAGCATGTAAGTTATAAGTAAATACACGTGTTAGAATTGATTTGGGAGCTAAATGGTGCATAAGGCGATGAATAGCCATTTCAAACGTTTTAAAACGTAAACCGACGACCAAAATGAACCATTTGGAAAACTATGACCAAACGATGATTTCTAAAAGTTTCGAAGGCCTACGCAAGTCAATTATATGTTATATGTGCTATGTGAGATGTTGGAATCGAAAGAATTACATTAGGGCCAAAGATAGCATCATTTTTGGAAAGAAAATTTTTTTCTGATTCTGCAGCATGGCGCCGGGGCGCGAGTTTTTGTGCTGGAGACTGCGCCGGGGCGCAGGTTGGCTGCAAGGTTTCCGCTGGGGGCGAGACCAGAGCTCGCCGGGGCGCCGTCAGCCGAGGCAATCTCGCGGCCAGCGCAGTGTTTCCGCCGGGGCGCAGTTGACCAATTTTTGAAAAAATATTTATTTTAATTATAAAATGAAATGTTTTAATATTAAATGATAGGAACACATATGTAAACCATAATTTGATAAAAATAATCAATATGGTAGACGTTAAGATATATTTGAGCAATATGTTATGTGATTAGGGTTATGTATAGTTAATGGGTAGCTTGTTTAGCAAGTTATGGCATGCATGTGTATCTAACTAATGCATGAACCAATATTGTGGTCATGTAGGTTATAGACGGGGTAATATTATACCGATTGTGATAGACGAGGACAAAGGCAAGTTTCCTTACTGAACTTCTATTGCAGTTCTTTGAACAGATATTCATGTTATTCATTTATATTGCTATGCAAAATTTTATTCATTATTGAATTAAATTGAAAAGGTCGATGCCAATCTTGAATCTGGCTAGACACATATGAAAAGATTTATGTTGAGATCGAATGTTCATTGTTATATGCTCCAATCCACATTGGTTGTGGTGCGGCTTCTATGTTATGCTGTAATAGAACAACCCTAAAAAGGGGATATAATTATAATTTTATGACGTGGTTGCGTCGCTAGATGTTTATGTTGTGCACAATATAAAGGTACAATGGGCTGATCACCCAGAGTACGCACCTATTTGAAATAGTAGTCCTTTGACTAACTTGGGCAATATCATTCTATACGATTGGTATTGTTCTAAACGTGTTCTTGGTCTCGTGACCGTACATCAGAAGAATTTCATTATACCCTTATTCATAAAAGCTAAATTTCAGTTCTTGATTCACTTATTGAATTAATATTGACCATTTCATCTTGATGATTCGATTATTGATATTCATTCAGTTATTATGCATAATTCAGATAAAATTGTTTATGACTCTCCTCTATTCATTTGGAATTATTCATGATATCATTTATTGTTGTACTTGCTGAGCTATTTAGGCTCACTCTTGCTTTCATTCATGACATTTCAGTTAAGCCAGAGAAGGCCGACGGGTCGGGAGTAGATAAAGGTAAAGGAAATGTCGGCCAGCACTAGAAGCTAGCTAATGTTGTATTTATTATTATATTTTGTATTATGTCAGATATGACAGTTGGATGTATAAAGGTACGTAGAACTTGGGAATAGTGATGTATGAATGTAAATGAAGTTTATAATTATTATTTTATTCAGAATGGTTGAATGAGATGACAGGGTAGAATAGATTATGTGAGCACCAAACCCGTGGTTCAAGGGACCCGGATTTGGGGGCGTCACAAATCCTATCACTGTCGGATTGAAAACAATGCGTACAATGCACTTAAGTCTTCATTTAAGGAAACTTCTTATTCGTTTCGTTATTTCCACAAAATTTGCAAACAAATTGGTGATTAAGAGTCATATTACTTCGTTATACATCGGTTAGCCACAAAAGGAGCAATCCTATCACTCTCGCATTGAAAACAATGCGCACAACACACACAAGTCTTCATTTAAGGAAACTTGCTATTCGTTTCGTTATTAGCCCAAAATTTGCAAACTAATAGGTGATTAAGAGTCATATTACTTCGTTATACATTGGTTAGCCTCAAAAGGAGCAATCCTATCACTCTCGCATTGAAAACAATGCGTACAACGCACACAAGTCTTCATTTGAGGAAACTTGCTATTCGTTTCGTTATTTCCTCAAAATTTGCAAACAAATCGGTGATTAAGAGTCATATTACTTCGTTATACATCGGTTAGCCCAAAAGGAGCAATCCTATCACTCTCGCATTGAAAACAATGCGTATAACGCACACAAGTCTTCATTTGATTGTTATTCATTTCGTTATTAGCTCAAAATTTGCAAACAAATCGGTGATTAAGAGTCATATTACTTCGTTATACATCGGTTAGCCTCAAAAGGAGCAATCCTATCACTATCGCATTGAAAACAATGCGTACTGTAATATCCCAAATATTTTCAAAGTGATCTAACAAGATCTAAGCAAGGTTGTCAATTCAAAAGCCAAGATCGATTGTTCAAACATACCTTGAGCTATCTTAAAGAATATATACGACTCGAAACTACGATCGTATACAACTAAGAGGTTAAATTCTTTAACCTAAACTATGTGTTATGTGATTAGTAAAGCTTGAATTGAGCTTTTAAATGTGCTGTATGAAATATCTATGTGTAGGATTTTATATTTTGGTTCAAGTAGTTAACCTTAACACTTATTAAAAATCAGAAGTCAATTTAGGGCAAAAACCTAAATTGGAAAAAGAGTTAAAACCTAAACCCTAACCCTAGGGTCTAAACCCTAGAAACTAACCTAGGCCCTTGAGCAAAATGTGAAGGTTAAATTTACATTCTGTTTCAAGATTCAACCTTCCCACGCTTTAAAAACACGTAATAGTCAGTAAAAGTTTTTCTCGAAAAACGTGTAAAAAGCACTATTCACGAAGAAACGTTTTTCATTCGCTTGATCGTTTCTTTCATCTGTAGGACTTCTTGTATTTCATGACATAGTGATAATATGAGGTTTAGATGCCAGGGAATCAATAAAATTTTCTTGAGAAAAAGACGAAAAAGACACGATTTACGAGAAAACGTTTGTCGTCTTTTTGAACGTTCTTTTCAACGTTTGGACTTTTTCTATTTCACGATATAGCATTTATACGGGGAATAGATACCAGGGAACCACTGATATTTTTTCATAAATAAAACTTAAATCGCTCTTCAAACGAAAACGCTTTCCATTTTTGATCAAACCGTTGATGGATACAGTGTTTGTATGCAACACCGGTGCGTAATAAGCAATAAAAGATTTTCTCAAAAAGTGTGTCGGGAATAAGACGAAATAGGGAAAAGACAAAAATAAATATTATTTTTGACTTTTTGGTCTTCTAACCATTTTCTGAGAAATGGTCGTCAAAAACAATATTCACCGAAAAACGTGCCAAGTCTTTTGGACTTTTCACTTTACAAAAAAGTGTTCATTCGGAACAAAACTCAGTAATATCAAATTTTTAAATCAGTAGAAGTTAACCAAATTAGTTGGAATCAGACTGTTATTTAATTAACTGTTAATTCATCCGTATTGTTTTCATCAAACGGAACATGAGACAGGTTAACATTAAATTTGAATAATCAAATTTATCAGATTAATACCTAATTATATTATTCAATCATAATTAGTATCTAGAATGAAAGAAATTTATCAATCGCATCGCCCGGTAGGTATGTTTGAGAAAAATATACGGAAGATTATCCGAAATTAATTCAAGAAAAACTTCGAGGGTCAGACGAGACATCATATTAATACTGTATGATGTATTTTATTAATAAAATACGTATAAGTAATTAAAACTTATATTACTAATGCGAAATATTTTAAATTAATCGCACGCGATTTATCCGATATACCGAAATCGGAAGAAATAATGACAAAATAGCTCGGGAAGCTTCTAGAAGCTTGGCTTGGAAAATATCTAGATATTATTCTAGTTTTATTAATTAAATAATGTGCGAAATGACTAAAATGCCCTTAGCTTTTAAACTAATGACCAAACTACCCCGACCCTTGGTTTTCCTATAAATAGAAGGCTTAAGTTCATTAGTTCTTTACCATTTTGAAAGCTAAAGAGCAAATATAGAGAGAGTTCTTGTGAGACAAGAATCGATTGCAAAGAAATAGTTAAAGCTTGCAATAACAAAAGGTACGATTCTTAGTTATTGTAATGTTTATTTTTATCGATGAGGCTCAAGAACATAAGTCGTAGCCATGTACGATTTTTCGTTCTGCGTGTTCCTTATGACTTGAGCAAGTCGTTGTTATGTCAAATTTCATTTCATAGTTTAAAGTGAACATACGTCGTATCCATGTACGGTTTATCCGTTCTCCGTGTTCTTCGTATGTTCTGGAGTATTATTATAAATTGTTATATTTAAGTAAACAAGTCGTTATAATGACCAAATTTTGTCAATTATAAAGTGTTATAGTCACATATGTAAGCAGTTATAATGCTCAAATTATTTCAAGTATGAAATCCAAAAGCTCAAGAACATAAGTCGTTACCATGTACGATTTTTCGTTCTTCGTGTTCTTCGTGTGTTCTTGAGCAAAAGTCATAATTTCAACATAAGTAGGTTTATGATTTGGTAATTTAGTGTTATGGGATGATGAAACATGATGGCCTTGCTAAATAATGCTTGTGGCATCAAGTTTTAGTAGTCGAAACGAAGAACGATGAAACTTTGTTCTTTGTGTTCTTCGTGTTCTTCGATTCGTTCTTCGTGTTCTTGAGAAAAAGTCATAAAATCTTATATAAGTTGATTTATGATTTTGTTATTTTTATGTTATGAAGTGATACGGAGTGTTAGAACATGTTATCTTAGCAAATTAATGCTTGAGGTATCATGTTTTACCAATCGGATCAAAGAAAGCTAAGCTTAATATACTAGCAGAATATTTTTTTCAAATTTCGGAAAATCTAAAGTCTGAATCTGCCTTAGAAACCTAAATGAAAGTTGTATATAATAAAATTCTAAGCAATTTAGACTCAAGAATCACTCAAAAATATTTTCGTATGACAAAGTTATGGCTGTCACTGTAAAAGAGGTCAGAAATATGAATCAGTTTTAGATCAGTCCCATTACTGGGAAATATGTGTAAATCAGTAAGGAATCTCGAACTTTGGTCTGAATGAAAGTTGTAGGTACGGAAGTTACGAACGCGTGAAATTTTTAACGACTCAAAAATGTTTTAAAACGAAGAAGTTATGGCCGTTTAACCGAGCCGGGGTCTGGTAGTCCAACAATCTGCCCAAATCCGAAAATTTGGCTTAAAAATGAGTTTTTGAGTTAGCCAATTTTCCAAATAATTTCACCTCTGAAAATAGTGTAGTTAAGTTATTCTAAGACTTATTCAAAAGGAAAATTTGATAAACTAACATTCGGGGTCGCGTAACCCTTTTTGTAGGCGTTTAACGATTTCCCGGGAAAACCCTAACATGGTTTTAAGGCAAGTCTTCTAACTCTTGCTATGTGCTACTTGTGTAGTATTGTTAAAATGTTAAATGAAATGTGTAATGTCATGTTATTATGCAATAGATGATATGTGAAGTCTTTAACTGATGTTTACAAGCCTTCTAACTGTTATGTTTTATGTTTACGATTTACGAACATGATTTATACACTTTGTGTGTCAATGTGATAGAAATTGTTGGAACGTGAGTTATATGTGATATTAAATGGAGAATTATGTTCAGTCAATGCATGTTAAAGTTTATATGAAAGCATAAACTACGTATGTGCTGTATGTTAGACTTGCTGAGCCGTCGTGCTCATTCTTGCGAATAAAACCTTATTTGCAGATTAAAGATGAACGTTAAGAAGATCATGAACTTAAAGATGCAGCATAGATTAGGTTTTCATGTAAATTGATTGTATTTGTATATGTCATAATGACTGTTGTAATACGAACAAACAAACATGTAACCGAGTATTGAATGAATGATATAAATAATTATCATCAAAATGTTGTTATGTCTTTATTTTGATATAACCTAGAATTGTTAAAATTTAACATAGTATTGATAATGATCTATTTATCTGGATGAGGATCGGTAAATAACTTGTGAGTGCTGTACATCTGAGACAGAACTAAGCGATATTGACTGGTCAAATCCATCGTTAAGGTTCCTCGGACCCAGGTATAACTCGTTATTACTATTCTGAATACCATATAAGTAGGATTATTGATATGAAGAGATATCTTTGTATATTGATACTTGTAGTACGAATGAGACCGTTACAAGTGGACGTATATAGAATATTTAAATCCTAAGGTTAAAATTAAACCGTTATATATGGTTTTATCCATTTATACGGATGAAATACAAGTTGATACTTGTATACTTATGAGACTGAGATCAAGTTAAGATCCAGGGACAAAGTTAAGAGAAATTTTTAATGTATAGTCTAAAATAAGACTAATTCAACCAATATGATTATGGGATCATTGGTTAAGTCGATAGATGTACGAAATTAACGCACAAGGTCTGCCGCATCGAAAGCGCGGGGATTTTGGGGGCGTTACAGTTGGTATCAGAGCAATGGATTATAGTTTCGAGGTAACAAGTACCTTGGAGTATAATCTGATGGACTAAGAAGAAATGGACTTGTGAAAGAGTTCGTATATAATTAAAAGATATGCATAAATCTTATTAAATCTTAATACATAAAAATTATTATGTGAAAAGAAATATAATGAATAAAGATAAACTCTTTACGAGAATATCTGAAGTTAAATAGACTTATAAAGAGTTCTCAAAGCAAGCAATAAGATAAAATAATCTTATTAGTTTTTGTGTGAAACTGTTTCATAAAAATGAAATGGTGTGTTTGGTATGTTGTGAAATTATACCTAAGAAAAGAGATGAGTAAACTCATAAGGAATGTAAATGATGAAGGAATGAATTAAGAAAAGAAAGTGACTGAGATAGTTATAGAACGATTAGGGATTTCAATTGAAAACTCATATTAGTAAAACTGAGTTGAACGACTCTCTTGTATGGGAAAAAGTTTAATATGCTTCATAGAACCGATCTAACTACATTGTTGGTATGAATGATTCAAGGTCAGTGTTCTCAAAGTGGGTTACACATTGAATGAAATCATTTGAGGATAGTGTTGATGAGACGGGGAACTGATTCATTAGTTCTTGGGTGGAGGAATAACTCAGTTTGCTATATTGATAAGTAAATTAAAATCTTATGTCAAACTCTTCTTTGTATATATTCTGAGAAGGTGATTCTTCACTCATATGTATATTTACTAGTTAGTAGTTGTTACGTCATAACTATAGTTTTAAAAATATTTGTATGTTAGTTACTGAGCGAACGAACCTTGTTATGGACTTGGGCTATGATATGTTAGTCGAACCGACTTGTGAGATACGGCTACGATTTGTCTATTCAGTGCGATATTGATCAGTACCAATGTGCGCTGAGACATTTCAATTCTGTGTTGATGAGAAGGGGAACTAATATATTTGTTTGTACTTGGTTTAATACAACCAATCAGTTTACTATATTACTATTTATTTGCAAAACTTGTGTTATGGTTAGAGAATAATGGAAAAGATAGAGGATTGAGGGTATTTCAAAAATCTTCTAGCTATGCTAGATCTTCATGGTTATATTCGCACTTGTGTGCCTTTGAAAATAGTGGTTCACTAATTGAACTGAAAAATTTTGTTAGTTCTTCACTAGCTATGTTATTCACATGTCTATGCTAATTGTTTTGGCTAGACGGATTTAATGTGAAGAATAAAAATGATTTATTCATCAACACCCCATTTAGCCTGGTGTGAAGATGATACATGATGAGTCATCAACGCACTTTGCAAGGTGCGGTATACAGTCATAAAATTGCTTTTCAAAAGTTTGAATGGTTTAAATATGAGTCAATGCCAATTGTTTCGGCTAGACACCTTTGGTTATGAAAAAAAGAACGGACGTAGGAATTCGATAGACGCAATAAACCGCGTCTTTAAAGATAATATGGTACGACAGGCTGATCACCTAAAGTACAACGCATGTGTGTTCTCGATCTTAATTGATTGTTACACAATGTATGGTGTTCTCAATCTTAATTGATTGCTACACAAAGTATGAAGTGTTCTCAATCTTAATTGATTGCTACACAAGATATGGTTTTCCAGTCCGGATGATGATTTAAAAATTATGGGTTATATAGTATTCATAGTTTTTGAATAAGGTAAAGGTCTTGATTGACCGATGTATAAGTGAGAAGAATCTAAGATAAAGGAAGAATGAGACTGAATGTCGAGTATGAAAAGAGGTTTAAAACCTAGAGTTATGAAAAGAAATGTGTAGAGATAAGTGAACATTGTTCAGACCTAATCAAAGTATTGGAGGTTTAATGTGAGTAAAAGATGAATTTAGAAAATTCATATTGAAGAGTAAATTGGAGATGATTATATTATAATTTCGAGTACGAAATTCTGATAAGAAGGAGAGAATGTAATATCCTGAATATTTATAGCACTTATAAATATGATATTAAATGACTAAAGTAATTGTAAAGTTAATTTCGAGGACGAAATTCCTGTAAGTTGGGTTGAATGTAATATCCCAAATATTTTCAAAGTGATCTAACAAGATCTAAGCAAGGTTGTCAATTCAAAAGCCAAGATCGATTGTTCAAGCATACCTTGAGCTATCTTAAAGAATATATACGACTCGAAACTACGATCGTATACAACTAAGAGGTTAAATTCTTTAACCTAAACTATGTGTTATGTGATTAGTAAAGCTTGAATTGAGCTTTTAAATGTGTTGTATGAAATATCTATGTGTAGGATTTTGTGTTTTGGTTCAAGTAGTTAACCTTAACACTTATTAAAAATCAGAAATCAATTTAGGGCAAAAACCTAAATTGGAAAAAGAGTTAAAACCTAAACCCTAACCCTAGGGTCTAAACCCTAGAAAATAACCTAGGCCCTTGAGCAAAATGTGAAGGTTAAATTGACATTCTGTTTCAAGATTCAACCTTCCCACGCTTTAAAAACACGTAATAGTCAGTAAAAGTTTTTCTCGAAAAACGTGTAAAAAGCACTATTCACGAAGAAACGTTTTTCATTCGTTTGATCGTTTCTTTCATCTGTAGGACTTCTTGTATTTCACGACATAGTGATAATATGAGGTTTAGATGCCAGGGAATCAATAAAATTTTCTTGAGAAAAAAATGAAAAAGACACGATTTACGAGAAAACGTTTGTCGTCTTTTTGAACGTTCTTTTCAACGTTTGAACTTTTTCTATTTCACGATATAGCATTTATACGGGGAATAGATACCAGGGAACCACTGATATTTTTCCATAAATAAAACTTAAATCGCTCTTCAAACGAAAACGCTTTCCGTTTTTGATCAAACCGTTGATGGATACAGTATTTGTATGCAACACCGGTGCGTAATAAGCAATAAAAGATTTTCTCAAAAAGTGTGTCGGGAATAAGACGAAATAGGGAAAAGACAAAAATAAATATTATTTTTGACTTTTTGGTCTTCTAACCATTTTCTGAGAAATGGTCGTCAAAAACAATATTCACCGAAAAACGTGCCAAGTCTTTTGGACTTTTCACTTTACAGAAAAGTGTTCATTCGGAACAAAACTCAGTAATATCAAATTTTTAAATCAGTAGAAGTTAACCAAATTAGTTGGAATCAGACTGTTATTTAATTAACTGCTAATTCATCCGTATTGTTTTCATCAAACGGAACATGAGACAGGTTAACATTAAATTTGAATAATCAAATTTATCAGATTAATACCTAATTATATTATTCAATCATAATTAGTATCTAGAATGAAAGAAATTTATCAATCGCATCGCCCGGTAGGTATGTTTGAGAAAAATATACGGAAGATTATCCGAGATTAATTCAAGAAAAACTTCGAGGGTCAGACGAGACATCATATTAATACTGTATGATGTATTTTATTAATAAAATACGTATAAGTAATTAAAACTTATATTACTAATGCGAAATATTTTAAATTAATCGCACGCGATTTATCCGATATACCGAAATCGGAAGAAATAATGACAAAACAGCTCGGGAAGCTTCTAGAAGCTTGGCTTGGAAAATATCTAGATATTATTCTAGTTTTATTAATTAAATAATGTGCGAAATGACTAAAATGCCCTTAGCTTTTAAACTAATGACCAAACTACCCCGACCCTTGGTTTTCCTATAAATAGAAGGCTTAAGTTCATTAGTTCTTTACCATTTTGAAAGCTAAAGAGCAAATATAGAGAGAGTTGTTGTGAGACAAGAATCGATTGCAAAGAAATAGTTAAAGCTTGCAATAACAAAAGGTACGATTCTTAGTTATTGTAATGTTTATTTTTATCGATGAGGCTCAAGAACATAAGTCGTAGCCATGTACGATTTTTCGTTCTGCGTGTTCCTTATGACTTGAGCAAGCCGTTGTTATGTCAAATTTCATTTCATAGTTTAAAGTTCAAGAACATACGTCGTATCCATGTACGGTTTATCCGTTCTCCGTGTTCTTCGTATGTTCTGGAGTATTATTATAAATTATTATATTTAAGTAAACAAGTCGTTATAATGACCAAATTTTGTCAATTATAAAGTGTTATAATCACATATGTAAGCAGTTATAATGCTCAAATTATTTCAAGTATGAAATCCAAAAGCTCAAGAACATAAGTCGTTACCATGTACGATTTTTCGTTCTTCGTGTTCTTCGTGTGTTCTTGAGCAAAAGTCATAATTTATACATAAGTAGGTTTATGATTTGGTAATTTAGTGTTATGGGATGATGAAACATGATGGCCTTGCTAAATAATGCTTGTGGCATCAAGTTTTAGTAGTCGAAACGAAGAACGATGAAACTTTGTTCTTTGTGTTCTTCGTGTTCTTCGATTCGTTCTTCGTGTTCTTCGATTCGTTCTTCTTGTTCTTGAGAAAAAGTCATAAAATCTTATATAAGTTGATTTATGATTTTGTTATTTTTATGTTATGAAGTGATACGGAGTGTTAGAACATGTTATCTTAGCAAATTAATGCTTGAGGTATCATGTTTTACCAATCGGATCAAAGAAAGCTAAGCTTAATATACTAGCAGAATATTTTTTTCAAATTTCCGAAAATCTAAAGTCTGAATCTGCCTTAGAAACCTAAATGAAAGTTGTAGATCATAAAATTCTAAGCAATTTAGACTCAAGAATCACTCAAAAATATTTTCGTATGACAAAGTTATGGCTGTCACTGTAAAAGAGGTCAGAAATATGAATCAGTTTTAGATCAGTCCCATTACTGGGAAATATGTGTAAATCAGTAAGGAATATCGAACTTTGGTCTGAATGAAAGTTGTAGGTACGGAAGTTACGAACGCGTGAAATTTTTAACGACTCAAAAATGTTTTAAAACGAAGAAGTTATGGCCGTTTAACCGAGCCGGGGTCTGGTAGTCCAACAATCTGCCCAAATCCGAAAATTTGGCTTAAAAATGAGTTTTTGAGTTAGCCAATTTTCCAAATAATTTCACCTCTGAAAATAGTGTAGTTAAGTTATTCTAAGACTTATTTAAAAGGAAAATTTGATAAACTAACATTCGGGGTCGCGTAACCCTTTTTGTAGGCGTTTAACGATTTCCCGGGAAAACCCTAACATGGTTTTAAGGCAAGTCTTCTAACTCTTGCTATGTGCTACTTGTGTAATATTGTTAAAATGTTAAATGAGATGTGTAATGTCATGTTATTATGCAATAGATGATATGTGAAGTCTTTAACTGATGTTTACAAGCCTTCTAACTGTTATGTTTTATGTTTACGATTTACGAACATGATTTATACACTTTGTGTGTCAATGTGATAGAAATTGTTGGAACGTGAGTTATATGTGATATTAAATGGAGAATTATGTTCAGTCAATGTATGTTAAAGTTTATATGAAAGCATAAACTACGTATGTGCTGTATGTTAGACTTGCTGAGCCGTCGTGCTCATTCTTGCGAATAAAACCTTATTTGCAGATTAAAGATGAACGTTAAGAAGATCATGTACTTAAATATGCAGCATAGATTAGGTTTTCATGTAAATTGATTGTATTTGTATATGTCATAATGACTGTTGTAATACGAACAAACAAACATGTAACCGAGTATTGAATGAATGATATAAATAATTATCATCAAAATGTTGTTATGTCTTTATTTTGATATAACCTAGAATTGTTAAAATTTAACATAGTATTGATAATGATCTATTTATCTGGATGAGGATCGGTAAATAACTTGTGAGTGTTGTACATCTGAGACAGAACTAAGCGATATTGACTGGTCAAATCCATCGTTAAGGTTCCTCGGACCCAGGTATAACTCGTTATTACTATTCTGAATACCATATAAGTAGGATTATTGATATGAAGAGATATCTTTGTATATTGATACTTGTAGTACGAATGAGACCGTTACAAGTGGACGTATATAGAATATTTAAATCCTAAGGTTAAAATTAAACCGTTATATATGGTTTTATCCATTTATACGGATGAAATACAAGTTGATACTTGTATACTTATGAGACTGAGATCAAGTTAAGATCCAGGGACAAAGTTAAGAGAAATTTTTAATGTATAGTCTAAAATAAGACTAATTCAACCAATATGATTATGGGATCATTGGTTAAGTCGATAGATGTACGAAATTAACGCACAAGGTCCGCCGCATCGAAAGCGCGGGGATTTTGGGGGCGTTACACGTACAACGCACACAAGTCCTCATTTGAGGAAACTTGATAATTGTTTCATTATTTGCTCAAAATTTGCAAACTAATAGGTGATTAAGAGTCATATTACTTCGTTATACATCGGTTAGCCCCAAAAGGAGCAATCCTATCACTCTCGCATTGAAAACAATGCGTACAACACACACAAGTGTTCATTTGAGGAAACTTGATATTCGTTTTGTTATTAGCTCAAAATTTGCAAACTAATAGGTAATTAAGAGTCATATTACTTCGTTATATATCGGTTAGTCCCAAAAGGAGCAATCCTATCACTCTCGCATTGAAAACAATGCGTACAATGCACTTAAGTCTTCATTTGAGGAAACTTGCTATTCGTTTCGTTATTTCCACAAAATTTGCAAACAAATCGGTGATTAAGAGTCATATTACTTCGTTATACATTGGTTAGCCCCAAAACGAGCAATCCTATCACTCTCGCATTGAAAGCAATGCGTACAACGCACACAAGTCTTCATTTGAGGAAACATGCTATCCGTTTCGTTATTTTCTCAAAATTAGCAAACAAATAGGTGATTAAGTGTCATATTACTTCGTTATACATCGATTAGCCTCAAAAGGAGCAATCCTATCACTCTCGCATTGAAAACAATGCGTACAACGCACACAAGTCCTCATTTGAGGAAACTTGCTATTCGTTTCGTTATTAGCTCAAAATTTGCAAACTAATAGGTAAATTAGAGTCATATTACTTCGTTACACATCGGTTAGCCTCAAAAGGAGCAATCCTATCACTCTCGCATTGAAAACAATGCGTACAACGCACACAAGTCTTGATTTGAGGAAACTTGATAATTGTTTCATTATTAGCTCCAAATTTGCAAACTAATAGGTGATTAATAGTCATATTACTTCGTTATACATCGGTTAACCCCAAAAGAAGCAATCCTGTGACGCCCCCAAATCACTATACTTACTATAGATGACTTGGTGCTCACTATAAATGCTAAATCAATAGGTTTATAGATGATTTCCTTTATTCTCAAACAAAGTTCTCATCCTAATTCCCAAAGATCTTCCATTATTTTATATTAAGTCCTTATAATTGATACAAGAGACTTAATACTCAAACATAACATTTTTATGCTTAATATTTAGATATTCTATAACTTTACATGTTTCAACATCCACGGTATTAAATCATTAGGACGGCTCTTGGGAACAGAGAATCTCGCGGTGAATGTTTGCATCTTCACCCGTGATAAATGTTTGCATCTTTATCCGTGACAAATGGTTGTATCTTTGTCCGGTGCAAAATTCTCTTTCCGTACAGAACATTACCCAAATAGTTAAAACCCTCATTCGAAACATATTTGGTTATAGAGATATCTCTTTATATTAATAATCCTACTTATCCGCTATTCAGAATAGTAATAACGAGTTATACCTGGGTCTGAGGAACCTTAACGATGGATTTGACTAGTCAACATCGCTTAGTCCTGTCTCGGATGTACAACACTCACAAGTTATTTACCGATCCTCATCCAGATAAATAGATCATTATTAATACTATGTTAAGTTTTAACAATTCTAAGTTTAATCAAAGTAAAGACGTAACAAAAGAATGTGATAAAACTTGATAATATTTATATAATATTCGGTTACATATGTTGAACTTGTTCTTATTACAAAATGTCATTATGACTACAGTTAAGAACAGTTAAGGAAAGCAGTAAACTAGTCTACGCATTTCTTCTTTCCTTTCTTCTTCGAGCCGGAGCTCTCGGGTTTGTCTGCACATTAGGTTTATATGCAAGGGTGAGCTAAAATGCTCAGCAAGTCTTAAATACATAACATATAAGTGAACTCACACTGATAAGGATTGTAAGGACTCATGAATAACAATTGATATTTACAAATGTTTTAACATAGCAAGACTGAGTGGTGGTTAGACCTTGAACCGTTCTTTGTCTTTCGACTTAGAACCTTTTACAGTGGATATAGAAAGGGGATCAACCTAACGACATCCTATGTTATGCATAACATACAATACACTGGACAGATCAAGAACAGTAATACATATTTGTTCATCTCAGTTTACTTCACATGTCAGGATCTCCCCAAGACGACTTGGTTTGATATAATAAAGCATGATTCGAATTTATCACGAATAATCATTTCATTTTGCAAGTTATGCCGAAACAAGAAGCAATAACTCTCGTATCAAAGATTTATAACACGTTGCATACACAAAATGTATAAATCACATAGAAAGCAAGTAAACAAAGTTTAAGGATAGAAAACTTGCCTTTAGCACAATTTAGGGTTTCCCGGTAATCGTTTAAAGCGCCTATACAAAGGGTTTTGCGTACCGAATGTTAGTTTATCGAATTTTTTCGTTCTATACGTGTTTTTATCACTAAACTAGACTATTTTCATTGGTATAATTTTTAGAAAATTCGGCTAACTCAAAATCTCAAATTTTAGTGCTTCCACCCGAATGCCCCTTAAAATTTTCAGCTTTGACGTACTTTCCGGTAACTGCCATAACTTTGTCATCCGGAAACATTTATTTTAAAGTGATTTTTGAGTCTAAATTGCTTATAATTTCATGGTCTACAACTTTCATTTAGGTTACTAAGGCAGATTATGACTTTAAAATTTCGTAATTTTAGCAGAAAGGTCAATATGCTTACTTTGAACAATATTTTTAGGGTTAACCATGTGAAACATGGTACCGCTTGCTTTAACTCTTTAAGAAATCATGTTGTAAGACTCAATATCACTTTATAACATAAAAATAACAAATCACAAACCTTCTCATAGAAAGATTCATGACTTTTGCTCAAGAACACACGAAGAACACGAAGAACGGTTAAACCGTACATGGTAACGACTATGTTCTTGAGCTTTTGGTTTTCGTACATGAAATAATTTGAGCATTATAACTGCTTACATAAGTGATTATAACACTTTATAGTTGACAAAAATTGGTCATTATAACGGCTTGTATAATTGATTAAAACAATTTATAAAAATGCTCAAGAACATACGCAAACGCGGAGAACGGATGAACCGTACATGACCACTACGTATGTTCATTGAGCTTTAAACTACGAATTGAAATTCGACATTATAACTACTACAAAATGTAGAAAGGCTCAAGAACACATGAAGAACACGGAGAACGACAATCGTACATGGCTACGACTCGCGTTCTTGAGCTTTTGAAAATTTAAGACGAAAGAAAAATCGAACATAAAAACTATAAAGGATTGTACCTTTGGTGTTTGCAAGCTTTAACTATTTCTTTGCATTATCCAAGATAGTAACTCACTAGAACTCTCTCTCAATATATGTATAGCTTTGATACTTGATTTTTGAGCTTGAAAATGAATGATAGAATGGGTGAATATTGCTTGCTATTTATAGGCCAACCAAAGCTAGGGCAAAAGGGTCTTTGTTACAAAACTTCCAAGCTAAGCTAACTTCAAGTGCACCACCCTTTCCCACTTGATATGAACGACCCAAAGGTCTAATTTTATGCCATTAAGTGCTAGTAATCATCATGTTTGGTGACATCACAAAACCATACATGTTAACTTTTGATTGGTCCACCAATTAGCCTACCAAATGAATAGTATTAGGCCTTGTTTGGTTGGTCATTTAAGCATTTATTTGAGGGGTAGTCATGGTCATTTACCAAACTTGACCAAGGTTAGATTAGTCCATTTTATAATCTAGCTTAATCAAGGTTAGGTTAATTAGCAATAACTTAGGTTAATTAGGTTTATTAATTCACCGATTAGTTTAACATATAGATTAGATTAATCTATAGTTTAATTAATCTTAATCCTAGTTAGGTTAAGTTTAATTACATGTTAATTAGGTTAAATGGTAATCTAGTTACCTTAACCTAGTTCAATTCCAACCGGATTAGTGTTAATCACCTAATTAGGTTAATTAGTTAGATAATTTAATTATTCTGTAACTAGGTTTAAGTCTAGATTAGGGGTTCCTAATCCAGTTATCTTTAACCTAGTTCATTTCTAAGTATTCCAGTTGAATTGGTCTTTACTGATTTAAAAGTCAGATATTACGGAGTTTTGTTCCGAATAAACACTATTCTGTAAAACGAAAAGTCAAAAAGACATAGCACGTTTTTCGGTGAATAGTGTTTTTGATTTCTATTTCTCAGAAAATGGTTAGACGATCAAAAAGGCAAAAAAAATATTTTTCGTCTTTTCCCTATTTCGTCCTATACCCGACGCGTTTTTCAAGAAAAAGTTTTATCGGCTATATTGTGTCTTCAAAGTACGGGAAAGATGAATCCTGAAACAGAATGTCATTTCGACGTACACGTTTCGCTCGGGGGCTTAGGTTAGATTTCCTAGAGTTTAGACCCTAGGGTTTAGGGTTTAGGTTTTATCTTCTTTTCAGATTTTCGAAAAAAAAACTTTTATGTTCCTTTTTCGTGCTAAGGTTGTATACTTGAACCGAAACACATAAATAAATAATAACCAATATTCCATAACACATATAAGATGTAATTCAAGCTTTATTTATTCACATAAAGTCAGATTACAACTCTCTCGGAAGTTCGGAATATTACAAATCCTATCACTCTCGCATTGAAAACAATGCGTACAACACACACAAGTCTTCATTTGAGGAAACTTGATATTCGTTTCGTTATTAGCTCAAAATTTGCAAACTAATAGGTAATTAAGAGTCATATTACTTCGTTATACATCGGTTAGCCCCAAAAGTAGCAATCCTATCACTCTCGCATTGAAAACAATGCGTACAATGCACTTAAGTCTTCATTTGAGGAAACTTGCTATTCGTTTCGTTATTTCCACAAAATTTGCAAACAAATCGGTGATTAAGAGTCATATTACTTCGTTATACATCGGTTAGCCCCAAAAGGAGCAATCCTATCACTCTCGCATTGAAAACAATGCGTACAACGTACACAAGTGTTCATTTGAGGAAACATGCTATCCGTTTCGTTATTTTCTCAAAATTAGCAAACAAATAGGTGATTAAGTGTCATATTACTTCATTATACATCGATTAGCCACAAAAGAAGCAATCCTATCACTCTCGCATTGAAAACAATGCGTACAACGCACACAAGTCCTCATTCGAGGAAACTTGCTATTCGTTTCGTTATTAGCTCAAAATTTGCAAAATAATAGGTGATTAAGAGTCATATTACTTCGTTATACATCGGTTAGCCTCAAAAGGAGCAATCCTATCACTCTCGCATTGAAAACAATGCGTACAACGCACACAAGTCTTCATTTGAGTAAACTTGCTATTCGTTTCGTTATTTCCACAAAATTTGCAAACAAATCGGTGATTAAGAGTTTTATTACTTTGTTATACATAGGTTAGCCCCAAAAGGAGCAATCATATCACTCTCGCATTGAAAATAACGCGTACAACGCACAAAAGTCTTCATTTGAGGAAACTTGTTATTCGTTTCGTTATTAGCTCAAAATTTGCAAACTAATAGGTGATTAAGAGTCATATTACTTCGTTATACATCGGCTAGCCCCAAAAGGAGCAATCATATCACTCTCGCATTGAAAACAATGCGTACAACGCACACAAGTCTTCATTTGAGCAAACTTGCAATCCGTTTCGTTATTAGCTCAAAATTTGCAAACTAATAGGTGATTAAGAGTCATATTACATCGTTATACATCGGTTAGCCTCAAGAGGAGCAATCCTATCACTCTCGCATTGAAAACAATGCGTACAACGCACACAAGTCTTCATTTGAGGAAACTTGCTATTCGTTTCGTTATTTCCTCAAAATTTGCAAACAAATCGGTGATGAAGAGTCATATTACTTAGTTATACATCGGTGAGCCCAAAAGGAGCAATCCTATCACTCTCGCATTGAAAACAATGCGTACAACGCACACAAGTTTTCATTTGATTGATATTCATTTCGTTATTAGCTGAAAATTTGCAAACAAATCGGTGATTAAGAGTCATATTACTTCGTTATACATCGGTTAGCCTTAAAAGGAGCAATCCTATCACTCTCGCATTGAAAACAATGCGTACAATGCACACAAGTCTTCATTTGAGGAAACTTGCTATTCGTTTCGTTATTTCCTCAAAATTTGCAAACTAATCGGTGAATAAGAGTCATATTACTTCGTTATACATCGGTTAGCCCCAAAAGGAGCAATCCTATCACTCTCGCATTGAAAACAATGCGTACAACGCACACAAGTCTTCATTTGATGAAACATGCTATCTGTTTCGTTATTTCCTCAAAATTAGCAAACAAATAGGTGATTAAGAGTCATATTACTTCGTTATACATCGATTAGCCGCAAAAGAAGAAATCCTATCACTCTCGGATTGAAAACAATGCGTACAACGCACTTAAGTCTTCATTTGAGGAAACTTGCTATTCGTTTCGTTATTTCCACAAAATTTACAAACAAATCGGTGATTAAGTGTCATATCACTTCGTTATACATCGGTTAGCCCCAAAAGGAGCAATCCTACCACTCTCGCATTGACAACAATACGTACAACGCACACAAGTCTTCATTTGAGGAAACTTGCAATTCGTTTCGTTATTAGCCCAAAATTTGCAAACTAATAGGTGATTAAGAGTCATATTACTTCGTTATACATTGGTTAGCCTCAAAAGGAGCAATCCTATCACTCTCGGATTGAAAACAATGCGTACAACGCACATAAGTCTTCATTTGATTGCTATTCATTTCGTTATTAGCTCAAAATTTGCAAACAAATCGGTGATTAAGAGTCATATTACTTCGTTATACATCGGTTAGCGTCAAAAGGAGCAATCCTATCACTCTCGCATTGAAAACAATGCGTACAACGCACACGAGTCTTCATTTGAGGAAACTTGATAATTGTTTCATTATTAGCTCAAAATTTGCAAACTACTAGGTGATTAAGAGTCATATTACTTCGTTATACATCGGTTAGCCCCAAAAGGAGCAATCCTATCACTCTCGCATTGAAAACAATGCGTACAACACACACAAGTCTTCATTTGAGGAAACTTGATATTCATTTTGTTATTAGCTCAAAATTTGCAAACTAATAGGTAATTAAGAGTCATATTCCTTCGTTATACATCGGTTAGCCCCAAAAGGAGCAATCCTATCACTCTCGCATTGAAAACAATTCGTACAATGCACTTAAGTTTTCATTTGGGGAAACTTGCTATTCGTTTCGTTATTTCCACAAAATTTGCAAACAAATCGGTGATTAAGAGTCATATTACTTCGTTATACATCGGTTAGCCCCAAAAGGAGCAATCCTATCACTCTCGCATTGAAAACAATGCGTACAATGCACTTAAGTCTTCATTTGAGGAAACTTGCTATTCGTTTCGTTATTTCCACAAAATTTGCAAACAAATCGGTGATTAAGAGTCATATTACTTCGTTATACATCGGTTAGCCCCAAAAGGAGCAATCCTATCACTCTCGCATTGAAAACAACGCGTACAACGCACACAAGTCTTCATTTGAGGAAACATGCTATCCATTTCATTATTTTCTCAAAATTAGCAAACAAATAGGTGATTAAGTGTCATACTACTTCGTTATACATCGATTAGCCTCAAAAGGAGCAATCCTATCACTCTCGCATTGAAAACAATGCGTACAACGCAAACACGTCCTCATTTGAGGAAACTTGCTATTCGTTTCGTTATTAGATCAAAATTTGCAAACTAATAGGTGATTAAGAGTCATATTACTTTGTTATACGTCGGTTAGCCTCAAAAGGAGCAATCCTATCACTCTCGCATTGAAAACAATGCGTACAACGCACACAAGTCTTCATTTGAGGAAACTTGATAATTGTTTCATTATTAGCTCAAAATTTGCAAACTAATAGGTGATTAAGAGACATATTACTTCGTTATACATTGGTTAGCCCCAAAAAGAGCAATCCTATCACTCTCGCATTAAAAATAATGCGTACAACACACACAAGTCTTCATTTGAGGAAACTTGATATTCGTTTTGTTATTAGCTCAAAATTTGCAAACTAATAGGTAATTAAGAGTCATATTCCTTCGTTATACATCGGTTAGCCCCAAAAGGAGCAATCCTAAGACTCTCGCATTGAAAACAATGCGTACAACGCACGCAAGTCTTCATTTGAGGAAACATGCTATCCGTTTCGTTATTACCTCAAAATTAGCAAACAAATAGGTGATTAAGAGTCATATTACTTCGTTATACATCGATTAGCCGCAAAAGGAGCAATCCTATCACTCTCGGATTGAAAACAATGCGTACAATGCACTTAAGTCTTCATTTGAGGAAACTGGCTATTCGTTTCGTTATTTCCACAAAATTTGCAAACAAATCGGTGATTAAGAGTCATATTACTTCGTTATACATCGGTTAGTCCCAAAAGGAGCAATCCTACCACTCTCGCATTGAAAACAATGCGTACAACGTACACAAGTCTTCATTTGAGGAAACTTGCTATTCGTTTCGTTATTAGCCCAAAATTTGCAAACTAATAGGTGATTAAGAGTCATATTACTTCGTTATATATTGGTTAGCCTCAAAAGGAGCAATACTATCACTCTCGCATTGAAAACAATACATACAACGCACACAAGTCTTCATTTGATTGCTATTCATTTCGTTATTAGCTCAAAATTTGCAAACAAATCGGTGATTAAGAGTCATATAACTTCGTTATACATCGGTTAGCCTCAAAAGGAGCAATCCTATCACTCTCGCATTGAAAACAATGCGTACAACGCACACAAGTCTTCATTTGAGGAAACTTGATAATTGTTTCATTATTAGCTCAAAATTTGCAAACTAATAGGTGATTAAGAGTCATATTACTTCGTTATACATCGGTTAGCCCCAAAAGGTGCAATCTTATTACTCTCGCATTGAAAACAATGCGTACAACACACACAAGTCTTCATTTGAGGAACCTTGATATTAGTTTCGTTATTAGCTCAAAATTTGTAAACTAATAGGTAATTAAGAGTCGTATTACTTTGTTATACATCGGTTAGCCCCAAAAGGAGCAATCCTATCACTCTCGCATTGAAAACAATGCGTACAACGCACACAAGTCTTCATTTGAGGAAACATGCTATCCGTTTCGTTATTTCCTCAAAATTAGCAAACAAATAGGTGATTAAGAGTCATATCACTTCGTTATACATCGATTAGCCGCAAAAGGAGCAATCCTATCACTCTCGGATTGAAAACAATGCGTACAATGCACTTAAGTCTTCATTTGAGGAAACTGGCTATTCGTTTCGTTATTTCCACAAAATTTGCAAACAAATCGGTGATTAAGAGTCATATTACTTCGTTATACATCGGTTAGTCCCAAAAGGAGCAATCCTACCACTCTCGCATTGAAAACAATGCGTAGAACGCACACAAGTCTTCATTTGAGGAAACTTGCTATTCGTTTCGTTATTAGCCCAAAATTTGCAAACTAATAGGTGATTAAGAGTCATATTACTTCGTTATATATTGGTTAGCCTCAAAAGGAGCAATACTATCACTCTCGCATTGAAAACAATGCGTACAACGCACACAAGTCTTCATTTGATTGCTATTCATTTCGTTATTAGCTCAAAATTGGCAAACAAATCGGTGATTAAGAGTCATATTACTTCGTTATACATCGGTTAGCCTCAAAAGGAGCAATCCTATCACTCTCGCATTGAAAACAATGCGTACAACGCACACAAGTCTTCATTTGAGGAAACTTGATATTCGTTTCATTATTAGCTCAAAATTTGCAAACTAATAGGTGATTAAGAGTCATATTACTTCGTTATACATCGGTTAGCCCCAAAAGGAGCAATCCTATCACTCTCGCATTGAAAACAATGCGTACAACGCACACAAGTCTTCATTTGAGCAAACTTGCTATTCGTTTCGTTATTAGCTCAAAATTTGCAAACTAATAGGTGATTAAGAGTCATATTACTTCGTTATACATCGGTTAGCCTCAAAAGGAGCAATCCTATCACTCTCGCATTGAAAACAATGCGTACAACGCACACAAGTTTTCATTTGAGGAAACTTGCTATTTGTTTCGTTATTTCCTCAAAATTTGCAAACAAATAGGTGATGAAGAGTCATATTACTTAGTTATACATCGGTTAGCCCAAAAGGAGCAATCCTATCACTCTCGCATTGAAAAACAATGCGTACAACGCACACAAGTTTTCATTTGATTGATATTCATTTCGTTATTAGCTGAAAATTTGCAAACAAATCGGTGATTAAGAGTCATATTACTTCGTTATACATCGGTTAGCCCCAAAAGGAGCAATCCTATCACTCTCGCATTTAAAACAATGCGTACAACGCACACAAGTCTTCATTTGAGGAAACATGCTATCTGTTTCGTTATTTCCTCAAAATTAGCAAACAAATAGGTGATTAAGAGTCATATTACTTCGTTATACATCGATTAGCCGCAAAAGGAGAAATCCTATCACTCTCGGATTGAAAACAATGCGTACAATGCACTTAAGTCTTCTTTTGAGGAAACTTGCTATTCGTTTCGTTATTTCCACAAAATTTGCAAACAAATCGGTGATTAGTGTCATATCACTTCGTTATACATCGGTTAGCCCCAAAAGGAGCAATCATACCACTCTCGCATTGAAAACAATGCGTACAACGCACAAAAGTCTTCATTTGAGGAAACTTGCTATTTGTTTCGTTATTAGCCCAAAATTTGCAAACTAATAGGAGATTAAGAGTCATATTACTTCGTTATACATTGGTTAGCCTCAAAAGGAGCAATCCTATCACTCTCGCATTGAAAACAATGTGTACAACGCACATAAGTCTTCATTTGATTGATATTCATTTCGTTATTAGCTCAAAATTTGCAAACAAATCGGTGATTAAGAGTCATATTACTTCGTTATACATCGGTTAGCCTCAAAAGGAGCAATCCTATCACTCTCGCATTGAAAACAATGCGTACAACGCACACGAGTCTTCATTTGAGGAAACATGATAATTGTTTCGTTATTAGCTCAAAATTTGCAAACTAATAGGTGATTAAGAGTCATATTACTTCGTTATACATCGGTTAGCCCCAAAAGGAGCAATCCTATCACTCTCGCATTGAAAACAATGCGTACAACACACACAAGTCTTCATTTGAGGAAACTTGATATTCGTTTTGTTATTAGCTCAAAATTTGCAAACTAATAGGTAATTAAGAGTCATATTCCTTCGTTATACATCGGTTAGCCCCAAAAGGAGCAATCCTATCACTCTCGCATTGAAAACAATGCGTACAACGCACACAAGTCTTCATTTTAGGAAACTTGATAATTGTTTCATTATTAGCTCAAAATTTGCAAACTAATAGGTGATTAAGAGACATATTACTTCGTTATACATTGGTTAGCCCCAAAAAGAGCAATCCTATCACTCTCGCATTAAAAATAATGCGTACAACACACACAAGTCTTCATTTGAGGAAACTTGATATTCGTTTTGTTATTAGCTCAAAATTTGCAAACTAATAGGTAATTAAGAGTCATATTCCTTCGTTATACATCGGTTAGCCCCAAAAGGAGCAATCCTATCACTCTCGCATTGAAAACAATGCGTACAACACACGCAAGTCTTCATTTGAGGAAACATGCTATCCGTTTCGTTATTACCTCAAAATTAGCAGACAAATAGGTGATTAAGAGTCATATTACTTCGTTATACATCGATTAGCCGCAAAAGGAGCAATCCTATCACTCTCGGATTGAAAACAATGCGTACAATGCACTTAAGTCTTCATTTGAGGAAACTGGCTATTCGTTTCGTTATTTCCACAAAATTTGCAAACTAATTGGTGATTAAGAGTCATATTACTTCGTTATACATCGGTTAGTCCCAAAAGGAGCAATCCTATCACTCTCGCATTGAAAACAATGCGTAGAACGCACACAAGTCTTCATTTGAGGAAACTTGCTATTCGTTTCGTTATTAGCCCAAAATTTGCAAACTAATAGGTGATTAAGAGTCATATTACTTCGTTATATATTGGTTAGCCTCAAAAGGAGCAATACTATCACTCTCGCATTGAAAACAATGCGTACAACGCACACAAGTCTTCATTTGATTGCTATTCATTTCGTTATTAGCTCAAAACTTGCAAACAAATCGGTGATTAAGAGTCATATAACTTCGTTATACATCGGTTAGCCTCAAAAGGAGCAATCCTATCACTCTCGCATTGAAAACAATGCGTACAACGCACACAAGTCTTCATTTGAGGAAACTTGATATTCGTTTCGTTATTAGCTCAAAATTTGCAAACTAATAGGTGATTAAGAGTCATATTACTTCGTTATACATCGGTTAGCCCCAAAAGGAGCAATCCTATCACTCTCGCATTGAAAACAATGCGTACAACGCACACAAGTCTTCATTTGAGCAAACTTGCTATTCGTTTCGTTATTAGCTCAAAATTTGCAAACTAATAGGTGATTAAGAGTCATATTACTTCGTTATACATCGGTTAGCCTCAAAAGGAGCAATCCTATCACTCTCGCATTGAAAACAATGCGTACAACGCACACAAGTTTTCATTTGAGGAAACTTGCTATTTGTTTCGTTATTTCCTCAAAATTTGCAAACAAATCGGTGATGAAGAGTCATATTACTTAGTTATACATCGGTTAGCCCAAAAGGAGCAATCCTATCACTCTCGCATTGAAAACAATGCGTACAACGCACACAAGTTTTCATTTGATTGATATTCATTTCGTTATTAGCTGAAAATTTGCAAACAAATCGGTGATTAAGAGTCATATTACTTCGTTATACATCGGTTAGCCCCAAAAGGAGCAATCCTATCACTCTCGCATTTAAAACAATGCGTACAACGCACACAAGTCTTCATTTGATGAAACATGCTATCTGTTTCGTTATTTCCTCAAAATTAGCAAACAAATAGGTGATTAAGAGTCATATTACTTCGTTATACATCGATTAGCCGCAAAAGGAGAAATCCTATCACTCTCGGATTGAAAACAATGCGTACAATGCACTTAAGTCTTCTTTTGAGGAAACTTGCTATTCGTTTCGTTATTTCCACAAAATTTGCAAACAAATCGGTGATTAAGTGTCATATCACTTCGTTATACATCGGTTAGCCCCAAAAGGAGCAATCATACCACTCTCGCATTGAAAACAATGCGTACAACGCACAAAAGTCTTCATTTGAGGAAACTTGCTATTTGTTTCGTTATTAGCCCAAAATTTGCAAACTAATAGGAGATTAAGAGTCATATTACTTCGTTATACATTGGTTAGCCTCAAAAGGAGCAATCCTATCACTCTCGCATTGAAAACAATGTGTACAACGCACATAAGTCTTCATTTGATTGATATTCATTTCGTTATTAGCTCAAAATTTGCAAACAAATCGGTGATTAAGAGTCATATTACTTCGTTATACATCGGTTAGCGTCAAAAGGAGCAATCCTATCACTCTCGCATTGAAAACAATGCGTACAACGCACACGAGTCTTCATTTGAGGAAACATGATAATTGTTTCATTATTAGCTCAAAATTTGCAAACAAATAGGTGATTAAGAGTCATATTACTTCGTTATACATCGGTTAGCCCCAAAAGGAGCAATCCTATCACTCTCGCATTGAAAACAATGCGTACAACACACACAAGTCTTCATTTGAGGAAACTTGATATTCGTTTTGTTATTAGCTCAAAATTTGCAAACTAATAGGTGATTAAGGGTCATATTCCTTCGTTATACATCGGTTAGCCCCAAAAGGAGCAATCCTATCACTCTCGCATTGAAAACAATGCGTACAACGCACACAAGTCTTCATTTTAGGAAACTTGATAATTGTTTCATTATTAGCTCAAAATTTGCAAACTAATAGGTGATTAAGAGACATATTACTTCGTTATACATTGGTTAGCCCCAAAAAGAGCAATCCTATCACTCTCGCATTAAAAATAATGCGTACAACACACACAAGTCTTCATTTGAGGAAACTTGATATTCGTTTTGTTATTAGCTCAAAATTTGCAAACTAATAGGTAATTAAGAGTCATATTCCTTCGTTATACATCGGTTAGCCCCAAAAGGAGCAATCCTATCACTCTCGCATTGAAAACAATGCGTACAACACACGCAAGTCTTCATTTGAGGAAACATGCTATCCGTTTCGTTATTACCTCAAAATTAGCAGACAAATAGGTGATTAAGAGTCATATTACTTCGTTATACATCGATTAGCCGCAAAAGGAGCAATCCTATCACTCTCGGATTGAAAACAATGCGTACAATGCACTTAAGTCTTCATTTGAGGAAACTGGCTATTCGTTTCGTTATTTCCACAAAATTTGCAAACAAATCGGTGATTAAGAGTCATATTACTTCGTTATACATCGGTTAGTCCCAAAAGGAGCAATCCTATCACTCTCGCATTGAAAACAATGCGTAGAACGCACACAAGTCTTCATTTGAGGAAACTTGCTATTCGTTTCGTTATTAGCCCAAAATTTGCAAACTAATAGGTGATTAAGAGTCATATTACTTCGTTATATATTGGTTAGCCTCAAAAGGAGCAATACTATCACTCTCGCATTGAAAACAATGCGTACAACGCACACAAGTCTTCATTTGATTGCTATTCATTTCGTTATTAGCTCAAAATTTGCAAACAAATCGGTGATTAAGAGTCATATTACTTCGTTATACATCGGTTAGCCTCAAAAGGAGCAATCCTATCACTCTCGCATTGAAAACAATGCGTACAACGCACACAAGTCTTCATTTGAGGAAACTTGATAATTGTTTCATTATTAGCTCAAAATTTGCAAACTAATAGGTGATTAAGAGTCATATTACTTCGTTATACATCGGTTAGCCCCAAAAGGTGCAATCTTATCACTCTCGCATTGAAAACAATGCGTACAACACACACAAGTCTTCATTTGAGGAAACTTGATATTAGTTTCGTTATTAGCTCAAAATTTGTAAACTAATAGGTAATTAAGAGTCGTATTACTTTGTTATACATCGGTTAGCCCCAAAAGGAGCAATCCTATCACTCTCGCATTGAAAACAATGCGTACAACGCACACAAGTCTTCATTTGAGGAAACATGCTATCCGTTTCGTTATTTCCTCAAAATTAGCAAACAAGTAGGTGATTAAGAGTCATATTACTTCGTTATACATCGATTAGCCGCAAAAGGAGCAATCCTATCACTCTCGGATTGAAAACAATGCGTACAATGCACTTAAGTCTTCATTTGAGGAAACTGGCTATTCGTTTCGTTATTTCCACAAAATTTGCAAACAAATCGGTGATTAAGAGTCATATTACTTCGTTATACATCGGTTAGTCCCAAAAGGAGCAATCCTATCACTCTCGCATTGAAAACAATGCGTAGAACGCACACAAGTCTTCATTTGAGGAAACTTGCTATTCGTTTCGTTATTAGCCCAAAATTTGCAAACTAATAGGTGATTAAGAGTCATATTACTTCGTTATATATTGGTTAGCCTCAAAAGGAGCAATACTATCACTCTCGCATTGAAAACAATGCGTACAACGCACACAAGTCTTCATTTGATTGCTATTCATTTCGTTATTAGCTCAAAACTTGCAAACAAATCGGTGATTAAGAGTCATATAACTTCGTTATACATCGGTTAGCCTCAAAAGGAGCAATCCTATCACTCTCGCATTGAAAACAATGCGTACAACGCACACAAGTCTTCATTTGAGGAAACTTGATAATTGTTTCGTTATTAGCTCAAAATTTGCAAACTAATAGGTGATTAAGAGTCATATTACTTCGTTATACATCGGTTAGCCCCAAAAGGAGCAATCCTATCACTCTCGCATTGAAAACAATGCGTACAACGCACACAAGTCTTCATTTGAGGAAACTTGCTATTCGTTTCGTTATTAGCTCAAAATTTGCAAACTAATAGGTGATTAAGAGTCATATTACTTCGTTATACATCGGTTAGCCTCAAAAGGAGCAATCCTATCACTCTCGCATTGAAAACAATGCGTACAACGCACACAAGTTTTCATTTGAGGAAACTTGCTATTTGTTTCGTTATTACCTCAAAATTTGCAAACAAATCGGTGATGAAGAGTCATATTACTTAGTTATACATCGGTTAGCCCAAAAGGAGCAATCCTATCACTCTCGCATTGAAAACAATGCGTACAACGCACACAAGTTTTCATTTGATTGATATTCATTTCGTTATTAGCTGAAAATTTGCAAACAAATCGGTGATTAAGAGTCATATTACTTCGTTATGCATCGGTTAGCCCCAAAAGGAGCAATCCTATCACTCTCGCATTTAAAACAATGCGTACAACGCACACAAGTCTTCATTTGATGAAACATGCTATCTGTTTCGTTATTTCCTCAAAATTAGCAAACAAATAGGTGATTAAGAGTCATATTACTTCGTTATACATCGATTAGCCGCAAAAGGGGAAATCCTATCACTCTCGGATTGAAAACAATGCGTACAATGCACTTAAGTCTTCTTTTGAGGAAACTTGCTATTCGTTTCGTTATTTCCACAAAATTTGCAAACAAATCGGTGATTAAGTGTCATATCACTTCGTTATACATCGGTTAGCCCCAAAAGGAGCAATCATACCACTCTCGCATTGAAAACAATGCGTACAACGCACAAAAGTCTTCATTTGAGGAAACTTGCTATTCGTTTCGTTATTAGCCCAAAATTTGCAAACTAATAGGAGATTAAGAGTCATATTACTTCGTTATACATTGGTTAGCCTCAAAAGGAGCAATCCTATCACTCTCGCATTGAAAACAATGTGTACAACGCACATAAGTCTTCATTTGATTGATATTCATTTCGTTATTAGCTCAAAATTTGCAAACAAATCGGTGATTAAGAGTCATATTACTTCGTTATACATCGGTTAGCGTCAAAAGGAGCAATCCTATCACTCTCGCATTGAAAACAATGCGTACAACGCACACGAGTCTTCATTTGAGGAAACATGATAATTGTTTCATTATTAGCTCAAAATTTGCAAACTAATAGGTGATTAAGAGTCATATTACTTCGTTATACATCGGTTAGCCCCAAAAGGAGCAATCCTATCACTCTCGCATTGAAAACAATGCGTACAACACACACAAGTCTTCATTTGAGGAAACTTGATATTCGTTTTGTTATTAGCTCAAAATTTGCAAACTAATAGGTAATTAAGGGTCATATTCCTTCGTTATACATCGGTTAGCCCCAAAAGGAGCAATCCTATCACTCTCGCATTGAAAACAATGCGTACAACGCACACAAGTCTTCATTTGAGGAAACTTGATAATTGTTTCATTATTAGCTCAAAATTTGCAAACTAATAGGTGATTAAGAGACATATTACTTCGTTATACATTGGTTAGCCCCAAAAGGAGCAATCCTATCACTCTCGCATTGAAAACAACGCGTACAACGCACACAAGTCTTCATTTGAGGAAACATGCTATCCATTTCATTATTTTCTCAAAATTAGCAAACAAATAGGTGATTAAGTGTCATACTACTTCGTTATACATCGATTAGCCTCAAAAGGAGCAATCCTATCACTCTCGCATTGAAAACAATGCGTACAACGCAAACACGTCCTCATTTGAGGAAACTTGCTATTCGTTTCGTTATTAGATCAAAATTTGGAAACTAATAGGTGATTAAGAGTCATATTACTTTGTTATACGTCGGTTAGCCTCAAAAGGAGCAATCCTATCACTCTCGCATTGAAAACAATGCGTACAACGCACACAAGTCTTCATTTGAGGAAACTTGATAATTGTTTCATTATTAGCTCAAAATTTGCAAACTAATAGGTGATTAAGAGTCATATTACTTCGTTATACATCGGTTAGCCCCAAAAGGAGCAATCCTATCACTCTCGCATTGAAAACAATGCGTACAACACACACAAGTCTTCATTTGAGGAAACTTGATATTCATTTTGTTATTAGCACAAAATTTGCAAACTAATAGGTAATTAAGAGTCATATTCCTTCGTTATACATCGGTTAGCCCCAAAAGGAGCAATCCTATCACTCTCGCATTGAAAACAATGCGTACAATGCACTTAAGTCTTCATTTGGGGAAACTTGCTATTCGTTTCGTTATTTCCACAAAATTTGCAAACAAATCGATGATTAAGAGTCATATTACTTCGTTATACATCGGTTAGCCCCAAAAGGAGCAATCCTATCACTCTCGCATTGAAAACAATGCGTACAATGCACTTAAGTCTTCATTTGAGGAAATTTGCTATTCGTTTCGTTATTTCCACAAAATTTGCAAACAAATCGGTGATTAAGAGTCATATTACTTCGTTATACATCGGTTAGCCCCAAAAGGAGCAATCCTATCACTCTCGCATTGAAAACAACGCGTACAACGCACACAAGTCTTCATTTGAGGAAACATGCTATCCATTTCATTATTTTCTCAAAATTAGCAAACAAATAGGTGATTAAGTGTCATACTACTTCGTTATACATCGATTAGCCTCAAAAGGAGCAATCCTATCACTCTCGCATTGAAAACAATGCGTACAACGCAAACACGTCCTTATTTGAGGAAACTTGCTATTCGTTTCGTTATTAGATCAAAATTTGGAAACTAATAGGTGATTAAGAGTCATATTACTTTGTTATACGTCGGTTAGCCTCAAAATGAGCAATCCTATCACTCTCGCATTGAAAACAATGCGTACAACGCACACAAGTCTTCATTTGAGGAAACTTGATAATTCTTTCATTATTAGCTCAAAATTTGCAAACTAATAGGTGATTAAGAGTCATATTACTTCGTTATACATCGGTTAGCCCCAAAAGGAGCAATCCAATCACTCTCGCATTGAAAACAATGCGCACAACACACACAAGTCTTCATTTGAGGAAACTTGATATTCGTTTTGTTATTAGCTCAAAATTTGCAAACTAATAGGTAATTAAGAGTCATATTCCTTCGTTATACATCGGTTAGCCCCAAAAGGAGCAATCCTATCACTCTCGCATTGAAAACAATGCGTACAATGCACTTAAGTTTTCATTTGGGGAAACTTGCTATTCGTTTCGTTATTTCCACAAAATTTGCAAACAAATCGGTGATTAAGAGTCATATTACTTCGTTATACATCGATTAGCCGCAAAAGGAGCAATCCTATCACTCTCGGATTGAAAACAATGCGTACAATGCACTTAAGTCTTCATTTGAGGAAACTGGCTATTCGTTTCGTTATTTCCACAAAATTTGCAAACAAATCGGTGATTAAGGGTAATATTACTTCGTTATACATCGGTTAGTCCCAAAAGGAGCAATCCTACCACTCTCGCATTGAAAACAATGCGTAAAACGCACACAAGTCTTCATTTGAGGAAACTTGCTATTCGTTTCGTTATTAGCCCAAAATTTGCAAACTAATAGGTGATTAAGAGTCATATTACTTCGTTATATATTGGTTCGCCTCAAAAGGAGCATTACTATCACTCTCGCATTGAAAACAATGCGCACAACGCACACAAGTCTTCATTTGATTACTATTCATTTCGTTATTAGCTCAAAATTTGCAAACAAATCGGTGATTAAGAGTCATATAACTTCGTTATACATCGGTTAGCCTCAAAAGGAGCAATCCTATCACTCTCGCATTGAAAACAATGCGTACAACGCACACAACGCACACAAGTCTTCATTTGAGGAAACTTGATAATTGTTTCATTATTAGCTCAAAATTTGCAAACTAATAGGTGATTAAGAGTCATATTACTTCGTTATACATCGGTTAGCCCCAAAAGGAGCAATCCTATCACTCTCGCATTGAAAACAATGCGTACAACACACACAAGTCTTCATTTGAGGAAACTTGATATTAGTTTCGTTATTAGCTCAAAATTTGCAAACTAATAGGTAATTAAGAGTCGTATTACTTCGTTATTCATCGGTTAGCCCCAAAAGGAGCAATCCTATCACTCTCGCATTGAAAACAATGCGTACAATGCACTTAAGTCTTCATTTGAGGAAACCTGCTATTCGTTTTGTTATTTCCACAAAATTTACAAACAAATCGGTGATTAAGAGTCATATTACTTCGTTATACATCGGTTAGCCCCAAAAGGAGCAATCATACCACTCTCGCATTGAAAACAATGCGTAAAACGCACACAAGTCTTCATTTGAGGAAACTTGCTATTCGTTTCGTTATTAGCCCAAAATTTGCAAACTAATAGGTGATTAAGAGTCATATTACTTCGTTATACATTGGTTAGCCTTAAAAGGAGCAATCCTATCACTCTCGCATTGAAAACAATGCGTACAACACAAACAAGTCCTCATTTGAGGAAACTTGCTATTCGTTTCGTTATTAGATCAAAATTTGGAAACTAATAGGTGATTAAGAGTCATATTACTTCGTTATACATTGGTTAGCCTCAAAAGGAGCAATCCTATCACTCTCGCATTGAAAACAATGCGTACAACGCACACAAGTCCTCATTTTAGGAAACTTGATAATTGTTTCATTATTAGCTCAAAATTTGCAAACTAATAGGTGATTAAGAGTAATATTACTTCGTTATACATCGGTTAGCCCCAAAAGGAGCAATCCTATCACTCTCGCATTGAAAATAATGCGTACAACACACACAAGTCTTCATTTGAGGAAACTTGATATTCTTTTTGTTATTAGCTCAAAATTTGCAAACTAATAGGTAATTAAGAGTCATATTCCTTCGTTATACATCGGTTAGCCCCAAAAGGAGCAATCATATCACTCTCGCATTGAGAACAATGCGTACAACGCACACAAGTCTTCATTTGAGGAGACATGCTATCCGTTTCGTTATTTTCTCAAAATTAGCAAACAAATAGGTGATTAAGTGTCATATTACTTCGTTATACATCGATTAGCCTCAAAAGGAGCAATCCTATCACTCTCGCATTGAAAAGAATGCGTACAACGCACACAAGTCCTCATTTGAGGAAACTTGCTATTCGTTTCATTATTAGCTCAAAATTTGCAAACTAATAGGTGATTAAGAGTCATATTACTTCGTTATACATCGGTTAGCCTTAGAAGGAGCAATCCTATCACTCTCGCATTGAAAACAATGCGTACAACGCACACAAGTCTTCATTTGAGGAAACTTCCTATTCGTTTCGTTATTTCCACAAAATTTGCAAACAAATCGGTTATTAAGAGTCATATTACTTCGTTATACATCGGTTAGCCCCAAAAGGAGCAATCCTATCACTCTCGCATTGAAAAGAATGCGTACAACGCACATAAGTCTTTATTTGAGAAAACTTGTTATTCGTTTCGTTATTAGCTCAAAATTTACAAACTAACAGGTGATTAAGAGTCATATTACTTCGTTATACATCGGCTAGCCCCAAAAGGAGCAATCCTATCACTCTCGCATTGAAAACAATGCGTACAACGCACACAAGTCTTCATTTGAGAAAACTTGCTATTCGTTTCGTTATTAGCCCAAAATTTGCAAACTAATAGGTGATTAAGAGTCGTATTACTTCGTTATACATGGGTTAGCCTTAAAAGGAGCAATCCTATCACTCTCGCATTGAAAACAATGCGTACAACGCACACAACTCCTCATTTGAGGAAACTTGATAATTGTTTGATTATTAGCTCAAAATTTCCAAACTAATAGGTGATTAAGAGTCATATTACTTCGTTATACATCGGTTAGCCCCAAAAGGAGCAATCCTATCACTCTCGCATTGAAAAGAATGCGTACAATGCACATAAGTCTTCATTTGAGGAAACTTGTTATTCGTTTCGTTATTAGCTCAAAATTTGCAAACTAACAGGTGATTAAGAGTCATATTACTTCGTTATACATCGGCTAGCCCCAAAAGGAGCAATCCTATCACTCTCACATTGAAAACAATGCGTACAACGCACACAAGTCTTCATTTGAGGAAACTTGCTATTTGTTTCGTTATTAGCTCTAATTTGCAAACTAATGGGTAATTAAGAGTCGTATTACTTCGTTATACATCGGTTAGCCCCAAAAGGAGCAATCCTATCACTCTCGCATTGAAAATAATGTGTACAACGCAAACACGTCCTCATTTGAGAAAACTTGCTATTCGTTTCGTTATTTTCTCAAAATTAGCAAACAAATAGGTGATTAAGTGTCATATTACTTCGTTATACATCGATTAGCCTCAAAAGGAGCAATCCTATCACTCTCGCATTGAAAAGAATGCGTACAACGCACACAAGTCCTCATTTGAAGAAACTTGCTATTCGTTTCGTTATTAGCTCAAAATTTGCAAACTAATAGGTGATTAAGAGTCATATTACTTCGTTATACATCGGTTAGCCTTAGAAGGAGCAATCCTATCACTCTTGCATTGAAAACAATTCGTACAACGCACACAAGTCTTCATTTCACGAAACCTCCTATTCGTTTCGTTATTTCCACAAAATTTGCAAACAAATCGGTGATTAAGAGTCATATTACTTCGTTATACATCGGTTAGCCCCAAAAGGAGCAATCCTATCACTCTCGCATTGAAAAGAATGCGTACAACGCACACAAGTCTTCATTTGAGGAAACTTGTTATTCGTTTCGTTATTAGCTCAAAATTTGCAAACTAATAATTGATTAAGAGTCATATTACTTCGTTATACATAGGCTAGCCCCAAAAGGAGCAATCCTATCACTCTCGCATTGAAAACAGTGCGTACAACGCACACAAGTCTTCATTTGAGGAAACTTGCTATTCGTTTCGTTATTAGCTCAAAATTTGCAAACTAATAGGTAATTAAGAGTCGTATTACTTCGTTATACATCGGTTAGCCCCAAAAGGAGCAATCCTATCACTCTCGCATTGAAAACAATGCGAACAACGCAAACACGTCCTCATTTGAGGAAACTTGCTATTCGTTTCGTTATTAGATCAAAATTTGGAAACTAATAGGTGATTAAGAGTCATATTACTTCGTTATACGTCGGTTAGCCTCAAAAGGAGCAATCCTATCACTCTCGCATTGAAAACAATGCGTACAACGCACACAACTCTTCATTTGAGGAAACTTGATAATTGTTTCATTATTAGCTCAAAATTTGCAAACTAATAGGTGATTAAGAGTCATATTACTTCGTTATACATCGGTTAGCCCCAAAAGGAGCAATCCAATCACTCTCGCATTGAAAACAATGCGTACAACACACACAAGTCTTCATTTGAGGAAACTTGATATTCGTTTTGTTATTAGCTCAAAATTTGCAGACTAATAGGTAATTAAGAGTCATATTCCTTCGTTATACATCGGTTAGCCCCAAAAGGAGCAATATTATCACTCTCGCATTGAAAACAATGCGTACAATGCACTTAAGTCTTCATTTGAGGAAACATGCTATCCGTTTCGTTATTTTCTCAAAATTAGCAAACAAATAGGTGATTAAGTGTCATATTACTTCGTTATACATCGGTTAGCCTTAAAAGGAGCAATCCTATCACTCTCACATTGAAAACAATGCGTACAACGCACACAAGTCTTCATTTGAGGAAACTTGCTATTCGTTTCGTTATTTCCACAAAATTAGCAAACAAATCGGTGATTAAGAGTCATATTACTTCGTTATACATCGGTTAGCCCCAAAAGGAGCAATCCTATCACTCTCGCATTGCAAACAATGCGTACAATGCACTTAAGTCTTCATTTGAGGAAACTTGCTACTCGTTTCGTTATTTCCACAAAATTTGCAAACAAATCGGTGATTAAGAGTCATATTACTTCGTTATACATCGGTTAGCCCCAAAAGGAGCAATCCTACCACTCTCGCATTGAAAACAATGCGTAAAACGCACACAAGTCTTCATTTTAGGAAACTTGCTATTCGTTTCGTTATTAGCCCAAAATTTGCAAACTAATAGGTGATTAAGAGTCATATTACTTCGTTATACATTGGTTAGCCTCAAAAGGAGCAATCCTATCACTCTCGCATTGAAAACAATGCGTACAACGCACACAAGTCCTCATTTGAGAAAACTTGCTATTCGTTTCGTTATTAGGTCAAAATTTCCAAACTAATAGGAGATTAAGAGTCATATTACTTCGTTATACATCGGTTAGCCTTAAAATGAGCAATCCTATCACTCTCGCATTGAAAACAATGCGTAAAACGCACACAAGTCTTCATTTGAGGAAACTTCATATTCGTTTCGTTATTTCCACAAAATTTGCAAACAAATCGGTGATTAAGAGTCATATTACTTCGTTATACATCGGTTAGCCCCAAAAGGAGCAATCCTATCACTCTCGCATTGAAAAGAATGCGTACAACGCACACAAGTCTTCATTTGAGGAAACTTGTTATTCGTTTCGTTATTAGCTCAAAATTTGCAAACTAATAGTCATATTACTTCGTTATATATCGGTTAGCCTCAAAAGGAGCAATCATATCACTCTCGCGTTGAAAACAATGCGTACAACGCACACAAGTCTTCATTTGAGGAAACTTGTTATTCGTTTCGTTATTTCCTCAAAATTTGCAAACAAATCGGTGATGAAGAGTCATATTACATCGTTATACATCGGTTAGCCCAAAAGGAGCAATCCTATCACTCTCGCATCGAAAACAATGCGTACAACGCACACAAGTTTTCATTTGATTGATATTCATTTCGTTATTAGCTTAAAATTTGCAAACAAATCGGTGATTAAGGGTCATCTTACTTCGTTATACATCGGTTAGCCTCAAAAGGAGCAATCCTATCACTCTCGCATAGAAAAGAATGCGTACAACGCACACAAGTCTTCATTTGAGGAAACTTGTTATTCGTTTCGTTATTTCCTCAAAATTTGCAAACAAATCGGTGATTAAGAGTCATATTACTTCCTTATACATCGGTTAGCCCCAAAAGTAGCAATCATATCACTCTCGCACTAAAAACAATGCGTACAACGCACTTCAGTCTTCATTTGAGGAAACTTGCTATTCGTTTCGTTATTAGCACAAAATTTGCAAACTAATAGGTGATTAAGAGTCATATTACTTCGTTATACATCGGTTAACCCCAAAAGGAGCAATCCTATCGCTCTCGCATTGAAAACAATGCGTACAACGCACACAAGTCTTCATTTGAGGAAACTTGATAATTGTTTCGTTATTAGCTCAAAATTTGCAAACAAATAGGTGATTAGGAGTCATATTACTATGTTATTCATCGGCTAGCCCTAAAAGGAGCAATCATATCACTCTCGCATTGAAAACAATGCGTACAACGCACACAAGTCTTCATTTGAGGAAACCTCCTATTCGTTTCGTTATTAGCACAAAATTTGCAAACAAATAGGTGATTAAGAGTCATATTACTTCGTCATACATCTGTTAGCCCCAAAAGGAGCAATCCTATCACTTTCGCATTGAAAACAATGCGTACAACGCACACAAGTCTTCATTTGAGGAAACTTGTTATTCGTTTCGTTATTTCCACAAAATTTGCAAACAAATCAATGATTAAGAGTCATATTACTTCGTTATACATCGGTTAGCCCCAAAAGGAGTAATCCTATCACTCTCGCATTGAAAACAATGCGTACAACGCACACAGGTCTTCATTTGAGGAAACATGTTATCCGTTTCGTTATTTCCTCAAAATTAGCAAACAAATAGGTGATTAAGTGTCATATTACTTCGTTATACATCGGCTAGCCCCAAAAGGAGCAATCTTATCACTCTCGCGTTGAAAACAATGCGTACAACGAACACAAGTCCTCATTTGAGGAAACTTGCTATTCGTTTCGTTATTAGCTCAAAATTTGCAAACTAATAGGTGACTAAGAGTCATATTACTTCGTTACACATCGGTTAGCCTCAAAAGGAGCAATCCTATCACTCTCGCATTGAAAATAATGCGTACAACGCACACAAGTCTTCATTTGAGGAAACTTGCTATTCGTTTCGTTATTTCCTCAAAATTTGCATACAAATCGGTGAGGAAGATTCATATTACTTCGTTATACATCGGTTAGCCCAAAAGGAGCAATCATATCACTCTCGCATTGAAAACAATGCGTACAATGCACTTAAGTCTTCATTTGAGGAAACTTGCTATTCATTTTGTTATTTCCACAAAATTTGCAAACAAATCGGTGGTTAAGAGTCATATTACTTCGTTTATACATCGGTTAGCCCCAAAAGGAGCAATCCTATCACTCTCGCATTGAAAACAATGCGTACAACGCACACAAGTCTTCATTTGAGGAAACTTGCTATTCGTTTCGTTATTTCCTCAAAATTTGCAAACAAATCAGTGATTAAGAGTCATATTACTTCGTTATACATCAGTTAGCCCCAAAAGAAGCAATCATATCTCTCTCGCATTGAAAATAATGCGTACAATGCACACAAGTCTACATTTGATTGCTATTCATTTCGTTATTAGTTCAAAATTTGCAAACAAATCGGTGATTAAGTGTCATATTACTTCCTTAGACATCGGTTAGCCCCAAAAGGAGCAATCCTATCACTCTCTCATTGAAAACAATGCGTACAACGCACACAAGTCTTCATTTGAGGAAACTTGCTATTCGTTTCGTTATTTCCTCAAAATTTGCAAACAAATCAGTGACTAAGAGTCATATTACTTCGTTATACATCGGTTAGCCCCAAAAGGAGCAATCCTATCACTCTCGCATTCAAAACAATGCGTACAACGCACACAAGTCTACATTTGATTGTTATTCATTTCGTTATTAGCTCAAAATTTGCAAACAAATCGGTGATTAAGAGTCATATTACTTCGTTATACATCGGTAAGCCCCAAAAGGAGCAATCCTATCACTCTCGCATTGAAAACAATGCGTACAACGCATACAAGTCTTCATTTGAGGAAACTTGCTATTCGTTTCGTTATTAGCACAAAATTTGCAAACTAATAGGTGATTCAGAGTCATATTACTTCGTTATACATCGGTTAGCCCCAAAAGGAGCAACCATATCACTCTCGCATTGAAAACAATGCGTACAACGCACACAAGTCTTCATTTGAGGAAACTTGATAATTGTTTCGTTATTTCCTCAAAATTTGCAAACAAATAGGTGATTAGGAGCGATGTATTACTACGTTATACATCGGCTAGCCCCAAAAGGAGCAATCCTATCACTCTGGCATTGAAAACAATGCGCACAACGCACACAAGTCTTCATTTGAGGAAACTTGCTATTCATTTCGTTAGTAGCTCAAAATTTGCAAACAAATAGGTGATTAAGAGTCATATTAATTCGTTATACATCGGTTAGCCCCAAAAGGAGCAATCCTATAACTTTCGCATTGAAAACAATGCGTACAATGCACACAAGTCTTCATTTGAGGAAACTTGCTATTCGTTTCGTTATTTCCTCAAAAATTTGCAAACAAATCGGTGATTAAGAGTCATATTACTTCCTTATACATCGGTTAGCCCCAAAAGGAGCAATCCTATCGCTCTCGCATTGAAAACAATGCGTACAACGCACTTCAGTCTTCATTTGAGGAAACTTGCTATTCGTTTCGTTATTTCCACAAAATTTGCAAACAAATCAATGATTAAGAGTCATATTACTTCGTTATACATCGGTTAGCCCCAAAAGGAGCAATCCTATCACTCTCGCATTGAAAACAATGCGTACAACGTACACAGGTCTTCATTTGAGGAAACATGCTATCCGTTTCGTTATTTCCTCAAAATTAGCAAACAAATAGGTGATTAAGTGTCATATTACTTCGTTATACATCGGCTAGCCCCAAAAGGAGCAATCCTATCACTCTCGCATTGAAAACAATGCGTACAACGCACACAAGTCTTCATTTGAGGAAACTTGCTATTCGTTTCGTTATTAGCTCAAAATTTGCAAACTAATAGGTGACTAAGAGTCATATGACTTCGTTATACATCGGTTAGCCTCAAAAGGAGCAATCCTATCACTCTCGCATTGAAAATAATGCGTACAACGCACACAAGTCTTCATTTGAGGAAACTTGCTATTCGTTTCTTTATTTCCTCAAAATTTGCATACAAATCGGTGATGAAGAGTCGTATTACTTCGTTATACATCGGTTAGCCCAAAAGGAGCAATCCTATCACTCTCGCATTAAAAACAATGCGTACATGTAATATCCCAAATATTTCAATAGTGATCTAACAAGATCTAAGCAATGTTGTCAATTCAAAACCTAAGAAGGTTTGCTCAAGCATACCTTGAGCTATCTGAAAGAATATATATGACTTGAAACTACGATCGTATACAACTAAGAGGTTAAATTCTTTAACCTAATTTGTGTTATGTTATTAATAAAGCTTGAATTGAGCTTTTAAATGTGATATATGAATTATCTATGTGTAGGATTTTGTGTTTTGGTTTGAGTAGTTAACCTTAACACTTATTAAAAATCAGAAGTCAATTTAGGACAAAAACCTAAATTGGGAAAAAAGTTAAACCCTAGGGTCTAAACCCTAGAAAATAACCTAGGCCCTCGAGCAAAATGTGAAGGTCAAATTGACATTCCGTTTAAGGATTCAACCTTCCCACGATTTGAAAACACGTAACAGTCAGTAAAAAATTTTCTCGAAAAACGTGTAAAAGTACTATTCACGAGGTGACATTTTTTCATTCGTTTGACTGTTTCTTTCATCTGTAGGACTTTTTACATTTCACAATATAGTGATAATATGAGGTTTAGATGCCAGAGAACCAATAAAAATTTTTGGAGAAAAAGACAAAAATGTCACGATTTACGAGAAAACGTTTGTCGTCTTTTTGACTGTTCTTTTCGATATTTTGACATATCGTATTTCACGAATTAGCATTTATATGAAGTATAGATGTTATTTAGCCAATAAAAGTTTTACTCGAAAAACGTGTAAAACACTATTCATTTGGAAATTTTTCTTCCGAATTTTGAAAATTCACATTCCTGAATAGTATTTTTATTGACAGTAGATGCATTTTGACCAAAAAAAATTTTACCCAAAATAATTTATGGAGATTACTATTCACGTATACGGGATGAATACGTAGCGAATACGGAAGGAATACGAGAATAATAAAAGTATATTGTAATGTATAATACGAGAATTATACGAAAGATTATACGAGATTAATACGAGAATAATACGAGGTATCATACCAGTAAAATACGAATATTATACGATGTATTATATGGATGAAATACGTATAAATACTAATGTATTATACTATTTAATTAATTAGTTGAAATCAAACTAGTTTATGTGTAACTAAGTTAGTGTAACTAAACTAGGGAGAACTAGCACGATTACACTAACTGAAAAAGAACTTGCACGATTTGTTTGGAACTAAATCCAAGTGAAAATGAATTGACCAATTAGAAGAAGGGTGATGTAAGCGATGATGCAAGCGTTAGGGAGAAAAGACTAAAAGGCCCTTGGTCTTTTAAACTAATGACCAAACTACCTCGACCCTTGGTTTTCCTATAAATAGAGAGCTAAGCTCTTCATTTTTCTCAATAATTTTCAAAGCAAAATTCCTATAATCAAGAGATTGCAAAGAAATAGTTAAAGCTTGCAATAATAAAAGGTACGATTCTTAATCGTTATTATGCTTAAAGTTTTATTTTATCGATGAGGCTCAAGAACATAAGTCGTAGCCATGTACGATTTTTCGTTCTCCGTGTTCCTTATGACTTGAGCAAGTCGTTGTTATGTCAAATTTCATTTCATAGTTTAAAGTTCAAGAACATACGTCGTATCCATGTACGGTTTATCCGTTCTCCGTGTTCTTCGTATGTTCTGGAGTATTATTATAAATTGTTATAATTAAGTAAATAAGTTCTTATAATGACCAAATTTTGTCAATTATAAAGTGTTATAATCACATATGTAAGCAGTTATAATGCTCAAATTATTTCAAGTATGAAATCCAAAAGCTCAAGAACATAAGTCGTTACCATGTATGATTTTTCGTTCTTCATGTTCTTCGTGTGTTCTTGAGCAAAAGTCATAATTTCTACATAAGTAGGTTTATGATTTGGTAATTTAGTGTTATGAGATGATGAAACATGATGGCCTTGCTAAATAATGCTTGTGGCATCAAGTTTTAGTAGTCGAAACGAAGAACGATGAAATTTTGTTCTTCGTGTTCTTCGATTCGTTCTTCGTGTTCTTGAGAAAAAGTCATGAAATCTTATATAAGTAGGTTTATGATTTTGTTATTTTTATGTTATGAAGTGATACGGAGTGTTAGAACATGTTATCTTAGCAAATTAATGCTTGAGGTATCATGTTTTACCAATCGGATCAAAGAAATATAAGTTTAATATACTAGCAGAATATTTTTGGTAATTTCTGAAAATTTAATTTCTGAATCTTCCTTAGAAACCTAAATGAAAGTTGTAGCTTATGAAATTCTAAGCAATTTAGACTCAAGAATCACTCAAAAATGTTTTCGTATGACAAAGTTATGGCTGTCACTGTAAAAGAGGTCAGAAATATAAATCAGTTTTAGATCAGTCCCATTACTGGAAATATGTGTAAATCAGTAAGGAATCTCGAACTTTGGTATCAATGAAAGTTGTAGATACGGAAGTTACGAACGCGTGAAATTTTGAACGACTCAAAAATGTTTTAAAACGAAGAAGTTGTGGCCGTTTGATCGAGCCGGGGTCTAGCAGCCATACATGCTGCCTATTTTTTAAAAAGTGACTTAAAAGTGAGTTTTTAAGTTGGACAATTTTTCCAATTAATTCCACCAATGAAAATAGTCTAGTTAAGTTATTCTAAGACTTATTCAAAAGGGAAAATTTGATAAACTAACATTCGGGGTCACGTAACCCTTTTTGTAGGCGTTTAACGATTTCCCGGGAAACCCTGACATGGTTTCAAGGCAAGTCTTCTAACTCTTGCTATGTGCTACTTGTTTAGTATTGTTAAAATGATAAATGAGATGTATAATGTCATCTTATTATGCAATAGATGATATGTGAAGTCTTTAACTGATGTTTATAAGCCTTCTAAATGTTATGCGTTATGTTTACGATTTATGAACAGGATTTATACACTTTGTGTGTCAATGTGATATAAATTGTTGGAATGTGAGTTATATGTGATATTAAATGAAGAATTATATTCAGTCAAGACATGTTAAAGTTTATATGAAAGCATAAACTGCGTATGTGTTGTATGTTAGACTTGCTGAGCCGTCGTGCTCATTCTTGCAAATAAAACCTTATTTGCAGATTAAAGATGAACGTTAAGAAGATCACAAACGTAAAGATGAAGCGTAGATTAGGTTTTCATGTTTATTACTTGTATTTGTATAAGTCATAACGACTGTTGTAATATGAACAAACAAACATGTAACTGAATATTGAATGAATGATATAAATTATTATCATCAGAATGTTGTTATGTCTTTATTTTGATATAACCTAGAATTGTTAATACTTAACATAGTATTGATAATGATCTATTTATCTGGATGAGGATTGGTAAATAACTTGTGAGTGTTGTACATCCGAGACAGGACTAAACGATGTTGACTGGCCAAATCCATCGTTAAGGTTCCTCGGACCCAGGTATAACTCGTTATTACTATTCTGAATACCATATAAGTAGGATTATTGATATGAAGAGATATCACTATAAGCAAATATATTTCGAATGAGGGTTTTAACTAGTTGGGTAATGTTCTGTACGGAAAGAGAATTTTGCACCGGACAAAGATACAACCATTTGTCACGGATAAAGATGCAAACATTTATCACGGGTGAAGATACAAACATTCACCGCTAGATTCTCTGTTCCCAAGAGCCGTCCTAATGATTTAATACCGTGGATGTTGGAACATGTAAAGTTATAGAATATTTAAATCTTAAGGTTAAAATTAGACCGTTATATATGGTTTTATCCATTTATACGGATGAAATACAAGTTGATACTTGTATACATATGAGACTGAGATCAAGTTAAGATCCAGGGACAAGGTTAAGAGAAATTTTTAATGTACAGTCTAAAATAAGACTAATTCAACCAATATGATTATGGCATCATTGGTTAAGTCGATAGTTGTACGGAATTAACGCACAAGGTCCGCCGCATCGAAAGCGCGGGGGATTTTTGGGGGTGTTACAGTACAACGCACACAAGTCTTCATTTGATTGCTATTCATTTCGTTATTAGCTCAAAATTTGCAAACAAATCGGTGATTAAGTGTCATATTACATCCTTATACATCGGTTAGCCCCAAAAGGAGCAATCCTAACACTCTCGCATTGAAAACAATGCGTACAACGCACACAAGTCTTCATTTGAGGAAACTTGCTATTCGTTTCGTTATTTCCTCAAAATTTGCAAACAAATCGGTGATTAAGAGTCATATTACTTCGTTATACATCGGTTAGCCCCAAAAGGAGCAATCCTATGACTCTCGCATTGAAAACAATGCGTACAACGCACTTAAGTCTTCATTTGAGGAAACTTGCTATTCGTTTCGTTATTTCCACAAAATTTGCCCACAAATCGGTGATTAAGAGTCATATTACTTCGTTATACATCGGTTAGCCCCAAAAGGAGCAATCCTATCACTCTCGCATTGAAAACAATGCGTACAATGCACACAAGTCTTCATTTGAGGCAACATGTTATCCGTTTCGTTATTTCCTCAAAATTAGCAAACAAATAGGTGATTAAGAGTCATATTACTTCGTTATACATCGATTAGCCTCAAAAAGAGCAATCCTATCACTCTCGGATTGAAAACAAAGCATACAACGCACACAAGTCCTCATTTGAGGAAACTTGCTATTCGTTTCGTTATTTGCTCAAAATTTGCAAACTAATAGGTGATTAAGAGTCATATTACTTCGTTATACATCGGCTAGCCCCAAAAGGAGCAATCCTATCACTCTCGCATTGAAAACAATGCGTACAACGCACACAAGTTTTCATTTCATAAAACTTGCTATTCGTTTCGTTATTTCCTCAAAATTTGCAAACAAATCGGTGATTAAGAGTCATATTACTTCGTTATACATCGGTTAGCCCCAAAAGAAGCAATCCTATCACTCTCGCATTGAAAACAATGCGTACAACGCACTTAAGTCTTCATTTGAGGAAACTTGCTATTTGATTCTTTATTTCCACAAAATTTGCCCACAAATCGGTGATTAAGAGTCATATTACTTCGTTATACAACGGTTAGCCCCAAAAGGACCAATCATATCACTCTCGCATTGAAAACAATGCGTACAACGCACACAAGTCTTCATTTGAGGAAACAAGCTATCCGTTTCGTTATTTCCTCAAAATTAGCAAACAAATAGGTGATTAAGAGTCATATTACTTCGTTATACATCGATTAGCCGCAAAAGGAGCAATCCTATCACTCTCGGATTGAAAACAATGCATACAACGCACACAAGTCTTCATTTGAGAAAACTTGCTATTCGTTTCGTTATTAGCTCAAAATTTGCAAACTAATAGGTGATTAAGAGTCATATTACTTCGTTATACATCGGTTAGCCTCAAAAGTAGCAATCCTATCACTCTCGCATTGAAAATAATGCGTACAAAGTACACAAGTCTTCATTTGAGGAAACTTGTCATTCGTTTCGTTATTTCCTCAAAATTTGCAAACAAATCGGTGATTAAGAGTCATATTACTTCGTTATAAATCGGTTAGCCCCAAAAGGAGCAATCCTATCTCTCAAGCATTGAAAACAATGCGTACAACGCACACAAATTTTCATTTGAGGAAACTTGCTATTCGTTTCGTTATTAGCACAAAATTTGCAAACTAATAGGTGATTAAGAGTCATATTACTTTGTTATACATCGGTTAGCCCCAAAAGGAGCAATCCTATCAGTCTCGTATTGAAAACAATGCGTACAACGCACACAACTCTTCATTTGAGAAAACTTGATAATTGTTTCGTTATTAGCAAAAAATTTGCAAACAAATAGGTGATTAAGAGTCATATTACTACGTTATACATCAGCTAGCCCCAAAAGGAGCAATCCTATCACTCTCGCATTGAAAACAATGCGTACAACGCACACAAGTCTTCATTTGAGGAAACATGCTATTCATTTCGTTATTAACTCAAAATTTGCAAACAAATCGGTGATTGAGAGTCATATTACTTCGTTATACATCGGTTAGCCCTAAAAGGAGCAATCCTATCACTCTCGCATAGAAAACAATGCGTACAACGCACACAAGTCTTCATTTGAGGAAACTTGCTATTCGTTTCGTTATTTCCTCAAAATTTGCATACAAATCGGTGATTAAGAGTCATATTACTTCGTTATACATCGGTTAGCCCCAAAAGGAGCAATCCTATCACTCTTGCATTGAAAACAATGCGTACAACGCACACAAGTCTTCATTTGAGGAAACATGGTATCCGTTTCGTTATTTTCTCAAAATTAGCAAACAAATAGGTGATTAAGAGTCATATTACTTCGTTATACATCGATTAGCCTCAAAAGGAGCAATACTATCACTCTCGCATTAAAAACAATGCGTACAACGCACACAAGTCCTCATTTGAGGAAACTTTCTATTCGTTACATTATTAACTCTAAATTTGCAAACTAATAGGTGATTAAGAGTCATATTACTTCGTTATACATCGGTTAGCCCCAAAAGGACCAACCCTATCACTCTCGCATTGAAAACAATGCGTACAACGCACACAAGTCTTCATTTAAGGAAACTTGCTATTCGTTTCGTTATTTCCTCAAATTTTGCATACAAATCGGTGATTAAGAGTCATATTACTTCGTTATACATCGGTTAACCCCAAAAGGAGCAATCCTATCACTCTCGCATTGAAAACAATGCGTACAACGCACACAAGTCTTCATTTGAGGAAACATGTTATCCGTTTCGTTATTTCCTCAAAATTAGCAAACAAATAGGTGATTAAGAGTCATATTACTTCGTTATACATCGATTAGCCTCAAAAGGAGCAATCCTATCACTCTCGCATTAAAAATAATACGTACAACGCACACAAGTCCTCATTTGAGGAAACTTTCTATTCGTTTCATTATTAGCTCAAAATTTGCAAACTAATCGATGATTAAGAGTCATATTACTTCGTTATACATCGGTTAGCCCCAAAAGGAGCAATCCTATCACTCTCGCATTGAAAACAATGCGTACAATACACACAAGTCTTCATTTGAGTAAACTTGCTATTCGTTTCGTTATTTCCTCAAAATTTGCAAACAAATCGGTGATTAAGAGTCATATTACATCGTTATACATCGGTTAGGCCCAAAAGGAGCAAAACTATCACTCTCGCATTGAAAACAATGCGTACAACCTACACAAGTCTTCATTTGAGAAAACTTGCTATTCGTTTCGTTATTAGCTCAAAATTTGCAAACTAATAGGTGATTAAAAGTCATATTACTTCGTTATACATGGGTTAGCCCCAAAAGGGGCAATCCTATCACTCTCGCATTGAAAACAATGCGTACAACGCACATAAGTCTTCATTTGAGGAAACTTGATAATTGTTTCGTTATTAGCTCAAAATTTGCAAACAAATAGGTGATTACAAGTCATATTACTACGTTATACATTGGCTAGCCCCAAAAGGAGCAATCCTATCACTCTCGCATTGAAAACAATGCGTACAATGCACACAACTCTTCATTTGAGAAAACTTGATAATTGTTTCGTTATTAGCAAAAAATTTGCAAACAAATAGGTGATTAAGAGTCATATTACTACGTTATACATCAGCTAGCCCCAAAAGGAGCAATCCTATCACTCTCGCATTGAAAACAATGCGTACAACGCACACAAGTCTTCATTTGAGAAAACTTGCTATTCATTTCGTTATTAGCTCAAAATTCGCAAACAAATAGGTGATGAGGAGTAATATTACTTCGTTATACATCGGTTAGCCCTAAAAGGAGCAATCCTATCACTCTCGCATAGAAAACAATGCGTACAACGCACACAAGTCTTCATTTGAGGAAACTTGCTATTCGTTTCGTTATTTCCTCAAAATTTGCATACAAATCGGTGATTAAGAGTCATATTACTTCGTTATACATCGGTTAGCCCCAAAAGGAGCAATCATATCACTCTCGCATTGAAAACAATGCGTACAACGCACACAAGTCTTCATTTGAGGAAACATGCTATCCGTTTCGTTATTTCCTAAAAATTAGCAAACAAATAGGTGATTAAGAGACATATTACTTCGTTATACATCGATTAGCCTCAAAAGGAGCAATCCTATCACTCTCGCATTAAAAACAATGCGTAGAACGCACACAAGTCCTCATTTGAGAAAACTTTCTATTCGTTACATTATTAACTCAAAATTTGCAAACTAATAGGTGATTAAGAGTCATATTACTTTGTTATACATCGGTTAGCCCCAAAAGGAGCAATCCTATAACTCTCGCATTGAAAACAATGCGTATAACGCACACAAGTCTTCATTTGAGGAAACTTGCTATTCGTTTCGTTATTAGCTCAAAATTTGAAAACTGACAGGTGATTAAGAGTCATATTACTTCGTTATACATCGGTTAGCCTCAAAAGGAGCAATCCTATCACTCTCGCATTGAAAACTATGCGTACAACGCACACAAGTCTTCATTTGAGGAAACATGCTATCCGTTATGTTATTTCCTCAAAATTAGCAAACAAATAGGTGATTAAGAGTCATATTACTTCGTTATACATCGATTAGCCTCAAAAGGAGCAATCCTATCACTCTCGCATTAAAAACAATGCGTACAACGCACACAAGTCCTCATTTGAGGAAACTTTCTATTCGTTTCCTTATTAGCTCAAAATTTGCAAACTAATCGGTGATTAAGAGTCATATTACTTCGTTATACATCGGTTAGCCCCAAAAGGAGCAATCCTATCACTCTCGCAATGAAAACAATGCGTACAATGCACACAAGTCTTCATTTGAGGAAACTTGCTATTTGTTTCGTTATTAGCTCAAAATTTGCAAACTAATCGGTGATTAAGAGTCATATTACTTCGTTATACATCGGTTAGACCCAAAAGGAGCAATCCTATCACTCTCGCATTGAAAACAATGCGTACAATGCACACAAGTCTTCATTTGAGGAAACTTGCTATTATTTTCGTTATGTCCTCAAAATTTGCAAACAAATCGGTGATTAAGAGTCATATTACATCGTTATACATCGGTTAGCCCCAAAAGGAGCAATCCTATCACTCTCGCATTGAAAACAATGCGTACAACGCACACAAGTTTTCATTTGAGGAAACTTGCCATTCGTTTCGTTATTTCCACAAAATTTGCAAACAAATCGGTTATTAAGAGTCATATTACTTCGTTATACATCGGTTAGCCCCAAAAGAGGCAATCCTATCACTCTCGCACTGAAAACAATGCGTACAACGCACACAAGTCTTCATTTGAGGAAACTTACTATTCGTTTCGTTATTAGCTCAAAATTTACAAACTAATAGGTGATTAAGAGTCATATTACTTCGTTATACATCAACTAGCCCCAAAAGGAGCAATCCTATCACTCTCGCATTGAAAACAATGCGTACAACGCACACAAGTCTTCATTTGAGGAAACTTGCTATTCATTTCGTTATTTCCTCAAAATTTGCAAACAAATCGGTGATTAAGAGTCATATTACATCGTTATACATCGGTTAGCCCCAAAAGGAGCAATCCTATCACTCTCGCATTGAAAACAATGCGTACAACGCACACAAGTCTTCATTTGAGAAAACTTGTTATTCGTTTCGTTATTAGCTCAAAATTTACAAACTAATACGTGATTAAGAGTCATATTACTTCGTTATACATTGGTTAGCCCTAAAAGGGGCAATCCTATCACTCTCGCATTGAAAACAATGCGTACAATGCGCATAAGTCTTTATTTGAGGAAACTTGATAATTGTTTCGTTATTAGCTCAAAATTTGCAAACAAATAGGTGAGTAGAAGTCATATTACTACGTTATACATCGGCTAGCCCCAAAAGAAGCAATCCTATCACTCTCGCATTGAAAACAATGCGTACAACGCACACAAGTCTTCATTTGAGTCTTCATTTGAGGAAACTTGCTATTCGTTTTGTTATTAGCTCAAAATTTGCAAACAAATAGGTGATTAGAAGTCATATTACTACGTTATACATCGGCTAGCCCCAAAAGGAGCAATCCTATCACTCTCGCATTGAAAAGAATGCATACAACGCACACAAGTCTTCATTTGAGGAAACTTGCTATTCTTTTCGTTATTAGCTCAAAATTTGCAAACTAATAGGTGATTAAGAGTCATATTACATCGTTATACATCGGTTAGCCTCAAAAAGAGCAACCCTCTCACTCCCGCATTGAAAACAATGCGTACAACGCACACAAGTTGTGACGCCCCCAAATCACTATACTTACTATAGATGACTTGGTGCTCACTATAAATGCTAAATCAATAGGTTTATAGATGATTTCCTTTATTCTCAAACAAAGTTCTCATCTTAATTCCCAAAGATCTTTCATTATTTTATATCAAGTCCTTGTAATCAATACAAGAGACTTAATACTCAAACATAACATTTTATCCTTAATATTTAGATATTCTATAACTTTATATGTTCCAACATTCACGGCATTAAATCATTAGGACGGCTCTTGGGAACAGAGAATCTCGCGGTGAATGTTTGCATCTTCACCCGTGATAAATGTTTGCATCTTTATCCGTGACAAATGGTTGTATCTTTGTCCGGTGCAAAATTCTCTTTCCGTACAGAACATTACCCAAATAGTTAAAACCCTCATTCGAAACGTATTTGGTTATAGTGATATCTCTTCATATTAATAATCCTACTTATCCGACATTCAGAATAGTAATAACGAGTTATACCTGGGTCCGAGGAACCTTAACGATGGATTTGACTTAGTCAACATCGCTTAGTCCTGTCTCGGATGTACAGCACTCACAAGTTATTTACCGATCCTCATCCAGATAAATAGATCATTATTAATACTATGTTAAGTTTTAACAATTCTAAGTTTAATCAAAGTAAAGACGTAACAAGAGAATGTGATAAAACTTGATAATATTTATATAATATTCGGTTACATGTGTTGAACTTGTTCTTATTACAAAATGTCATTATGACTACAGTTAAGAACAGTTAAGGAAAGCAGTAAACTAGTCTACGCATTTCTTCTTTCCTTTCTTCTTCGAGCCGGAGCTCTCGGGTTTGTCTGCACATTAGGTTTATATGCAAGGGTGAGCTAAAATGCTCAGCAAGTCTTAACACATAACATATAAGTGAACTCACACCGATAAGGATTGTAAGGACTCATGGAATAACAATTGATATTTACAAATGTTTTAACATAGCAAGACTGAGTGGTGGTTAGACCTTGAACTGTTCTTTGTCTTTCGACTTAGAACCTTTTACAGTGGATATAGAAAGGGGATCAACCTAACGACATCCTATGTTATGCATAACATACAATACACTGGACAGATCAAGAACAGTAATACATATTTGTTCATCTCAGTTTACTTCACATGTTAGGATCGCCCCAAGACGACTTGGTTTGATATAATAAAGCATGATTCGAATTTATCACGAATAATCATTTCATTTTGCAAGTTATGCCGAAACAAGAAGCAATAACTCTCGTATCAAAGATTTATAACACGTTGCATACACAAAATGTATAAATCACATAGAAAGCAAGTAAACAAAGTTTAAGGATAGAAAACTTGCCTTTAGCACAATTTAGGGTTTCCCGGTAATCGTTTAAAGCGCCTATACAAAGGGTTTCGTGTACCGAATGTTAGTTCATCGTATTTTTTCGTTCTATACGTGTTTTTATCACTAAACTAGACTATTTTCATTGGTGGAATTTTTAGAAAACTTGGCTAACTCAAAAACTCAAAAATTAGTGCTTCCACCCGAATGCCCCTTAAAATTTTCAGCTTTGACGTCCTTTCCGGTAACTGCCATAACTTTGTCATCCGGAAACATTTTAAAGTGATTTTTGAGTCTAAATTGCTTAGAATTTCATGATCTACAACTTTCATTTAGGTTACTAAGGCAGATTCGGACTTTAAAATTTCGTAATTTTAGCAAAAAGGTCAGTATGCTTACATTGAACAATATTTTTAGGGTTAACCATGTGAAACATGGTACCGCTTGCTTTAACTCTTTATGAAATCATGTTGTAAGACTCAATATCACTTTATAACATAAAAATAACAAATCACAAACCTTCTCATAGAAAGATTCATGACTTTTGCTCAAGAACATACGAAGAACACGAAGAACGGTTAAACCGTACATGGTAACGACTATGTTCTTGAGCTTTTGGTTTTCGTACATGAAATAATTTGAGCATTATAACTGCTTACATAAGTGATTATAACACTTTATAGTTGACAAAAATTGGTCATTATAACGGCTTGTATAATTGATTAAAACAATTTATAAAAATGCTCGAGAACATACGCATACGCGGAGAACGGATGAACCGTACATGACCACTACGTATGTTCATTGAGCTTTAAACTATGAATTGAAATTTGACATTATAACTACTACAAAATGTAGAAAGGCTCAAGAACACGTGAAGAACACGGAGAACGACAATCGTACATGGCTACGACTCGCGTTCTTGAGCTTTTGAAAATTTAAGACGAAAGAAAAATTGAACATAAAAACTATAAGAGATTGTACCTTTGGTGTTTGCAAGCTTTAACTATTTCTTTGCAATATCCAAGATAGTAACTCACTAGAACTCTCTCTCAATATATGTATAGCTTTGATACTTGATTTTTGAGCTTGAAAATGAATGATAGAATGGGTGAATATTGCTTGCTATTTATAGGCCAACCAAAGCTAGGGCAAAAGGGTCTTTGTTACAAAACTTCCAAGCTAAGCTAACTTCAAGTGCACCACCCTTGCCCACTTGATATGAACGACCCAAAGGTCTGATTTTATGCCATTAAATGCTAGTAATCATCATGTTTGGTGACATCACAAAACCATACATGTTAGCTTTTGATTGGTCCACCAATTAGCCTACCAAATGAATAGTATTAGGCCTTGTTTGGTTGGTCATTTAAGCATTTATTTGAGGGGTAGTCATGGTCATTTACCAAGCTTGACCAAGGTTAGATTAGTCCACTTGATAATCTAGCTTAATCAAGGTTAGGTTAATTAGCAATAACTTAGGTTAATTAGGTTTATTAATTCACCGATTAGTTTAACATATAGATTAGGTTAATCTATAGTTTAATTAATCTTAATCCTAGTTAGGTTAAGTTTAATTACATGTTAATTAGGTTAAATGGTAATCTAGTTACCTTAACCTAGTTCAATTCCAACCGGATTAGTGTTAATCACCTAATTAGGTTAATTAGTTAGATAATTTAATTATTCTGTAACTAGGTTTAAGTCTAGATTAGGGTTCCTAATCCAGTTATCTTTAACCTAGTTCATTTCTAAGTATTCCAGTTGAATTGGTCTTTACTGATTTAAAAGTCAGATATTACGGAGTTTTGTTCCGAATAAACACTATTCTGCAAAACGAAAAGTCAAAAAGACATTGCACGTTTTTCGGTGAATAGTGTTTTTGATTTCTATTTCTCAGAAAATGGTTAGACGATCAAAAAGGCACAAAAAATATTTTTCGTCTTTTCCCTATTTCGTCCTATACCCGACGCGCTTTTCGAGAAAAACTTTTATCGGCTATATTGTGTTTTCAAAGTACGGGAAAGATGAATCCTGAAACAGAATGTCATTTCGACGTACACGTTTCGCTCGGGGGCTTAGGTTAGATTTCCTAGGGTTTAGACCCTAGGGTTAGGGTTTAGGTTTTATCTTCTTTTCAGATTTTCGAAAAAAAACTTTTATGTTCCGTTTTCGTGCTAAGGTTGTATACTTGAACCGAAACATATAAATAAACAATAACGAAGATTCCATAACACATATAATATGTAATTCAAGCTTTATTTATTCACATAAAGTCGGATTACAAGTCTCTCGGAAGTTCGGAATATTACATTCACCCCTCCTTAAAAGAATTTCGTCCCCGAAATTAACTTATACAATTAAGAAAATAAATGTGGATATTCTATCTTCATTTTATCTTCTAACTCCCACGTTGCTTCTTCGATGGATTGATTTCTCCATATAACCTTGACTGAAGGTATGACCTTGTTTCGCAAGACTTGTTCCTTCCTATCAACAATTTTAACAGGAATCTCTTCGTAGCTCAGATCCTTCTCGATTTGAATGGGTTCATAGCTGATAACGTGTTTGTAATCAGGTTTATAGGGACGTAATACTGAAACATGAAATACATTATGTATATGTTCCAGCTCTGGAGGTAAGGCTACTTCATAAGCTACCTCACCTATTCTTCGTAATATTTCGAATGGTCCTATAAACCTTGGACTCAGTTTTCCTTTCTTTCCAAAACGAATCTTTCCTTTCCAGGGAGATACTTTTAGGAAAACATGACTACCAACTTCAAAGTCTCTCTTTTGTCGATGTAGATCGGCATATCTCTTCTGTCTTTCTTGAGCAGCTCGTAACCTCAATTGAATTGTTCGAACTACCTCCGCTGTTTGTTGAACCAATTCTGGCCCAAGCATCTTCCGTTCACCAACTTCGTCCCAACACATCGGTGTTCTACACTTCCTTCCATATAGAGCTTCATATGGTGGCATTCCTATACTAGCGTGATAACTATTGTTGTAAGAGAATTCCACCAGAGGTAAGTGATCTTCCCAACTTCCCTCAAAATCCATCATACAAGCTCTTAGCATATCCTCCAAGGTTTGGATAGTCCTTTCACTTTGACCATCTGTTTGTGGGTGATAAGCAGTACTCATTCTCAATTGTGTACCTAGATGTTCTTGAAGACTTTTCCAGAAGTTCGAGGTGAACCTTGGGTCTCGATCTGACACAATTGAAACTGGCACGCCATGTCTAGAGATAACCTCTTTAATGTATAGCTTTGCTAATCGATCCAAAGTGAACTTAACCTTAATTGGTAAAAAGTGAGCTGACTTGGTTAGTCTATCCACTATTACCCAAATGGCATCATGACCCTTCTGTGTGGTTGGTAGGCCTACTACAAAATCCATTGTAATATGCTCCCATTTCCACTCTGGAATCTCTAACGGTTGTAACAATCCGCTTGGTCTTTGATGCTCAGCTTTAACTTGCTGACATGTCAAACACCTACTAACGAATTCAGCCACCTCTCTTTTCATGTTTGGCCACCAGAAATGTTGACTTATGTCTTTGTACATTTTGGTACTGCCTGGGTGTACTGAAAACTTAGTACTATGTGCTCCTGACATGATTTCTTCCTTGAGTTCTTGAACTGCAGGAATCCAAATTCTAGATTCAAATCTAATGATTCCCTCCTTGTCCATCTTGTATTTGCCGTCTATAACCTCTGTTGACTTTTTCAACTTTCTATAATTTCCATCCTCCTTTTGGATTTTCTTAATGTTACCCAACAAGGTTGAGTGATCTTCCATTACGAACAATTTCCTTGTCGAGACTGAAGGAACTCTCACTTCTATGTCGAGTCTAGCGAACTCTTTAATCAATTCCTCCTGAGTTGTTAACACATTTAACTTCTCTTGATTCTTCCTACTCAAAGCATCTGCAACTACGTTGGCTTTTCCTGGGTGATATAGGATTTCACAATCATAATCCTTAATCAATTCCAACCATCGTCTTTGCCTCATATTCAACTCTCGTTGTGTGAAGATATACTTTAAACTCTTGTGATCTGTATAAATTTCACACTTCTCCCCGTACAAGTAATGCCTCCAAATCTTCAAAGCAAATACTACCGCCGCTAATTCTAGATCGTGAGTAGGATACCTTAACTCATAATCCTTTAGCTGTCGCGAAGCATAAGCTATTACTTTGCCATGTTGCATTAAAACACAACCTAATCCTTTATGTGAGGCATCACTGTAGACTACAAGACCTCCACTATTATCAGGTAGTGATAATACTGGTGCCTCACTTAGCCTCTTCTTTAGCTCTTGAAAGCTCTTTTCACATTTATCTGTCCAAGCATACTTCACGGTTTTCCTAGTTAAGTTGGTTAACGGGGTTGCTATCTTTGAAAAATCTTGAATGAAACGTCTATAGTACCCCGCTAAACCTAAGAAACTTCTCACTTCAGTTGGGGTCTTTGGTTGTTCCCAGTTTATTACTGCTTCTATCTTTGATGGATCCACTGAAACTCCATTCTTGTCAATCACATGACCTAAGAACTGAACTTTCTCTAGCCAGAACTCACATTTTGAAAATTTGGCATAGAGTTGTTCCTTCCGTAAGGTTTCTAGTACACTTCTCAAGTGCATAGCATGTTCTTCTAGTGTTTTCGAGTATATAAGAATATCGTCGATGAACACCACAACATACTTGTCTAAGCAAGACCTAAAAACCCTATTCATCAAGTCCATGAATGCTGCCGGTGCATTCGTTAATCCAAAGGACATTACTAGAAACTCGTAATGTCCATAACGTGTTCTAAATGCTGTCTTCGGCACATCTTCCTTTCTCACTTTTAGTTGGTGGTAACCTGACCGTAGATCAATCTTAGAGAAATACTCTGCTCCCTTGAGTTGATCAAACAAGTCATCAATCCTAGGTAATGGATACTTATTCTTTATGGTCAATTTATTGAGTTCACGATAATCAACACATAATCTTAAAGTTCCATCCTTTTTCTTGACAAACAACACTGGTGCTCCCCATGGAGAAACACTTGGTTGAATGTATTTCTTATCCAACAATTCTTGTAATTGTACCATCAACTCCTTCAATTCCACAGGCGCCATTCTGTATGGGGCCTTTGAAACCGGTGCAGTTCCAGGAGCTAAATCAATAACGAACTCAATCTCCCTATCAGGTGGAAGACCGGGTAGATCATCGGGAAAGACATCCTGAAACTCTCTAACCACTGGTATTTGGTCTATATCTAACCCTTTCTGTTGGGTGTCTATGATATATGCCAAATAGCCCTGACATCCCTTCTGAAGTAATCCCTTTGCTTGATTTGCAGTTAGACATCGGGATTTTTTTGGTGACTGACTTCCGTTGAAAACTACCGTAGACTTGGACGTTGTAAGAAGTTTAACGGACTTTTGTTGACAATCGATCATCGCTTGGTGATTGGTCAACCAATCCATGCCTAGAATTACATCAAATTCCCCTAATTGGATTGGAATAAGATCGACTCTCAGCTCATGACCCTTGATCACTATGCAACAACCTTTTATGATCTTATTAACAGGAATTAGTTCTTTATTAGCAACCTCTATCATTAAAGGACTTTCTAACAATTCACTAGGCACGTTTAGTTTTCTAGCAAATTTATGGGAAATAAAAGAGCAAGTAGCACCCGAATCAAATAGCACGTAAGCACTTATGGTGTTGATCGGAATGATACCTGACACTACATCCTATGATGCTACAGCATCTCCCACGGTCATGTTGAATGTCCTTGCTGTTGGACGACCTGGATTAGTTGTTGGGGTAGATTTGTTGCTATTGTCCCCTCCGGCATTTCCTCCCTTTTTGGGGCACAACTTAGCTGGATGCCCCGTGGCTCCACAGTGAAAACATGTGTCTTTCCTTGGGCTAGGACATGCGGTTGCTATGTGTCCCTCTTGTTTGCAATTGTAGCAAACATTTTTCCCTTTTAGACACTCTCCTGCGTGTTGTTTACCGCAGTTTTTACATGGCTCCAATGTTTTCTTTTTATTCTCCCCTCCTTGTTGGGAGTTTCCGCCATTGAATCTTCTTTTATTATTATTATTATTTCCTCCCCCATTTCCTCCCTTATTATTTTTCCCCCCTTCATTCCCTCCTTTATTATTATTCCTTTCCTTATTGAATTTTGTGATAGCGTCACTACTGCCTTCAGCAATGATAGCCTTTTCTAGAAGATGGGCGTAACTATCTATTTGTAAGACAGCTACCTTACCATGAATCCAGGGTTTCAAACCCTCCTCAAACCTTCTTGCTTTTCGTTCCTCCGTATCTACTTGATTTGGAGCGAAACGAGCAAGTTCATTGAATTTGGAGGCATACTGGGGAACAGTCATGTCCCCCTGTTTTAAATTCAGAAATTGTACCTCCATTCTATTCTTCAAGCTTCTAGGGAAGTAATTCTCAAAGAATATTTCCTTGAATGCTTCCCACGCAACCACTCCTCCCCCGACACGGGCTTTGGTGGCCTCCCACCAGAAGTTTGCCTCCCCCTTCATAAGGTAAGTGGCAAACTTAGTCTTTTTATCCTCAGCAACCTCTGCTAAGTCAAAGGCTTTTTCTATTTCATTTATCCAGCACTGAGCCTCTATAGGCTCAGCAGTTCCTTTGAATTCGGGAGGACCTACATTTTTAAAGTCTTTAAATAAGACTTTCTGTGGTTGGGGTTGTGGCTGAGGTGGTGGTATTAGTATTTGTGGTTGTGGTTGTGGTTGTGGTTGTGGGGGTGGTGATGGGACATTATTTGCAGTTCTATTATCTAAGACTCCTATTAGCCTATCTAGGAATTGTTGCATAGGATCGGGAGTCTGAACATTACTTTCGTCACTAACACTTGCTGCTGTTGCCCTGGTTCTTGGTCCTGGTGGTGCCATTTTCTAAATAAAATGAAACATACGTGTAAATATGAAAGCATTAAAAATTGCAAGACATATTTCTTAAACAAACTTCTTATATAAATAAAATTTGTAGTACATTATCCGAATGAGCTTAATTACTTAACAACTATTAACATCCCTTATAAAAATGGGAAATGCTAAACAAAACATTTACAACATACTAATATATTACACGTTATTCGACTAAATCTTTCTAGCCTTCTTTTTGATCTTGTGGATCATACTAAGTACCACAGACCTATTTATTTCGAACCCCAAATCTTTGGCGGGTGAAGGGAATTTAATTATTTTTTTCTCGAGCTTGGCATAAGTAGCAGTATAAGCTCGTTTAATATGAGCACGATTTGCTCGCAGGAGGTATACTTCCTCTTGGGAAGCTTCTAGCTGCATCTGTAGTTGGTAGCTTCTTTCAGCTTCATCCAACCACCTCCTTTCTAGTACCTCCATAATACCATTGGCCTTGTTCATGTTGGCCTGGTTTTCATTTTGGAGTTGTTCCACACGCTCTTCTTGAGCTTCTCCATATGCCATCATTTCAGCAGCATCCTCTTCCAACTCGGCGATGATCTCATCGTAAGTTGGTAGGTCTATTACATCTTCATCTTCTATGGGGTTTGCCTCTCCGGCATCATGTAGTTCCAAGTTCTGATTTGGCTCCTCTATTTCAGATTCACTACTAGAATGCTCGCTCGGATCACTTTCGTAGTCCAAGACTTGAGCGTTGTCTTCATGTATGTCAGCCATTTCTACAAAACAAGATTGACTTTAATTAGTATAGTTCTTTCACATAATGTCTTTTAATTAATTAAGATTTAAAGTTTATTATCATCTTTTAATTATCTATTAGACTCTTCACAAGTCTATTTAACTTAAACGATCAGATTATATCCTAAAGTACTTGCTACTTTAGAGCTATAATCTACAGCTTTGATACCAACCTGTGACGCCCCCAAATCACTATACTTACTATAGATGACTTGGTGCTCACTATAAATGCTAAATCAATAGGTTTATAGATGATTTCCTTTATTCTCAAACAAAGTTCTCATCTTAATTCCCAAAGATCTTTCATTATTTTATATCAAGTCCTTGTAATCAATACAAGAGACTTAATACTCAAACATAACATTTTATCCTTAATATTTAGATATTCTATAACTTTATATGTTCCAACATTCACGGCATTAAATCATTAGGACGGCTCTTGGGAACAGAGAATCTCGCGGTGAATGTTTGCATCTTCACCCGTGATAAATGTTTGCATCTTTATCCGTGACAAATGGTTGTATCTTTGTCCGGTGCAAAATTCTCTTTCCGTACAGAACATTACCCAAATAGTTAAAACCCTCATTCGAAACGTATTTGGTTATAGTGATATCTCTTCATATTAATAATCCTACTTATCCGACATTCAGAATAGTAATAACGAGTTATACCTGGGTCCGAGGAACCTTAACGATGGATTTGACTTAGTCAACATCGCTTAGTCCTGTCTCGGATGTACAGCACTCACAAGTTATTTACCGATCCTCATCCAGATAAATAGATCATTATTAATACTATGTTAAGTTTTAACAATTCTAAGTTTAATCAAAGTAAAGACGTAACAAGAGAATGTGATAAAACTTGATAATATTTATATAATATTCGGTTACATGTGTTGAACTTGTTCTTATTACAAAATGTCATTATGACTACAGTTAAGAACAGTTAAGGAAAGCAGTAAACTAGTCTACGCATTTCTTCTTTCCTTTCTTCTTCGAGCCGGAGCTCTCGGGTTTGTCTGCACATTAGGTTTATATGCAAGGGTGAGCTAAAATGTTCAGCAAGTCTTAACACATAACATATAAGTGAACTCACACCGATAAGGATTGTAAGGACTCATGGAATAACAATTGATATTTACAAATGTTTTAACATAGCAAGACTGAGTGGTGGTTAGACCTTGAACTGTTATTTGTCTTTCGACTTAGAACCTTTTACAGTGGATATAGAAAGGGGATCAACCTAACGACATCCTATGTTATGCATAACATACAATACACTGGACAGATCAAGAACAGTAATACATATTTGTTCATCTCAGTTTACTTCACATGTTAGGATCGCCCCAAGACGACTTGGTTTGATATAATAAAGCATGATTCGAATTTATCACGAATAATCATTTCATTTTGCAAGTTATGCCGAAACAAGAAGCAATAACTCTCGTATCAAAGATTTATAACACGTTGCATACACAAAATGTATAAATCACATAGAAAGCAAGTAAACAAAGTTTAAGGATAGAAAACTTGCCTTTAGCACAATTTAGGGTTTCCCGGTAATCGTTTAAAGCGCCTATACAAAGGGTTTCGTGTACCGAATGTTAGTTCATCGTATTTTTTCGTTCTATACGTGTTTTTATCACTAAACTAGACTATTTTCATTGGTGGAATTTTTAGAAAACTTGGCTAACTCAAAAACTCAAAAATTAGTGCTTCCACCCGAATGCCCCTTAAAATTTTCAGCTTTGACGTCCTTTCCGGTAACTGCCATAACTTTGTCATCCGGAAACATTTTAAAGTGATTTTTGAGTCTAAATTGCTTAGAATTTCATGATCTACAACTTTCATTTAGGTTACTAAGGCAGATTCGGACTTTAAAATTTCGTAATTTTAGCAAAAAGGTCAGTATGCTTACATTGAACAATATTTTTAGGGTTAACCATGTGAAACATGGTACCGCTTGCTTTAACTCTTTATGAAATCATGTTGTAAGACTCAATATCACTTTATAACATAAAAATAACAAATCACAAACCTTCTCATAGAAAGATTCATGACTTTTGCTCAAGAACATACGAAGAACACGAAGAACGGTTAAACCGTACATGGTAACGACTATGTTCTTGAGCTTTTGGTTTTCGTACATGAAATAATTTGAGCATTATAACTGCTTACATAAGTGATTATAACACTTTATAGTTGACAAAAATTGGTCATTATAACGGCTTGTATAATTGATTAAAACAATTTATAAAAATGCTCGAGAACATACGCATACGCGGAGAACGGATGAACCGTACATGACCACTACGTATGTTCATTGAGCTTTAAACTATGAATTGAAATTTGACATTATAACTACTACAAAATGTAGAAAGGCTCAAGAACACGTGAAGAACACGGAGAACGACAATCGTACATGGCTACGACTCGCGTTCTTGAGCTTTTGAAAATTTAAGACGAAAGAAAAATTGAACATAAAAACTATAAGAGATTGTACCTTTGGTGTTTGCAAGCTTTAACTATTTCTTTGCAATATCCAAGATAGTAACTCACTAGAACTCTCTCTCAATATATGTATAGCTTTGATACTTGATTTTTGAGCTTGAAAATGAATGATAGAATGGGTGAATATTGCTTGCTATTTATAGGCCAACCAAAGCTAGGGCAAAAGGGTCTTTGTTACAAAACTTCCAAGCTAAGCTAACTTCAAGTGCACCACCCTTGCCCACTTGATATGAACGACCCAAAGGTCTGATTTTATGCCATTAAATGCTAGTAATCATCATGTTTGGTGACATCACAAAACCATACATGTTAGCTTTTGATTGGTCCACCAATTAGCCTACCAAATGAATAGTATTAGGCCTTGTTTGGTTGGTCATTTAAGCATTTATTTGAGGGGTAGTCATGGTCATTTACCAAGCTTGACCAAGGTTAGATTAGTCCACTTGATAATCTAGCTTAATCAAGGTTAGGTTAATTAGCAATAACTTAGGTTAATTAGGTTTATTAATTCACCGATTAGTTTAACATATAGATTAGGTTAATCTATAGTTTAATTAATCTTAATCCTAGTTAGGTTAAGTTTAATTACATGTTAATTAGGTTAAATGGTAATCTAGTTACCTTAACCTAGTTCAATTCCAACCGGATTAGTGTTAATCACCTAATTAGGTTAATTAGTTAGATAATTTAATTATTCTGTAACTAGGTTTAAGTCTAGATTAGGGTTCCTAATCCAGTTATCTTTAACCTAGTTCATTTCTAAGTATTCCAGTTGAATTGGTCTTTACTGATTTAAAAGTCAGATATTACGGAGTTTTGTTCCGAATAAACACTATTCTGCAAAACGAAAAGTCAAAAAGACATTGCACGTTTTTCGGTGAATAGTGTTTTTGATTTCTATTTCTCAGAAAATGGTTAGACGATCAAAAAGGCACAAAAAATATTTTTCGTCTTTTCCCTATTTCGTCCTATACCCGACGCGCTTTTCGAGAAAAACTTTTATCGGCTATATTGTGTTTTCAAAGTACGGAAAAGATGAATCCTGAAACAGAATGTCATTTCGACGTACACGTTTCGCTCGGGGGCTTAGGTTAGATTTCCTAGGGTTTAGACCCTAGGGTTAGGGTTTAGGTTTTATCTTCTTTTCAGATTTTCGAAAAAAAACTTTTATGTTCCGTTTTCGTGCTAAGGTTGTATACTTGAACCGAAACATATAAATAAACAATAACGAAGATTCCATAACACATATAATATGTAATTCAAGCTTTATTTATTCACATAAAGTCGGATTACAAGTCTCTCGGAAGTTCGGAATATTACACAAGTCTTCATTTGACAAAACTTGCTATTCGTTTCGTTATTAGCTCAAAATTTGCAAACTAATAGGTGATTAAGAGTCATATTACTTCGTTATACATCGGCTAGCCCCAAAAGGAGCAATCCTATCACTCTCGCATTGAAAACAATGCGTACAATGCACACAAGTCTTCATTTGAGGAAACTTGCTTTTCGTTTCGTTATTACCTCAAAATTTGCAAGCTAATAGGTGATTAAGAGTCATATTACTTCGTTATACATCGGCTAGCCCCAAAAGGAGCTATCCTATCACTTTCGCATTGAAAACAATGCGTACAACACACACAAGTTCTCATTTGAGGAAACTTGCTATTCGTTTCGTTATTAGCTCAAAATTTGCAAACTAATAGGCAATTAAGAGTCATATTACTTCGTTATACATCGGTTAGCCTCAAAAGGAGCAATCCTATCACTCTCGCATTGAAAACAATGCGTACAACGCACACAAGTCTTCATTTGAGGAAACTTGTTATTCGTTTCGTTATTAGCTCAAAATTTGCAAACTAATAGGTGATTCGGAGTCATACTACTTCGTTATACATCGGTTAGCCCCAAAAGGAGCAGTCCTATCACTCTCGCATTGAAAACAATGCGTACAACGCACACAAGTCTTCATTTGAGGAAACTTGCTATTCGTTTCGCTATTAGCTCAAAATTTGTAAACTAATAGGTGATTAAGAGTCATGTTACTTCGTTATACATCGGTTAGCCCCAAAAGGAGCAATCAAATCACTCTAGCATTGAAAACAATGCGTACAATGCACACAAGTCTTCATTTGAGGAAACTTGTTATTCGTTTCGTTATTAGCTCAAAATTTGCAAACTAATAGGTGATTAAGAGTCATATTACTTCGTTATACATCGGTTAGCCTCAAAAGGAGCAATCCTGTCACTCTCGCATTGAAAACAATGCGTACAACGCACACAAGTCTTCATTTGAGGAAACTTGTTATTCGTTTCGTTATTAGCTCAAAATTTGCAAACTAATAGGTGATTAAGAGTCATATTACTTCGTTATACATCGGTTAGCCCCAAAAGGAGCAATCCTATCACTCTCGCATTGAAAACAATGCGTACAACGCACACAAGTCTTCATTTGAGGAAACTTACTATTCGTTTCGTTATTAGCTCAAAATTTGCAAACTAATATGTGATTAAGAGTCATATTACATCGTTATACATCGGTTAGCCTCAAAAAGAGCAATCCTATCACTCCCGCATTGAAAACAATGCGTACAACGCACACAAGTCTCCATTTGAGGAAACTTGCTATTCGTTTCGCTATTAGCTCAAAATTTTCAAACTAATAGGTGATTAAGAGTCATATTACTTCGTTATACATCAACTAGCCCCAAAAGGAGCAATCCTATCACTCTCGCATTGAAAACAATGCGTACAACGCACTCAAGTCTTCATTTAAGAAAACTTGCTATTCGTTTCGTTATTAGCTCAAAATTTGCAAACTAAGAGGTGATTAAGAGTCATATTACTTCGTTATACATCGATTAGCCTCAAAAGGAGCAATCCTATCACTCTCGCATTGAAAACAATGCGTACAACGCACACAAGTCTTCATTTAAGGAAACTTGCTATTCGTTTCGTTATTTCCCCAAAATTTGCAAACAAATCGGTGGTTAAGAGTCATATTACTTCGTTATACATCGGTTAGCCCCAAAAGGAGCAATCCTATCACTCTCGCATTAAAAACAATGCGTACAACACATACAAGTCTTTATTTTAGGAAACTTGATATTCGTTTCGTTATTAGCTCAAAAATTGCAAACTAATAGGTGATTAAGAGTCATATTACTTAGTTATACATCGGCTAGCCCCAAAAGGAGCAATCCTATCACTCTCGCATTGAAAACAATGCGTGCAACGCACACAAGTCTTCATTTGAGAAAACTTGCTATTCGTTTCGTTATTAGCTCAAAATTTGCAAACTAATAGGTGATTAAGTGTCATACTACTTCGTTATACATCGGTTACGCCCAAAAGGAGCAATCCTATCACTCTCGCATTGAAAACAATGCGTACAACGCACACAAGTCTTCATTTAAGGAAACTTGCTATTCGTTTCGTTATTAGCTCAAAATTTGCAAACTAATAGGTGATTAAGAGTCATATTAAATCGTTATACATCGGTTAGCCCCAAAAGGAGCAATCCTATCACTCTCGCATAGAAAACAAAGCGTACAACATACACAAGTCTTCATTTGAGGAAACTTGCTATTCGTTTCGTTATTTCCTCAACATTTGCAAACAAATCGGTGATTAAGAGTCATACTACTTCGTTATACATTGGTTAGCCCCAAAAGGGGCAATCCTAGCACTCTCGCATTGAAAACAATGCGTACAACGCACATAAGTCTTCATTTGAGGAAACATGATTACTGTTTCGTTATTAGCTCAAAATTTGCAAACAAATAGGTGATTAGAAGTCATATTACTACGTTATACATCGGCTAGCCCAAAAAAGAGCAATCCTATCACTCTCGCATTGAAAACAATGCGTACAATGCACACAAGTCTTCATTAGAGGAAACTTGCTATTCGTTTCGTTATTAGCTCAAAATTTGCAAACTAATAGGTGATTAGGAGTCATATTACTTCGTTATACATCGGCTAGCCCCAAAAGGAGGAATCCTATCACTCTCGCATTGAAAACAATGCGTACAACGTACACAAGTCTTCATTTGAGGAAACATGTTATCCATTTCATTATTTCCTCAAAATTAGCAAACAAATAGGTAATTAAGTGTCATATTACTTCGTTATACATCAATTAGCCTCAAAAGGAGCAATCCTATCACTCTCGCATTGAAAACAATGCGTACAACACACACAAGTCCTCATTTGAGGAAACTTCCTATTCGTTTCGTTATTAGCTCAAAATTTGCAAACTAATAGGTGATTAAGAGTCATATTACTTCGTTATACATCGGTTAGCCTCAAAAGGAGCAATCCTATCACTCTCGCATTGAAAACAATGCGTACAACGCACACAAGTCTTTATTTGAGGAAACTTGTTATTCGTTTCGTTATTAGCTCAAAATTTGCAAACTAATAGGTGATTCAGAGTCATACTACTTCGTTATACATCGGTTAGCCCCAAAAGGAGCAGTCCTATCACTCTCGCATTGAAAACAATGCGTACAACGCACACAAGTCTTCATTTGAGGAAACTTGCTATTCGTTTCGTTATTAGCTCAAAATTTGTAAACTAATAGGTGATTAAGAGTCATATTACTTCGTTATACATCGGTTAGCCCCAAAAGGAGCAATCATATCACTCTAGCATTGAAAACAATGCGTACAATGCACACAAGTCTTCATTTGAGGAAACTTGTTATTCGTTTCGTTATTAGCTCAAAATTTACAAACTAATAGGTGATTAAGAGTCATATTACTTCGTTATACATCGGTTAGCCTCAAAAGGAGCAATCCTGTTACTCTCGCATTGAAAACAATGCGTACAATGCACACAAGTCTTCATTTGAGGAAACTTGTTATTCGTTTCGTTATTAGCTCAAAATTTGCAAACTAATAGGTGATTAAGAGTCATACTACTTCGTTATACATCGGTTAGCCCCAAAAGGAGCAGTCCTATCACTCTCGCATTGCATTGAAAGCGATGCGTACAACGCAAACAAGTCTTCATTTGAGAAAACTTGCTATTCGTTTCGTTATTAGCTCAAAATTTGCAAACTAATAGGTGATTAAGAGTCATTTTACATCGTTATACATCGGTTAGCCTCAAAAAGAGCAATCCTATCACTCCCGCATTGAAAACAATGCGTACAACGCACACAAGTCTTCATTTGACAAAACTTGCTATTCGTTTCGTTATTAGCTCAAAATTTGCAAACTAATAGGTGATTAAGAGTCATATTACTTCGTTATAAATTAACTAGCCCCAAAAGGAGCAATCCTATCACTCTCGCATTGAAAATAATGCGTACAACGCACACAAGTCTTCATTTGAGAAAACTTGCTATTCGTTTCGTTATTAGCTCAAAATTTGCAAACTAAGAGGTGATTAAGAGTCATATTACTTCGTTATACATCGGTTAGCCTCAAAAGGAGCAATCCTATCACTCTCGCATTGAAAACAATGCGTACAACGCACACAAGTCTTCATTTAAGGAAACTTGCTATTCGTTTCGTTATTTGCTCAAAATTTGCAAACAAATCGGTGATTAAGAGTCATATTACTTTGTTATACATCGGTTAGCCCCAAAAGGAGCAATCCTATCACTCTCGCATTAAAAACAATGCGTACAACACATACAAGTCATTATTTTAGGAAACTTTATATTCGTTTCGTTATTAGCTCAAAAATTGCAAACTAATAGGTGATTAAGAGTCATATTACTTAGTTATACATCGGCTAGCCCCAAAAGGAGCAATCCTATCACTCTCGCATTGAAAACAATGCGTGCAACGCACACAAGTCTTCATTTGAGAAAACTTGCTATTCGTTTCGTTATTAGCTCAAAATTTGCAAACTAATAGGTGATTAAGAGTCATATTACTTCGTTATACATCGGTTAGTCCCAGAAGGAGCAATCCTATCACTCTCGCATTGAAAACAATGCGTACAACGCACACAAGTCTTCATTTGAGAAAACTTGCTATTCGTTTCGTTATTTCCTCAAAATTTGCAAACAAATCGGTGATTAAGAGTCATATTACTTCGTTATACATCGGTTAGCCCCAAAAGGAGCAATTGTAAAATTCCGAACTTCCGAGAGAGTTGTAATCCGAATTTATGTGAATAAATAAAGCTTGAATTACATCTTATATGTGTTATGGAATCTTCGCTATTGCTTATTCATGTGTTTCGGTTCAAGTATACAGCCTTAGCACGAAAAAGGAACATAAAAGTTTTTTTTTCAAAAATCTGAAAAGAAGATAAAACCTAAACCCTAAACCCTAGGGTCTAAACCCTAGGAAATCTAACCTAAGCCCCCGAGTGAAATGTGTACGTCGAAAGGACATTCTGTTTCAATATTCAACATTCCCACGATTTGAAAACACGTATCAATCAATAAAAGTTTTTCTCGAAAAACGTGTAAAAGCACTATTCACGAGGTGACGTTTTTCATTCGTTTGACTGTTTCTTTCATCTGTAGGACTTCTTACATTTCACAACATAGTGATAATATGAGGTTTAGATGTTAGGGAATCAATAAAATTTTCTTGGGAAAAAGACGAAAAAGACACGATTTACGAGAAAACGTTTGTCGTCTTTTTGAACGTTCTTTTCGACGTTTGGACTTTTTCCATTTCACGATATAGCATTTATACGGGGAATAGATACCAGGGAGCCACTGATATTTTTCCCAAAATAAAACGTAAAACGCTCTTCAAACGAAAACGCTTTCTATTTTTGAACGTTCCGTTGAAGAATATTGTGTTTATATTAGACTACCGATGCTTAATATGCAGTAAAAGTTTTTTTAAGAAAACCTAATTTTAGGGTTTAAGAAAACCTAACCCTAAGGGTTGAACCCTAAGGGTTAGAAACCCTAAAAAGTACTATTCAAAAATACTCGTATAAATACGAAAATTATACGGATAGAATACGGAAATAATACGATAATAATACGAAAATTATACGGTATAAATACGAAAAAGTCAAATGTGAATAGTGAAAGTCAACTATACTAATTAGTATACTAATCAAGATTAAGGCTAAACTAAGTAAGTTTGATTAGTTAAAATGATTTACTAATCAACCAATCACATGTTAGCTTAATTAAGGACTAAACTAACCTTGACCAATCATGGTTAAGAAAAGAAAAACAAGTTAGATTAACTAAACTAGATAAAGAAACACTAGTTACACTAACTAATTATCAACTAAATCCATGTAAAATTAAGTTAACCAATCAAAATCCAAGCTAGCTATCCATGTGATTAGTTTTTAACCAATGAGCACAAAGTAAAGCAAGATGGAATCTAGGCCATTGGATCAAAATGTCCAGCCATTTTGTACTTTTAATGAGGTGTCCTAAGTTCTTAAATATTTGTCCAAGGTGTAAACTAATAATAACTTCAAGGACTAAAAGTGTAATCAAAGAAACTTGACTTTTCCTATAAATAGCAAGCTTAGTTCACTTGATTCACCATTCATTTTCAAAGCTTAAAATCTAGTATCAAAGCTATACATATATTGAGAGAGAGTTCTAGTGAGTTACTATCTTTGATATTGCAAAGAAATAGTTAAAGCTTGCAAACACCAAAGGTACAATCCTTTATAGTTTTTATGTTCGATTTTTCTTTCGTCTTAAATTTTCAAAAGCTCAAGAACGCGAGTCGTAGCCATGTACGATTGTCGTTCTCCGTGTTCTTCACGTGTTCTTGAGCCTTTCTACATTTTGTAGTAGTTATAATGTCAAATTTCAATTCGTAGTTTAAAGCTCAATTAACATACGTAGTGGTCATGTACGGTTCATCCGTTCTCCGCGTATGCGTATGTTCTTAAGCATTTTTATAAATTGTTTTAATCAATTATACAAGCCGTTATAATGACCAATTTTTGTCAACTAAAAAGTGTTATAATCACTTATGTAAGCAGTTATAATGCTCAAATTATTTCATGAACGAAAACCAAAAGCTCAAGAACATAGTCGTTACCATGTACGGTTTAACCGTTCTTCGTGTTCTTCGTGTGTTCTTGAGCAAAAGTCATGAATCTTTCTATGAGAAGATTTTTGATTTGTTATTTTTATGTTATAAAGTGATATTGAGTCTTACAACATGATTTCTTAAAGAGTTAAAGCAAGCGGTACCATGTTTCACATGGTTAACCCTAAAAATATTGTTCAAAGTAAGCATACTGACCTTTTGGCTAAAATTACGAAATTTTAAAGTCCGAATCTTCCTTAGTAACCTAAATTAAAGTTGTAGATCATGAAATTCTAAGCAATTCAGAATCAAAAATCACTTTAAAATGTTTCCGGATGACAAAGTTATGGCAGTTACCGGAAAGGACGTCAAGGCTGAAAATTTTAAGGGACATTCGGGTGGAAGCACTAAAATTTGAGTTTTTGAGTTAACCAAATTTTCTAAAAATTCTACCAATGAAAATAGTATAGTTTAGTGATAAAAACACGTATAGAACGAAAAAATTCGATAAACTAACATTCGGTACACGAAACCCTTTGTATAGGCGCTTTAATCGATTACCGGGAAACCCTAAATTGTGCTAAAGGCAAGTTTTCTATCCTTAAACTTTGTTTACTTGCTTTCTATGTGATTTATACATTTTGTGTATGCAACGTGTTATAAATCTTTGATACGAGAGTTATTGCTTTTTGTTTCGGCATAACTTGCAAAACGAAATGATTATTCGTGATAAATTCGAATCATGCTTTATTATATCAAACCAAGTCGTGTTGGGGCGATCCTGACATGTGAAGTAAACTGAGATGAACAAATATGTATTACTGTTCTTGATTTGTCCAGTGTATTGTATGTTATGCATAACATAGGATGTCGTTAGGTTGATCCCCTTTCTATATCCACTGTAAAAGGTTCTAAGTCGAAAGACAAAGAACAGTTCAAGGTCTAACCACCACTCAGTCTTGCTATGTTAAAACATTTGTAAATATCAATTGTTATTCCATGAGTCCTTACAATCCTTATCGGTGTGAGTTCACTTATATGTTATGTGTTTAAGACTTGCTGAGCATTTTAGCTCACCCTTGCATATAAACCTAATGTGCAGACAAACCCGAGAGCTCCGGCTCGAAGAAGAAAGGAAAGAAGAAATGCGTAGACTAGTTTACTGCTTTCCTTAACTGTTCTTAACTGTAGTCATAATGACATTTTGTAATAAGAACAAGTTCAACACATGTAATCGAATATTATATAAATATTATCAAATTTTATCACATTCTCTTGTTACGTCTTTACTTTGATTAAACTTAGAATTGTTAAAACTTAACATAGTATTAATAATGATCTATTTATATAGATGAGGATCGATAAATAACTTGTGAGTGTTGTACATCCGAGACAGGACTAAGCAATGTTGACTAAGTCAAATCCATCGTTAAGGTTCCTCGGACCCAGGTATAACTCGTTATTACTATTCTGAATGTCGGATAAGTAGGATTATTAATATGAAGAGATATCACTATAACCAAATATGTTTCGGATGAGGGTTTTAACTATTTGGGTAATGTTCTGTATGGAAAGAGAATTTTGCACCGGACAAAGATACAACCATTTGTCACGGATAAAGATGCAAACATTTATCACGGGTGAAGATGCAAACATTCACCGAGAGATTCTCTGTTCCCAAGAGCCGTCCTAATGATTTAATACCGTGGATGTTGAAACATGTAAAGTTATAGAATATCTAAATATTAAGGATAAAAAGGTTATGTTTGAGTATTAAGTCTCTTGTATCAATTATAAGGACTTGATATAAAATAATGAAAGATCTTTGGAAATTAGGATGAGAACTTTGTTTGAGAATAAAAGAAATCATCTATAAACCTATTGATTTAGCATTTATAGTGAGCACCAAGTCATCTATAGTAAGTATAGTGATTTGGGGGCGTCACAGCTGTGACGACCCCAAATTCGGGTTCTTTAACCTCGGGTTTGGTTCTCACTGTACAATACTAAACAATAATGAAATACATAAATTGTATTCAACTTCGCGGAATAATACAAAAGGTTCCTTAATCAAAAGGCTACACTTCCCAAGGTCTATTACCTTAATCTTATCATTACATATCTTAAGGGAAATACAAAAGATTTACAACAGTAATTACATAACAGTAAATTAAACTAGCATGCGATTACTTAAAACTAAGCATTCGTTTTCCCTTTGCCTTTGTCCGATTTAGAGCTTTCGGGAATGGCTGAAATATAGTCATGATATAGCAAGAATGAGCAACTAAATGGCTCAGCAAGTTATAAACAACAATCATACGATATATCATGATGAAGGGAAATAACTTTAAGGTTTCAACAATAGCAATTGTGAAAGGAAACAAGAATCAATGTTCAATAAAAGAAGGAATTGACTCTTTACTGCTGAGTGGTCTTTAAGGACCTTGAACTGCTACTAAGGTAAAACAGACATACAATGTCTGACTCCTTGTTAAAAATAACGGGACACTTGAGGGGATCAGTCCTCTCATGTCCTATGTATATGCATCACATTTAGTTTTCTTGCGCACTGTCGGGTCTCCGACAAATAAAAATCCCCTTTAACTAGGGTTGTTCTATCTCAGTCTTACTGTAAGAATCCGCACCAGCCAATGGTTTGGATAAGCTTTTATAATATTCAACTAAATGAATTTAACATGCATTTGTCTAGCCGAAACAATTAGCTTAGACGTTCTTAAACAGTTTGCAAAAGCACTATGTGTGAATACAATAATCAATAACAATGTGAAGTAATTTTCGATAATTAATTCACTCAAAGGTCTATCAAATATCTACGAGTGTAGATACTTGCTCAACAATAATTGAATTGCTCAAAGTAATTAAAGTTGAATAATAATTGCAACAATAAGTACAAGTTAAAGGTAGAAGACTTGCAATAAGAATTACAAGTTAAAGTTAGAAAACTTGCCCCGTGCGTCGTCTACTGCTAATCAAATTAATCTAACAATCCTTGAACGGACCTAACAATTAAATCAATTTGATCTTAAATTAGTATCATATACTTGTAAGTATAATGACCTTTATAAACCTTACGAATCCACATAATTGATTAATTATAGGTAATTAAACACTTAGAAATATTATCATTATTTGATAATATTTCAAACACAAGGAACTTATATTACTTGTTTAATATAGTTCAAAATAAATATCTAATATTATTAATCATTTAATAATACTTTATTGAGTATCTAATATTATTAATCATTTAATAATATTTTATTCATTACCTAATATTATTAATCATTTAATAATATTTTATTAAGTAGCTAATATTATTAATCATTTAATAATATTTTATTAAGTATCTAATATTATTAATCCTTTAATAATATTTTATTAAGTTTTTAATATTATTAATCATTTAATAATATTTTATTAATTATCTAATACTATTAATCATTTAATAATATTTTATTAAGTATCTAATATTATTAATCATTTAATAATACTTTATTAATTATTTAATAATATTTTAATATATATCTAATATTATTATTACTTTAATAATATTTTATTGATTATCTAATATTATTAATCATTTAATAATATTTTATTGACTTTATAATATTATTATACACTTAATAATATTTTAATAATTTTCTAATATTATTATTTATTTAATAATATTTTATTACCTTTATTATATTATTATTTCAATAATAATATTTATACACCTTTAAATCAATAAATCAATTATATATATATTTAAAAATATATTTATTAAGTCCAAAAATACTAAAATGATTTCTGGAACATTTTTCATTTTCTGACCCGAACTAGACCCTGTAATGTCCTAGAATTTTCACATCTTTATTAATTAAATTATTAATTTAATTTCCAACGAGTTAGTTTTATGAGATTATTTAAATCTTTTTATGTGATTAATTAATTATGTGATTAAATAATTATGTAATTAATTACTAAAATTAATTAAAGGAGGTCACTAATATGTTATTAAATTAGTGAACAAACCCTAAAGTTTTAATATCAAAATAATTGATAAGTTTCCTATTAATTAAATATTCAATTAAATTGAATATAATGAGTGAATTAAATATAATAAATTAATTAATATGATTATTAATTAATGCAAATAATGTGAAATATTAATAATAATATTTATTAGTCCATTTAGTAATTTAATACTTATGGGTTAGAATATTTAATTATTTATTCAATCTAATTATTTATTTAATCATGGATTGAATAATTAATGTGTAAATTATTAAATTAGCCCAACATGGGTCAATTAGTAGCCCAAGTGGAGAATAATAAAATTTGACAATTTAGTAGCCCAAACAATTTAATAGAAGCCCAATTGGTATTTTAAATTAAAGCCCAATGATTGGCCCACTTGAAAAAAACAATTAAATAACTATTAATTATTTAAAAAAGTGGAAAGTGACTCTCAATTTGGGACAAGTAGATGATCAGCCGACCATGTGCTTGGGAGGAGAGAGAAAATGAGTTTTTTTTTTTTATTTTCTTTTATTTTTCATTTAATTAATATTAGGTTGCTTGTTTTGATTTTTGGGAAAGTCTTTTCCCACAAAATCCTCACCAACTAAGTATGGACTAGCTTTCTTGTGTAAGCTTCATTGCTATCTCATGATGGTAATTTTGATAGATATATATTTTATATATATCCAAATTGTAAGTATACTTACAATTTTGGAGCTTAAGTGAGTCATTTCTTCTTCTTCCATTTTCCAAGCTAGAGAGAGTTTGAGAGCAAAATATTTTGAGAGAGAGCAAGAGAAGGAGAAGGAGTGCTAAGCTAGTGCATGTCATCTTCTTTCATCACCTACTTTGGAAGAAAAAGAAAGATAGCCATTAAATCAAGGTAATGGTTATTCTAAATCTAAGTTTTATTTTTAAATTAAATAATCATCATGCTTGTATAAACATATTAATATAGTTATTAATGTGTAGAGGTAATATTTATGCCATGCTTGAGTTTAATATGTTTGATTTGTATTTTGGTATATTTATATGCTAAAATATGTATTTAATAGTGTATAATCAAGTCTTGAAATATATGACCAAAAATATTTTTGTAAAACTTAGATTTGATGTTCTAATATTATAGAACATTAAATCATGAGAAAAACAAAGTTTGAATCACTCAAAATGGAGTTATACACAAAAAGTTATGATTTATAGTAGTTTATGTGATGTAAAAATTTTTATAAAAAAATATGTTATTAAATCATGAAAAATTAATTTTTTCATGTTATAAATTAATATAAGGTGATTGGCAATTTTTTTGGATTTTTATTGTGAAGTTAAAGATTTATTGAAGGTATAATTTTTGTTAAAAATGTACTGTTCACAATCTGCCGGAAATAAAAAAAAAAGCATTGTACGCGCAATGCGCGCGTGCCACTGTTCACCGACGAAGCGGAGCCAAACGACGTCGTTTGGCGACAGCGGAAATATTACTCCGCGCGTTATGCGCGGAAGCCGTTTCCGACCTTTCCAAAACGGCGCCGTTTTTAGTCCGAAAATATTTACACACGCGCCATGCGCGGTAGAAATTTTTCTGGCGAAATTACGCTTATGCCCCTCCGTGTTTTTCTTGCCGAAATTACTTTTCTGCCCTCGGATCAGTTTTCAACTTAATTACAGAATTGCCATCGGTCCGGTTTTTCAACTTATTTACGAAAATGCCATTCGGGTAAATTTAAATTAATTTAAATATTTGAAAATTAATTTAAAATTATAACAAAAATAATAATAATACAAAATAATATTGGAGAGGTTATTTTTCAGTAAGTTTAATATTTAAATATTTTAAATATTAATCTAGTTAGCTAAACCATGGTTAAGTTAAATAAATTATTATTATTTATTATTTAAAATACTAATAATAAATAAAGGTAATAAATTAACAATTATTATTTAATTCCTATTAAATAATAAGTAAAGAGAGATAAAATTTATAAATTAATTATTTATTATTTAAATATTATTAAATAATAAATAAGGATAATTAAGTAATTAATTATTATTTATTTAGTATTAAATAACGATTAATGGAAACTAAGTTATTAGATTAATAATTTATTATTTAATTTAAATAATAAATAAGAATGAATTGATTATTATTTAACCTTAAATAATAATTAAAATTAATTAAGTAATTAATTATTATTTAATTGACATTAAATAATAATTAAAGAGGATTAAAATTAGTAAACTATTATTTAATTTCCTTAAATTAAATAATAAGTAAGGGTAATTACTTAGTTAATTATTGGTTGATTAATATTAAATTAAAGAAGGTTAAAATTAAGTCAATAATTATTTATTATTTAATTATAATTAAATAATAATTAAGTACAATTAGTTATTATTTATTTTAAATAATAACTAGAGTTAATTAATTAATTTCTATTTAATCAAGATTAAATAGTAATTAAAAAGATATTGAGTTAATAAAATAAATTGAATTTAATTAAACAATTATAATAAGTTGTTTAAAGGTTTAATAAGTGTCCAACACTTAAGAAAAATATTTTCTAACTTATTAAATTATTAACCTAAGATGATTAAGGGTTTATAAGGTTAATAATATTGTTTTGACTAATGTAAATTATGTGTTAGTACTTATATGTGGTAAATAAGTTCATTGTTAAGCGTATAGTTATGCAAATACGCCGTACTAATTATTAGACCGACTTTATTAAATGTTAGGTCTTTCAAAGCAAGTTAGTTAAAGCTAGACAATTATTGTAGCTGAGCAGACAGGCAAGTTCTCTAACCCTACTCAATTATTATTGCTGAACAAGTTTCCATACTTGTATTTATTGTTAAAGCTTGAAGTGGTTTAATTATCGAAAATTATTCCACATCCATATTGTTTATACAATCGCACTTAGTGCATTTGAAGCTTGTTAGTTCTTGATTCATGAACTGTATTAAAAATGTCTGAAGCTAATAGTTCAGCTAGACATTGCGTTTCTAAATTCAATAACTGGAATACTTTTAAAAGCTTATCCAAACCATTGTTGGGTGCGGATTTCTTATATTAAGACTGAGAATTGAACAACCCTAAATTAGGGGATTTTGTGTCGGGAAACCGACTTTGGCGCCAGTGACTAAATGTAATGCATATACAGCGGGTTGAATAGGCTGATCCCCTTGAAAACCAAACAACTCAAAGGGTCGGAGGAAACTCTATTGTACCCTCGTTAGTTCAGGGTCCTTGGTGACCACTCAGCATTTTAAGATTCAAATAGTCTGTTTATTAAAATTTGAATCTTGTTTCATTCACAATTGTTATATCTATTGTTGAACCATTGATGTCATTTCCCATTCATTCATGATATATTAAATCTCCATGATTGTTCTAAACTTGCTGAGCAAACTAGTTGCTCATTCTTGCTATATCATGAACCATTTTCAGATAGACCCGATTGCTCGAAGAAGGATAAGGGAAAAGGAAAAGCCCGAGATTAAGTTAGCTTATGCATGCTAATTAGATATTTAAATATGTATTTACTGTTGAAGAACCTTTTGTAATTCCTTATGATAGGAACTGTTTTTATGTTAAGGTTGATAGACCCTGGTATTGTAACCTTTTGAAGGGAACCAATATGTATTATTCCGCGATATTTAAATGCAATGTATGTATTTAATTGTTAGTAATGTGTTGAATAGTGAGAACCAAACTCGAGGTTATGGAACCCGGATTTGGGGTCGTCACAGGTTGGTATCAGAGCTGTAGGTTAGAAACGTTAGGATTTGCGAAACCTAAGTTATAACCTTAGTATTAAACTCATATTGAGTGCGTTAGGGGATGAATCGGGGAGATTCATCATGTTGTGTATTTTTGGAGATGGATTGAGAAAATCCATCGAGCCGAGATGTACATGATAAAATATCATTTCATTTCATCAATGAATATATTTTATTGCTGTACTAACGTGTGTTATTGTTTTATGATATAGGATGGCAGAGATCGGACAGTCGAGTCGCACTGCTGAGGAGGACTATATTGATATCCATATGGATACTGCACAGCCGCTGGTGGCTGCACCCGTAGAGGAGCCAGAGTCAGATCCTGAGGAGGGGGATCGTGTGGAGCCCGTCTGGGGCGGAGTCATGAGGCCTTACAGTGAGGATGAGGCAGAGTCAGAGGAGTCTGAGGAGGAGGAGTCAGCTGATGGCATGGGCACTACTGCCGCTGACATCATAGAGGGACTGACAGATAGGAACGAGGGGCTGGAGGCAAGGGTCCAGCATCTAGAGGAGCAGAATCTGACCCATCAGCACATGGAGGATCAGTATAGGGATGCGGCTTATCAGTTCTCTGGCGAGAACACAGAGCTGAAGGAGAGGATTGTAGGACTTGAGGATCAGGTACAGGAGTACGAGGATTCAGTAGAGCACTTTGCGGTGCTAACTCATCAGCTGGTAGAGCAGGATGTAGAGCTGCAAGCCAAATTGGCAGTGGTTGAGACTAGGTTGGCTGAGGCTGAGCTGAAGGTTCAGCAAGTACAGGCAGAGAAGGCCGCCATCCGTGCACACTGGCAGGAGGCGGTAGAGGACCGAATGGAGATGGAGAGACAGCGGGATGCCGCTTATGGTCAGATGATTGAGCTAGAGGAGGAGGTCCGCGAGAAGCGGGTGAGGACGGATAGACTTAGTTACGTCTACCGATCTTCATATGGTAGGCTTCAGAGCAGGGTGCACTACTACCCAGCTGAGGAGGGCCAGTCTATGCACACCATCAGCAGGAGTGTGGTGATGGCCATCGGGGATGAGGAGTATGACGACGCGATCCGTAGGGGGATGCACATTCAGTAGTAGTAGTAGTTGTGTTCTAATTTCGTATGTAAATAGATGCAGTAAAACCCAACTTTTGTTTTATTAGAGGGTTAATATGTCACTAAATCCCAACTCTAGGAAGTTGTAGGATATGTCAGATCCCATCTTATGTAGCTTCTCTGGGATAGAAGCATTTATAGCAGTATGCTTTTGATGTAAAATGCTACGCACTACTGTTTTAGCATATGAGTATAAATGCAGTTGAATTTATGTTTATATGCGTGTTGAAATAATTACTTGTATTTTAGCTAGACATTGCCTAAGATACAAAATAATGAAATGAAAAAGATGTAAACAGTATAATAATGTAAATTTTTGTTATAACAGAAAATGCCGCCACGTAGACAACCACCAAGGAACCAGGGGGTAGAAGAGTCAGTTAACAACGACGCGGGGGGTCACAATGTAGACCCTATGCAAAACTTCGTCGACATGCTAGCTGAGGCAATGCAACACAGACATCCTGTTGTAGCAAATCCACCACCACCACCACCAACTCAGTTGGCAAATTTCAAAGATTTTAAAGCGGTGGGACCGCCAGAGTTTAGGGGAACGTCGGACCCGATAGAGGCCCAGTCTTGGATAAAGGAGATAGAGAAGGCGTTCGTTATCGCAAGAGTAGCTGAGGAGCAAAAGACAGTTTTTGCTACCTACATGATGAAGGGCGAAGCCAATTTCTGGTGGGAAGCCAATCAGAATAGGGCTGGGGATGGTGTGGTGCCCTGGACAAAATTTAAGGAAATATTCGACGAGAATTATTTCCCGAAAAGTATGAAGAGTAGGATGGAGGTAAGGTTTCTAGAACTGAAACAGGAGAACATGTCGGTACCGGAGTACGCGGCAAAATTTAATGAGTTGGCCAGGTTCGCTCCACATCAGGTAGACACGGAGGAACGCAAGGCCAGGAGGTTCGAGAATGGATTGAGACCTTGGATATTCAACAAGGTAGCAGTACTGCAGATTGACTCGTTCGCAACTTTGTTGGAGAAGTCAATTATTGCTGAAGGAGGAAGCGACGCGTTAACCAAGTACAACCAGGAGAGAAACAAGAAGAAAAATGAAGGGGGAAGTAAGAACAGCAACAGTGGAGGCAATAATAACAGCAACAAACGTAAATGGGACAACAGCATCAACGACAAGAGCTCGGGGAATCAACAAGGAAGTGTTCAGAAAAAGCCAGCATGCAATATTTGTGGAAAGAATCATTTCGGGGAATGCAGGAAAGGCAAGAACACGTGCTACAATTGTGGTCAGGTGGGACATATTTCTCCAAATTGTCCCCTCCCAAAGAAAGTGAGATGCTTTTCTTGCGGAGCATCTGACCACCTGATAAAGGACTGCCCTAAGAAGAAGAATGACGGGGGTAGCGGCTACAAGGGCAATAACAGCAAATTGGCTATCGGGGGACCGGTACCACAGAACAAGCCGACAGCCCGGACTTTCAATATGACGGTACAGGATGCCGTGGGGTCAAAAGACGTGGTGTCAGGTATTATTCCGATCAATAATATAAATGCATATGTATTGTTTGATTCGGGTGCTACCTGTTCATTTGTGTCTGATGATTTCGCTAGACGATTAGAGTTGCCTAGGGACAAACTAGAAAACTCAATGAACATAGAAGTTGCTAATAAAGAAGTGATTCCGGTAGAGTACATACATAGAAATTGTTGTGCTGAAATCAGGGGTCAGAAATTAAATGTGAATCTAATTCCAATACGTCTGGGGGAATTTGATGTAATACTTGGGATGGATTGGTTGTTTAACCACGGGGCGATAATTGATTGTCAGAAGAAGTGCATACACCTTAAGACACCAAATAAGTCTAAGGTTGTATTTTATGGCAGCAAGTCGTCAAGACAGTCTTCTTGTCTAACGATGATGCAAGCCAAGAAATTATTGAAGAAAGGTTGTGTAGGGTATTTGGCTCATGTGGTTGACACACAAGTGGTGAGTCCCGGGATGGAGCAAATACCAGTAGTTAGGGAATTTATGGATGTTTTTCCAGATGTACTGCCGGGTTTACCGCCGGACAGGGAGATAGAATTTGTGATTGATTTAGTACCGGGGACAGCACCGATATCGAAAGCACCATATAGGATGGCTCCGGTAGAACTGAAGGAATTGATGGTGCAATTGCAGGAGTTGTTAGATAATAAGTACATTCAGCCAAGTGTTTCTCCATGGGGAGCACCGGTGCTGTTTGTAAAGAAGAAGGATGGATCGATGAGATTGTGTATGGATTATAGAGAGCTGAATAAGGTGACAATTAAGAACAAGTACCCGTTACCACGAATTGACGATCTTTTCGATCAATTGAAAGGGGCGAAGTACTTTTCAAAGATTGACTTAAGGACTGGTTATCATCAGTTGAAAGTCAGGAAGGAGGATATACCCAAGACGGCATTCAGAACTCGATATGGGCATTATGAGTTTCTGGTGATGTCGTTTGGACTAACGAATGCGCCAGCCGCATTTATGGACATGATGAACAGAATATTCAAGCAATACTTGGATAAATTTGTAGTCGTGTTCATTGACGATATTTTGGTGTATTCTAAAACGGAGGAAGAGCATGCTGAACACCTAAGATTGGTGTTGGAGATTTTACGGAAGGAGCGGTTGTACGCTAAGTTTTCAAAGTGTGAATTCTGGTTGGAGAGAGTTCAATTTTTAGGTCATGTTATTGACAAGGAGGGAGTTTCGGTTGATCCGGCGAAGGTTGAATCGGTAATGAATTGGGAACAACCAAGGACGCCGACAGAAGTAAGAAGTTTCTTAGGGTTAGCGGGTTACTATCGGAGATTCATTCAAGACTTCTCAAAGATAGCAATACCGTTGACCAACTTAACAAGAAAGACGGTAAAATACGTGTGGACGGAGAAGTGTGAGGAAAGTTTTCAGGAGTTAAAGAAAAGACTTAGTGAAGCACCTGTATTGACCTTACCAGACGATACAGGAGGTTTTACGGTCTACAGTGATGCATCGCACAAGGGGCTTGGCTGTGTGCTTATGCAAAACGGCAAAGTCGTTGCGTATGCGTCCAGACAATTAAAAGATTATGAGAAGGGATATCCTACCCACGACTTGGAATTGGCAGCGGTAGTGTTTGCCCTTAAAATTTGGAGACATTATCTGTACGGAGAAAAATGTGAGATATTCACAGACCATAAGAGTCTGAAGTATATCTTCACACAGAAGGAGTTGAATATGAGGCAACGGAGATGGTTGGAATTGATCAAAGATTATGATTGTGAAATTCTATATCATCCCGGCAAGGCCAACGTAGTAGCGGATGCTCTGAGTAGAAAGAGCAGGGAGAAATTGTTTATATTGACAGATCAAGAACAATTGGTTCAAGAGATGGCTCGAATGGAGTTGGAAGTGAGAAGTCCAAACGAGTCAATAGAAGTCGAGGTGAGCCCCACCTTGTTAGATAGGGTGAAAGAGGCTCAAGACAAAGATGAGGAATGTGACAGAATCCGGGAGAGGATGACCGATGGAGAAGAGGTCAAATTTAAAATTGATAGCATGGGATTGCTGAGATTTGAAAATCGTGTTTGGGTACCGCTAGTGCCTGAACTACGAGAAGAGATTTTGCAAGAGGCCCACAGTACGAGATACTCGATACATCCGGGGAGTACGAAGATGTATCAAGATCTACGTCAGCATTTTTGGTGGCCGAATTTAAAGAGGGAGGTTGCAGAATGTGTCAGCCGATGCCTAACTTGTCAAAGGGTAAAGGCCGAACATCAGAGACCAAGTGGATTGTTACAGCCGTTAGAAATTCCTGAGTGGAAATGGGAGCATATCACAATGGATTTTGTGGTAGGACTTCCAGCAACACAGAAGGGATATGACGCAATTTGGGTGAGTGTGGATCGGCTAACAAAGTCAGCGCACTTTTTGCCGATCAAGATTAGGTTCAGTTTGGATCAGTTGGCCAAATTGTACATCAAAGAGATAGTTTCAAGACATGGGGTGCCGGTATCGATTGTGTCAGACAGAGATCCGCGCTTCACGTCAAAATTTTGGAGAAGTCTTCAGGAGAGATTGGGGACACAGTTGAGAATGAGTACAGCGTATCATCCGCAGACCGATGGGCAAAGTGAGAGAACAATTCAAACATTGGAAGATATGCTCAGGGCCTGCGTGATGGATTTCAAGGGCAGTTGGGAAATCCATCTACCACTAGTTGAGTTTGCATACAACAACAGTTATCATGCGAGCATAGGTATGCCGCCTTACGAAGCTTTATATGGCAGAAAATGCAGAACACCTCTATGTTGGGATGAGGTAGGAGAACGCCGACTGTTGGGGCCAGAATTGGTTCAACAGACGGTAGAAATTATCAAGGTAATAAGAGCTCGGCTAGTAGCAGCTCAAGACCGTCAAAAGAAATACGCCGATTTACATCGACAGAAACGAGACTTCGAGGTGGGGAGTTTTGTGTTCATTAAGGTATCTCCCTGGAAAGGGAAGATCAGGTTTGGAAAGAAGGGGAAATTGAGTCCAAGGTTCATAGGACCGTTCGAAATATTGAGAAGAGTGGGTGAAGTAGCATACGAGGTAGCTTTACCTCCTGAATTGGAACATATTCACAATGTGTTTCACGTGTCAGTATTGCGGCCATACAAACCAGACTACAAGCACGTTATCTCCTATGAACCAATTCAAGTCAGGAAGGACTTATCATATGAAGAAGTTCCTGTTCAGATACTCGATAGGAAGGAACAGAAACTGAGAAATAAGATAATTCATTCTGTCAAAGTACTTTGGAGGAATCACGCCATTGAAGAATCTACGTGGGAATTAGAGGAGGAAATGAGGGCAAATTACCCGTTTTTATTTGAGTAACCTTATTTTTACAATTCCGAGGACGGAATTTTTATAAGGAGGGGAGAATGTAATGTCCTAGAATTTTCACATCTTTATTAATTAAATTATTAATTTAATTTCCAACGAGTTAGTTTTATGAGATTATTTAAATCTTTTTATGTGATTAATTAATTATGTGATTAAATAATTATGTAATTAATTACTAAAATTAATTAAAGGAGGTCACTAATATGTTATTAAATTAGTGAACAAACCCTAAAGTTTTAATATCAAAATAATTGATAAGTTTCCTATTAATTAAATATTCAATTAAATTGAATATAATGAGTGAATTAAATATAATAAATTAATTAATATGATTATTAATTAATGCAAATAATGTGAAATATTAATAATAATATTTATTAGTCCATTTAGTAATTTAATACTTATGGGTTAGAATATTTAATTATTTATTCAATCTAATTATTTATTTAATCATGGATTGAATAATTAATGTGTAAATTATTAAATTAGCCCAACATGGGTCAATTAGTAGCCCAAGTGGAGAATAATAAAATTTGACAATTTAGTAGCTCAAACAATTTAATAGAAGCCCAATTGGTATTTTAAATTAAAGCCCAATGATTGGCCCACTTGAAAAAAACAATTAAATAACTATTAATTATTTAAAAAAGTGGAAAGTGACTCTCAATTTGGGACAAGTAGATGATCAGCCGACCATGTGCTTGGGAGGAGAGAGAAAATGAGTTTTTTTTTTTTATTTTCTTTTATTTTTCATTTAATTAATATTAGGTTGCTTGTTTTGATTTTTGGGAAAGTCTTTTCCCACAAAATCCTCACCAACTAAGTATGGACTAGCTTTCTTGTGTAAGCTTCATTGCTATCTCATGATGGTAATTTTGATAGATATATATTTTATATATATCCAAATTGTAAGTATACTTACAATTTTGGAGCTTAAGTGAGTCATTTCTTCTTCTTCCATTTTCCAAGCTAGAGAGAGTTTGAGAGCAAAATATTTTGAGAGAGAGCAAGAGAAGGAGAAGGAGTGCTAAGCTAGTGCATGTCATCTTCTTTCATCACCTACTTTGGAAGAAAAAGAAAGATAGCCATTAAATCAAGGTAATGGTTATTCTAAATCTAAGTTTTATTTTTAAATTAAATAATCATCATGCTTGTATAAACATATTAATATAGTTATTAATGTGTAGAGGTAATATTTATGCCATGCTTGAGTTTAATATGTTTGATTTGTATTTTGGTATATTTATATGCTAAAATATGTATTTAATAGTGTATAATCAAGTCTTGAAATATATGACCAAAAATATTTTTGTAAAACTTAGATTTGATGTTCTAATATTATAGAACATTAAATCATGAGAAAAACAAAGTTTGAATCACTCAAAATGGAGTTATACACAAAAAGTTATGATTTATAGTAGTTTATGTGATGTAAAAATTTTTATAAAAAAATATGTTATTAAATCATGAAAAATTAATTTTTTCATGTTATAAATTAATATAAGGTGATTGGCAATTTTTTTGGATTTTTATTGTGAAGTTAAAGATTTATTGAAGGTATAATTTTTGTTAAAAATGTACTGTTCACAATCTGCCGGAAATAAAAAAAAAAGCATTGTCCGCGCAATGCGCGCGTGCCACTGTTCACCGACGAAGCGGAGCCAAACGACGTCGTTTGGCGACAGCGGAAATATTACTCCGCGCGTTATGCGCGGAAGCCGTTTCCGACCTTTCCAAAACGGCGCCGTTTTTAGTCCGAAAATATTTACACACGCGCCATGCGCGGTAGAAATTTTTCTGGCGAAATTACGCTTATGCCCCTCCGTGTTTTTCTTGCCGAAATTACTTTTCTGCCCTCGGATCAGTTTTCAACTTAATTACAGAATTGCCATCGGTCCGGTTTTTCAACTTATTTACGAAAATGCCATTCGGGTAAATTTAAATTAATTTAAATATTTGAAAATTAATTTAAAATTATAACAAAAATAATAATAATACAAAATAATATTGGAGAGGTTATTTTTCAGTAAGTTTAATATTTAAATATTTTAAATATTAATCTAGTTAGCTAAACCATGGTTAAGTTAAATAAATTATTATTATTTATTATTTAAAATACTAATAATAAATAAAGGTAATAAATTAGCAATTATTATTTAATTCCTATTAAATAATAAGTAAAGAGAGATAAAATTTATAAATTAATTATTTATTATTTAAATATTATTAAATAATAAATAAGGATAATTAAGTAATTAATTATTATTTATTTAGTATTAAATAACGATTAATGGAAACTAAGTTATTAGATTAATAATTTATTATTTAATTTAAATAATAAATAAGAATGAATTGATTATTATTTAACCTTAAATAATAATTAAAATTAATTAAGTAATTAATTATTATTTAATTGACATTAAATAATAATTAAAGAGGATTAAAATTAGTAAACTATTATTTAATTTCCTTAAATTAAATAATAAGTAAGGGTAATTACTTAGTTAATTATTGGTTGATTAATATTAAATTAAAGAAGGTTAAAATTAAGTCAATAATTATTTATTATTTAATTATAATTAAATAATAATTAAGTACAATTAGTTATTATTTATTTTAAATAATAACTAGAGTTAATTAATTAATTTCTATTTAATCAAGATTAAATAGTAATTAAAAAGATATTGAGTTAATAAAATAAATTGAATTTAATTAAACAATTATAATAAGTTGTTTAAAGGTTTAATAAGTGTCCAACACTTAAGAAAAATATTTTCTAACTTATTAAATTATTAACCTAAGATGATTAAGGGTTTATAAGGTTAATAATATTGTTTTGACTAATGTAAATTATGTGTTAGTACTTATATGTGGTAAATAAGTTCATTGTTAAGCGTATAGTTATGCAAATACGCCGTACTAATTATTAGACCGACTTTATTAAATGTTAGGTCTTTCAAAGCAAGTTAGTTAAAGCTAGACAATTATTGTAGCTGAGCAGACAGGCAAGTTCTCTAACCCTACTCAATTATTATTGCTGAACAAGTTTCCATACTTGTATTTATTGTTAAAGCTTGAAGTGGTTTAATTATCGAAAATTATTCCACATCCATATTGTTTATACAATCGCACTTAGTGCATTTGAAGCTTGTTAGTTCTTGATTCATGAACTGTATTAAAAATGTCTGAAGCTAATAGTTCAGCTAGACATTGCGTTTCTAAATTCAATAACTGGAATACTTTTAAAAGCTTATCCAAACCATTGTTGGGTGCGGATTTCTTATATTAAGACTGAGAATTGAACAACCCTAAATTAGGGGATTTTGTGTCGGGAAACCGACTTTGGCGCCAGTGACTAAATGTAATGCATATACAGCGGGTTGAATAGGCTGATCCCCTTGAAAACCAAACAACTCAAAGGGTCGGAGGAAACTCTATTGTACCCTCGTTAGTTCAGGGTCCTTGGTGACCACTCAGCATTTTAAGATTCAAATAGTCTGTTTATTAAAATTTGAATCTTGTTTCATTCACAATTGTTATATCTATTGTTGAACCATTGATGTCATTTCCCATTCATTCATGATATATTAAATCTCCATGATTGTTCTAAACTTGCTGAGCAAACTAGTTGCTCATTCTTGCTATATCATGAACCATTTTCAGATAGACCCGATTGCTCGAAGAAGGATAAGGGAAAAGGAAAAGCCCGAGATTAAGTTAGCTTATGCATGCTAATTAGATATTTAAATATGTATTTACTGTTGAAGAACCTTTTGTAATTCCTTATGATAGGAACTGTTTTTATGTTAAGGTTGATAGACCCTGGTATTGTAACCTTTTGAAGGGAACCAATATGTATTATTCCGCGATATTTAAATGCAATGTATGTATTTAATTGTTAGTAATGTGTTGAATAGTGAGAACCAAACTCGAGGTTATGGAACCCGGATTTGGGGTCGTCACAGACCCGACCCGACCCGGTTGACCCGGCCCGGTTCGAGTTTTTATTTTTTTTCCAAAACAGTGGACTGCGCCCCGGCGCAGTGTTTTGTTCTACACACTGCGCCCCGGCGCTGACTCACAGAATGCAAACCCTAATTTTGATTTCTTGACAGTTTTGATACCCTTTGATCAAACCTTGATTAAATGAAATCTACACATCCAAATCACACCAAATCAGTGTTGATGTGTTCCTAACTTAATGTTTTACAATATTCCATGGTTCGATCGTCTTTTTGAAAACGTTTTACACGAAATTTACGGATCGAACCACATAGGGTTGAAAAACGACATCCTTTTTGATAAAAGCTATAACTTCTTTGTTATTCATTATTTTTGAAAACTTCCAAAAGGTTTTATCTTTAAAACTCATAGATCTAGCTTTCTAGCCATACAAATCCAATTTTGGATTTTTACATTTCAAAATACAACATCAAACATAGCATGCATGGTTAGGGTTTACCGGTAAAATTGTGTTACACATATTCCTTTAACTTCTATGCATTTCTAACCTACCAAATCATGTTATAAACGCATAGATCTATGAATATACATATATTACATAGTTAAATACATCTAGATTGTCAAAACGAGTTTTGATCGGTTAAAAATAGATTTTTAACCGATCAAAAGCTTTCTAGACTACAAAAATGAAATGAGAAGGTTTTTAGAGAACTTTTAAACATTAGTGATTTGCTTGCTCTCCTTCTCCTCCTACCAAAGTAAGTTATGAAGCTTGAGGACATCCACCAAGATCTTCCTTAGCTTTTTCACTCAACACTTGTGTGTATTCTCTCTTTAGCTCACAAAGGTTCTCTCTCTTTTCTCTAGAAAAGTCTAGCAAATGAACTAACAACCTTAGACCCAATGTGGAGTCTCTTATTTATAGCCAACCACTAATCTAGCATTAACTCACTAATTCTCCCATGTTGGTCAAATTAAGTGCTAAACTAGCTTACTATTTCATGGATTGACTAGTTGATTGACTAGGTGATTGACTAGAGTGGTTGAGCAACTTATGACATGGCTTGATTTTGAAGCAACATGAAGCTCACAAGCCACCCCCAAGGGGCCCCACATTGGCCGGCCAAATGGCCCTTTATTGGCCATTTTTCCTTTTGTTTTTATTGCTTAAATGTTCAATTATACACACACACACACACACACACACACACACACACATATATATATATATATATATATATATATATATATATATACATGGGTTCAATTGTTGATCAATTTTGACTTTCTATTGGGCTCCATGTTGGACTTAGGAAATTAATATATTGGGCTCATCCATTGAATTGGTTTGGGCTCAATTTAATTAACACATTGGGCTAGCATTTAAATAACTATGCTACATTTAATTAAATCAAGCATTAGGCTTGTTTAATTAATTACATGGGCTAGTAATTAAATTAATTGCATGGGCTACTAGGTTAATATCTTTAACCTAGTTTATCAACTTATTTGGATTTAAAATATAATCCAATTAGATTTGCTTTAATTAATTATACAATTTGCTTTAATCCTTTAAATAAATATACAAACACATAAGTACATTTATTTAATTATCTAATGCACAATTGATTAATGAGAAAAATTTAAATTCATTGCTAAATATTTATTAAGTATATTTACAATGACTAATGAAATTCGTGGTCATTACATTCCCCCCCCCCCCTTATAAGAATTCCGTCCCCGGAATTACAAATTTAAACTACTCAAACAGATGCAGATAGTTAGCCCTCATCTTTTCTTCAAGCTCCCACGTAGCTTCCTCGGCGTTGTGGTTCCTCCAAAGGACTTTGACAGAATGTATAACCTTATTCCGTAATTTCTACTCTTTCCTATCTAGTATCTGGACAGGAATTTCTTCGTACGATAAGTCTTTCTCGACTTGTATTGTTTTCTTCAAGCTCCCACGTAGCTTCCTCGGCGTTGTGGTTCCTCCAAAGGACTTTGACAGAATGTATAACCTTATTCCGTAATTTCTACTCTTTCCTATCTAGTATCTGGACAGGAATTTCTTCGTACGATAAGTCTTTCTCGACTTGTATTGGCTCATAGGATATAACATGTTTGTGGTCTGGCTTGTATGGTCGCAACACTGATACGTGAAACACATTGTGAATATGCTCCAGTTCAGGAGGTAAAGCTACCTCGTACGCCACTTCGCCCACTCTCTTTAATATCTCGAACGGTCCTATGAACCTCGGACTCAGCTTCCCTTTCTTTCCAAATCGGATCTTCCCCTTCCAGGGAGATACCTTCATGAACACAAAACTCCCAACTTCAAAGTCTCGCTTTCGACGATGTAAATCGGCATACTTCTTCTGACGGTCCTGAGCTGCTACTAGCCGAGCTCTTATTACCTTAATAATTTCTACCGTCTGTTGAACCAATTCTGGCCCCAACAGTCGGCGTTCTCCTACCTCATCCCAACATAGAGGTGTTCTGCACTTTCTTCCGTATAATGCTTCGTAAGGCAGCATATCTATGCTTGCATGATAACTATTGTTGTATGCAAACTCAACTAATGGTAGATGGTTCTCCCAACTGCCCTTGAAATCCATCACACAGGCCCTGAGCATATCTTCCGATGTCTGTATTGTTCTTTCACTTTCCCCATCGGTCTGTGGATGATATGTTGTACTCATTCTCAACTGTGTCCCCAATCTCTCCTGAAGACTTCTCCAAAATTTTGACGTGAAGCGCGGATCTCTGTCTGACACAATCGATACCGGCACCCCATGTCTCGAAACTATCTCCTTAATGTACAGTTTGGCCAACTGATCCAAACTGAACTTAATCTTGATCGGCAAAAAGTGCGCTGACTTTGTTAGTCGATCTACAATCACCCATATTGCGTCAAATCCCTTCTGTGTTGCTGGAAGTCCTACCATAAAATCCATTGTGATATGCTCCCATTTCCACTCAGGAATCTCTAACGGCTGTAGTAATCCACTTGGTCTCTGATGTTCAGCCTTTACCCTTTGACAAGTTAGACATCGGCTGACACATTCTGCGACCTCCCTTTTTAAATTCGGCCACCAAAAATGCTGACGCAGATCTTGATACATCTTCGTACTTCCCGGATGTATCGAGTATCTTGTACTGTGGGCCTCTTGCAAGATCTCTTCTCATAGTTCGGGCACTAGCGGCACCCAAACACGATTTTCAAATCTTAGCAAGCCCATGCTATCTTCCTTGAACTTGACCTCTTCCCCTTCGGTCATTCTCATCCTTATTCTGACACATTCTTCATCTTTGTCTTGAGCCTCTTTTACCCGATCTAACAGGGTTGGGCTCGCTTCCACTTCCATTGAGTCATTTGGATTTCTTACCTCCAACTCCATTCGAGCCATCTCTTGAACCAATTGTTCCTGATCTGTCAAGACGAACAATTTCTCCCTGCTCTTTCTACTTAGAGCATCTGCTACTACGTTGGCCTTGCCGGGATGATATAGAATTTCACAATCATAGTCTTTGATCAATTCTAACCATCTCCGTTGCCTCATATTTAACTCCTTCTGTGTGAAGATATACTTCAGACTCTTGTGGTCCGTGAATATCTCACATTTCTCTCCATATAAATAATGTCTCCAGATTTTAAGGGCAAACACTACCGCTGCCAGCTCCAAGTCGTGGGTAGGGTATCCCTTCTCGTAATCCTTCAACTGTCTGGACGCATACGCAACGACCTTACCATTTTGCATAAGCACACAGCCAAGTCCCTTGTGCGATGCGTCACTGTAGACCGTAAAACCTCCCGTATCGTCCGGTAAAGTCAATACAGGTGCTTCACTAAATCTTTTCTTTAGCTCCTGAAAACACTCCTCACACTTCTCCGTCCATACGTATTTCACCGTCTTCCTCGTTAGATTGGTCAACGGTGTTGCTATCTTTGAAAAATCTTGAATGAATCTCCGATAGTAACCTGCTAACCCCAAGAAACTTCTTACCTCCGTCGGCGTCCTTGGTCATTCCCAATTCATCACCGCTTCCACCTTTGCTGGATCTACTGAAACTCCCTCCTTGTCAATGACATGACCTAAAAATTGAACTCTCTCCAACCAGAATTCACACTTCAAAAATTTAGCATACAATTGCTCCTTCCGTAAAATCTCCAACACCAATCTTAGGTGTTCAGCATGCTCCTCCTCCGTTTTGGAATAAACCAAAATATCGTCAATGAACACAACAACAAATTTATCCAAGTACTGCTTGAATATTCTGTTCATCATGTCCATAAATGCGGCTGGCGCATTCGTCAGTCCAAACGACATAACTAGAAACTCATAATGCCCATATCGAGTTCTGAATGCCGTCTTGGGTACATCCTCCTTCCTGACTTTCAACTGATGATAACCAGTCCTTAAGTCAATCTTTGAAAAGTACTTCGCCCCTTTCAATTGATCGAAAAGATCGTCAATTCGTGGCAACGGGTACTTGTTCTTAATTGTCACTTTATCCATACACAGTCTCATTGATCCATCTTTCTTCTTTACAAACAACACCGGTGCTCCCCATGGGGAAACACTGGGCTGAATGTACTTATTATCCAACAACTCTTGTAGTTGGATCATTAACTCCTTCATTTCTACCGGTGCCATCCTATATGGTGCCTTTGATATTGGTGCTGTCCCCGGTACCAAATCAATTACAAACTCTATCTCCCTATCTGGCGATAAACCTGGCAGTACATCTGGAAACACGTCCATGAACTCCCTCACTACTGGTATTTGCTCCATCTCGGGATTCACCATCTGTGTGTCCACTATGTGAGCTAAATACCCTACACAACCTTTCTTCAACAGTTTCTTGGCCTGCATCATCGTCAGACATGCAGATTGTCTAGACGACTTGCTGCCATAAAATACGACCTTAGACTTATTCGGTGTCTTAAGGTGTATACACTTCTTTTGACAATCAATTATAGCTCCATGGTTAAACAACCAATTCATTCCAAGTATAACGTCAAACTCCCCCAAACGTATTGGAATTAAATCTACACTCAACTTCTGACCCCTGATTTCAGCACAATAGTTTCTATGTACATACTCTACAGGAATCACTTCTTTATTAGCAACTTCTATGTTCATTGGGTTCTCTAGTTTTTGTCTAGGCAATTCTAACCGTCTAGCGAATTCATCAGACACAAATGAACAGGTAGCACCCGAATCAAATAATACATAAGCATTTATATCATTGATCGGAATAATACCTGACACCACGTTTTTTGATTCAACGGCGTCCTGCACCGTCATGTTGAAAGTCCGTGCCGTTGGTTTGTTCTGTGGCACCGGCCCTCCAATGGTCAGTTTGTTGCTGCTGTTGTTGTTGTTGTTGCTTCCCCTATAGCCCGATGTAACGCCCCCAAAAATCCCCGCGCTTTCGATGCGGCGGACCTTGTGCGTTAATTTCGTACATCTATCGGCTTAACCAATGATCCCATAATCATATTGGTTGAATTAGTCTTATTTTAGAATATACATTAACAATTTCTCTTAACATTGTCCCTGGATCTTAACTTGATCTCAGTCTCATAAGTATACAAATATCAACTTGTATTTCATCCGTATAAATGGATAAAACCATATATAATGGTTTAATTTTAACCTTAGGATTTAAATATTCTATATATGTCCACTTGTAACGGTCTCATTCGTACTACAAGTATCAATATACAAAGATATCTCTTCATATCAATAATCCTACTTATATGGTATTCAGAATAGTAATAACGAGTTATACCTGGGTCCGAGGAACCTTAACGATGGATTTGACCAGTCAACATCGCTTAGTTCTGTCTCAGATGTACAGCACTCACAAGTTATTTACCGATCCTCATCCAGATAAATAAATCATTATCAATACTATGTTAAATTTTAACAATTCTAGGTTATATCAAAATAAAGACATAACAACATTCTGATGATAATTATTTATATCATTCATTCAATATTCGGTTACATGTTTGTTTATTCGTATTACAACAGTCATTATGACATATACAAATACAATCAATTTACATGAAAACCTAATCTATGCTGCATCTTTACGTTCATGATCTTCTTAACGTTCATCTTTAATCTGCAAATAAGGTTTTATTCGCAAGAATGAGCACGACGGCTCAGCAAGTCTAACATATAGCACATACGCAGTTTATGCTTTCATATAAACTTTAACATGCATTGACTGAACATAATTCTCCATTTAATATCACATATAACTCACGTTCCAATAATTTATATCACATTGACACACAAAGTGTATAAATCATGTTCATAACTCGTAAACATAACGCATAACAGTTAGAAGGCTTGTAAACATCAGTTAAAGACTTCACATATCATCTATTGCATAATAACATAACATTATACATCTCATTTATCATTTTAACAATACTAAACAAGTAGCATATAGCAAGAGTTAGAAGACTTGCCTTGAAACCATGTTAGGGTTTTCCCGGGAAATCGTTAAACGCCTACAAAAAGGGTTACGCGACCCCGAACGTTAGTTTATCAAATTTTCCTTTTGAATAAGTCTTAGAATAACTTAACTAAACTATTTTTATTGGCGGAATCAGTTCGTTAAGTGGCGAACTCAAAATCCTAATTTTAAGTGCTAAAATTCGAATGCCCCTTAAAAATTCAGCTTTGACCTCTTTTACTGCGACAGCCATAACTTTGTCGTACGAAAACATTTTGAAGTGATTCTTGAGTCTAAATTACTTATAATTTCATGATCTACAACTTTCATTTAGGTTACTAAGGCATATTCAGACTTTAAATGTTCGGAAATTTGCAAAAATATTCTGCGACTATATTAGACTTAACTTTCTTTGATCCGATTGGTAAAACATGATACATCAAGCATTAATTTGCTAAGATAACATGTTCTAACACTTCGTATCACTTCATAACATAAAAATAACAAAATCATAAACCTACTTATATAAGATTTCATGACTTTTTCTCAAGAACACGAAGAACGAATCGAAGAACACGAAGAACAAAGTTTCATCGTTCTTCATTTCGACTACTAAAACTTGATGCCACAAGCATTATTTAGCAAGACCATCATGTTTCATCATCCCAAAACACTAAATTACCAAATCATAAACCTACTTATGTAGAAATTATGACATTTGCTCAAGAACACACGAATAACACGAAGAACGAAAAATCGTACATGGTAACGACTTATGTTCTTGAGCTTTTGGATTTCATACTTGAAATAATTTGAGCATTATAACTGCTTACATATGTGATTATAACACTTTATAATTGACAAAATTTGGTCATTATAACGACTTGTTTACTTAATTATAACAATTTATAATAATACTCCAGAACATACGAAGAACACGGAGAACGGATAAACCGTACATGGATACGACGTATGTTCTTGAACTTTAAACTATGAAATGAAATTTGACATAACAACGACTTGTTCAAGTCATAAGGAACACGGAGAACGAAAAATCGTACATGGCTACGACTTATGTTCTTGAGCCTCATCGATAAAATAAAACTTTAAGCATAATAACGATTAAGAATCGTACCTTTTATTATTGCAAGCTTTAACTATTTCTTTGCAATTGATTCTTGTCTCACAAGAACTCTCTCTATATTTGCTCTTTAGCTTTCAAAAATGGTAAAGAACTAATGAACTTAAGCCTTCTATTTATAGGAAAACCAAGGGTCGGGGTAGTTTGGTCATTAGTTTAAAAGCTAAGGGCATTTTAGTCATTTCGCACATTATTTAATTAACAAAACTAGAATAATATCTAAATATTTTCCAAGCCAAGCTTCTAGAAGCTTCCCGAGCTGTTTTGTCATTATTTCTTCCGATTTCGGTATATCGGATAAATCGCGTGCGATTAATTTAAAATATTTCGCATTAGTAATATAAGTTTTAATTACTTATACGTATTTTATTCATAAAATACATCATATAGTATTAATATGATGTCTCGTCTGACCCTCAAAGTTTTTCTTGAATTAATCTCGGATAACCTTCCGTGTATTTTTCTCAAATACACCTACCGGGCGACGCGATTGATAAATTTCTTTCATTCTAGACACTAATTATGATTGAATAATATAATTAGGTATTAATCTGATAAATTTGATTATTCAAATTTAATGTTAACCTATCTCATGATCCGTTTGATGAAAACAATACGGATGAATTAGCAGTTAATTATATAACAGTCTGATTCCAACTAATTTGGTTAACTTCTACTGAATTAAAAATTTGATATTACTGAGTTTTGTTCCGAATGAACACTTTTCTGTAAAGTGAAAAGTCCAAAAGACTTGGCACGTTTTTCGGTGAATAGTGTTTTTACGACCATTTCTCAGAAAATGGTTAAAAGACCAAAAAGTCAAAAATAATATTTATTTTTGTCTTTTCCCTATTTTGTCTTATTCCCGCCACACTTTTCGAGAAAAAAATTTATTGCTTATTACGCACCGGTGTTGCATACAAACACTGTATCCATCAACGGTTTGATAAAAAACGGAAAGCGTTTTCGTTTGAAGAGCGATTTACGTTTTATTTATGGAAAAATATCAATGACTCCCTGGTATCTATTCCCCGTATAAATGCTATATCGTGAAATAGAAAAAGTCCAAACGTTGAAAAGAACGTTCAAAAAGACGACAAACGTTTTCTCGTAAATCGTGTCTTTTTCGTCTTTTTCCCAAGAAAATTTTATTGATTCCCTGGCATCTAAACTTCATATTATCACTATGTCGTGAAATACAAGAAGTCCTACAGATGAAAGAAACGATCAAACGAATGAAAAACGTTTCTTCGTGAATAGTGCTTTTTACACGTTTTTCGAGAAAAACTTTTACTGACTATTACGTGTTTTTAAAGTGTGGGAAGGTTGAATCTTGAAACAGAATGTCAATTTAACCTTCACATTTTGCTCAAGGGCCTAGGTTATTTTCTAGGGTTTAGGTTTTAACTCTTTTTCCAATTTAGGTTTTTGCCCTAAATTGACTTCTGATTTTTAATAAGTGTTAAGGTTAACTACTTGAACCAAAACACAAAATCCTACACATAGATAATTCACATAACTCATTTAAAAGCTCAATTCAAGCTTTACTAATCACATAACACATAGTTTAGGTTAAAGAATTTAACCTCTTAGTTGTATACGATCGTAATTTCGAGTCGTATATATTCTTTAAGATAGCTCAAGGTATGCTTGAGCAATCGATCTTAGGTTTTGAATTGACAACATTGCTTAGATCTTGTTAGATCACTTTTGAAATATTTGGGATATTACACCCGAACTCCCTCCGGTGTTCTTCTTCTTCGGACAATCTTTAAATTGATGGTCCATGGCCCCGCAGGCGAAACAACCCTTCCTCTTCGGTGTGGGACAATTAGGAGCGATGTGCCCCTCTTGCCCACAGTTATAGCAGACATTCTTTCCTTTCATGCACTCCCCAGAGTGGTTCTTCCCGCACTGACTGCATTTACTGGCTTTTCTTGATTCACTTCCCTGGGGTGTCCCCGAACTGCTGTTGTTATTCCATTTGCGTTTGTTCGAGTTACTGCCCCCGCTGCTACCCTCTCGGTTTCCTCCTTCGTTTTTCTTTTTGTTTCGTTCTTGGTTGTGCTTATTCAAAGCTTCATTTCCACCCTCAGCTATGATAGCTTTCTCCAGCAGTGTTGCAAAATTTGTGATCTGGAGAACAGCTACCCGACTGTAAACCCATGGTTTCAGCCCCTGTTCGAATCGTCTGGCGCGTCTCGCCTCAGTGTCCACCTGATGTGTGGCAAATCTCGCCAATTCATTGAACTTGGCGGCATATTCGGATACCGACATGTTACCTTGCTTCAGCTCTAGGAATTTAATTTCCATCCTAGCCTTTGTACTCTCTGGAAAGTAGTTTTCCAGGAATACTTCCTTGAATCGCGCCCAGGCGATTGTTCCCTCCCCCGCTCTACTTTTATTGGCCTTCCACCAGTGGCTGGCCTCCCCTTTCATCATGAAGGTAGCAAATGAGGTCATTTGCTCCTCCGCTACTCGTGCGACCTCGAAGACTTTTTCCATCTCCTCTATCCAGGTATGTGCTTCTATAGGATCCGTGGTCCCTTTGAACTCGGGTGGTCCTATTAATTTGAAATCCTTAAAGGTTGCTAGTGGAGCGGCAGGGTTTGTTGCTCCAGTAGCCTCTGCGGTGCGTCCGCGAAATGCTCCCATTAGCATTTCTACGAACTCTTGGACAGGGTTGGGTGGTACCCCTCCGGCATTGACTGACTCTTCGACTGGTGGTGGGGGTAGTCGTTGGTTTCTTCTCTGTGGCGGCATTTTCTGTATAAAAAAAATTTAATTTATTAAAGTTGTTTCAATCTTTTTACTTTCGTTTTGTAGCTTAAGTAATTTAAACTAAAGCACAATAATCATCTTGACACATATAAACATAAACGGAAATGCATTTATATTCATATGCTAAAACACAGTGCGTAGCACTTTTACATCATGAGCATACTGCTATAAACGCTGCTAATCCCGATAGTTAAAACAAAAGACGGGATCTACCATATCCCACAACTTCATAGAGTTGGGATTTACAACATACTAACCCTCTATCAAAACAAAAGTTGGGTTTCTACTGCATCTATGTACATGCAACATAAATAAAGAAAATACAACTAACGGTGCATCCCTCGACGAACCGCATCGTCGTACTCCTCATCTCCAATGGCCCTGACCACACCCCTACTAATGGTGTGCCAGGTCTGGCCCTCCTCGGCAGGGTAGTAGTGCACCCTACTCTGGATCCTACCAACTGATGAGCGATAGACGTAACTGAGTCTATCTATCCTCACCTTCTTCTCCCTAACCTTCTCTTCCAGCTCCATCATCTGCCCGTGAGCTGCATCACGCTGAAACTCCATATCTAACCTCGCCTCAACGGCCTGCTGCATCTAGCCCCTCATGGCCTCCCTTTCTGCCTGTGTCTGCTGAATCTTCAGCTCAGCGGCTACTAACTTGGCCTCCATCTCGGTCATCCTCGCCTTCAGCTCTATGTTCTCGCCAGAGAACATATAAGCTATATCTTTGTACTGTTGCTCTGTCTGCTGGTGGATCTGGTTCTGCTCCTCAAGGTGCTGAACCCTCTCCTCTAGCTCATCGTTAGCCGTAGTGAGAGTATCGATGATGTCACTGGCGACAGTGCCCATGCCATCAATATACTCCGCTGGCTCCTCATCCTCATCATCATCAGTATCAGCCTCCTCCTCACTGTACTGCCCGATAACTCCGCCCCAGACAGCGTCCTCTCTATCTCCCTCTTCGGGATCCGTCTCTGGCTCCTCGACAGGTGCAGCCACCCGTGGCTGTACTGTATCCATATGGATATCAGTAAAAATCACCTCCTCTACAGCAGTGCTCGTCTGTCCTATCTCTGCCATCCTACAATAACATAAATAACACATGTTAGTACAGCAATAAAATATATTCATTGATGAAATGAAATTATATTTTATCATGTACATCTCGGCTCGATAGATTTTCTCAATCCATCTCCAAAAATACTCAACATGATGAATCTCCCTGATTCATCTCCTAACGCACTCGATAAGAGTTTAGTACTAAGGTTATAACCTAGGTTTCGCAATCCTAGCGTTTCTAACCTACAGCTTTGATACCAACCTGTGACGACCCCAAATCCGGGTTCTTTAACCTCGGGTTTGGTTCTCACTGTACAATACTAAACAATAATGAAATACATAAATTGTATTCAACTTCGCGGAATAATATAAAAGGTTCCTTAATCAAAAGGCTACACTTTCCAAGGTCTATTACCTTAATCTTATCATTACATATCTTAAGGGAAATACAAAAGATTTACAACAGTAATTACATAACAGTAAATTAAACTAGCATGCGATTACTTAAAACTAAGCATTCGCTTTCCCTTTGCCTTTGTCCGATTTAGAGCTTTCGGGAATGGCTGAAATATAGTCATGATATAGCAAGAATGAGCAACTAAATGGCTCAGCAAGTTATAAACAATAATCATACGATATATCATGATGAAGGGAAATAACTTCCAGGTTTCAACAATAGCAATTGTGAAAGGTAACAAGAATCAATGTTCAATAAAAGAAGGAATTAACTCTTTACTGCTGAGTGGTCTTTAAGGACCTTGAACTGCTACTAAGGTAAAACAGACATACAATATCTGACTCCTTGTTAAAAATAACGGGACACTTGAGGGGATCAGTCCTCTCATGTCCTATGTATATGCATCACATTTAGTTTTCTTGCGCGCTGTCGGGTCTCCGACAAATAAAAATCCCCTTTAACTAGGGTTGTTCTATCTCAGTCTTACTGTAAGAATCCGCACCAGCCAATGGTTTGGATAAGCTTTTATAATATTCAACTAAATGAATTTAACATGCATTTGTCTAGCCGAAACAATTAGCTTAGACGTTCTTAAACAGTTTGCAAAAGCACTATGTGTGAATACAATAATCAATAACAATGTGAAGTAATTTTCGATAATTAATTCACTCAAAGGTCTATCAAATATCTACGAGTGTAGATACTTGCTCAACAATAATTGAATTGCTCAAAGTAATTAAAGTTGAAAAATAATTGCAACAATAAGTACAAGTTAAGGGTAGAAGACTTGCAATAAGAATTACAAGTTAAAGTTAGAAAACTTGCCTCGTGCGTCGTCTACTGCTAATCAAATTAATCTAACAATCCTTGAACGGACCTAACAATTAAATCAATTTGATCTTAAATTAGTATCATATACTTGTAAGTATAATGACCTTTATAAACCTTACGAATCCACATAATTGATTAATTATGGGTAATTAAACACTTAGGAAATATTATCATTATTTGATAATATTTCAAACACAAAGAACTTATATTACTTGTTTAATATAGTTCAAAATAAATATCTAATATTATTAATCATTTAATAATATTTTATTGAGTATCTAATATTATTAATCATTTAATAATATTTTATTCATTACCTAATATTATTAATCATTTAATAATATTTTATTAAGTAGCTAATATTATTAATCCTTTAATAATATTTTATTAAGTTTCTAATATTATTAATCATTTAATAATATTTTATTAATTATCTAATATTATTCATCATTTAATAATATTTTATTAAGTTTCTAATATTATTAATCATTTAATAATATTTTATTAAGTATCTAATATTATTAATCATTTAATAATACTTTATTAATTATTTAATATTATTAATTATTTAATAATATTTTAATATATATCTAATATTATTATTCCTTTAATAATATTTTATTGATTATCTAATATTATTAATCATTTAATAATATTTTATTGACTTTATAATATTATTATACACTTAATAATATTTTAATAATTTTCTAATATTATTATTTATTTAATAATATTTTATTACCTTTATTATATTATTATTTCAATAATAATATTTATACACCTTTAAATCAATAAATCAATTATATATATATTTAAAAATATATTTATTAAGTCCAAAAATACTAAAATGATTTCTGGAACATTTTTCATTTTCTGACCCGAACCAGACCCGGTCCGACCCGACCCGGTTCGAGTTTTTATTTTTTTTCCAAAACAGTGGACTGCGCCCCGACGCAGTGTTTTGTTCTACACACTGCGCCCCGGCGCTGACTCACAGAATGCAAACCCTAATTTTGATTTCTTGACAGTTTTGATACCCTTTAATCAAACCTTGATTAAATGAAATCTACACATCCAAATCACACCAAATCAGTGTTGATGTGTTCCTAACTTAATGTTTTACAATATTCCATGGTTCGATCGTCTTTTTGAAAACGTTTTACACGAAATTTACGGATCGAACCACATAGGGTTGAAAAACGACATCCTTTTTGATAAAAGCTATAACTTCTTTGTTATTCATTATTTTTGAAAACTTCCAAAAGGTTTTATCTTTAAAACTCATAGATCTAGCTTTCTAGCCATAAAAATCCAATTTTGGATTTTTACATTTCAAAATACAACATCAAACATAGCATGCATGGTTAGGGTTTACCGGTAAAATTGTGTTACACATATTCCTTTAACTTCTATGCATTTCTAACCTACCAAATCATGTTATAAACACATAGATCTATGAATATACATATATATTACATAGTTAAATACATCTAGATTGTCAAAATGAGTTTTGATCGGTTAAAAATAGATTTTTAACCGATCAAAAGCTTTCTAGACTACAAAAATAAAATGAGAAGGTTTTTAGAGAACTTTTAAACCTTAGTGATTTGCTTGCTCTCCTTCTCCTCCTACCAAAGTAAGTTATGAAGCTTGAGGACATCCACCAAGATCTTACTTAGCTTTTTCACTCAACACTTGTGTGTATTCTCTCTTTAGCTCACAAAGGTTCTCTCTCTTTTCTCTAGAAAAGTCTAGCAAATGAACTAACAACCTTAGACCCAATGTGGAGTCTCTTATTTATAGCCAACCACTAATCTAGCATTAACTCACTAATTCTCCCATGTTGGTCAAATTAAGTGCTAAACTAGCTTACTATTTCATGGATTGACTAGTTGATTGACTAGGTGATTGACTAGAGTGGTTGAGCAACTTATGACATGGCTTGATTTTGAAGCAACATGAAGCTCACAAGCCACCCCCAAGGGGCCCCACATTGGCCGGCCAAATGGCCCTTTATTGGCCATTTTTCCTTTTGTTTTTATTGCTTAAATGTTCAATTATACACACACACACACACACACACACACACACACACACACACATATATATATATATATATATATATATATATATATATATATATATATATATATACGGGTTCAATTGTTGATCAATTTTGACTTTCTATTGGGCTTCATGTTGGACTTAGGAAATTAATATATTGGGCTCATCCATTGAATTGGTTTGGGCTCAATTTAATTAACACATTGGGCTAGCATTTAAATAACTATGCTACATTTAATTAAATCAAGCATTGGGCTTGTTTAATTAATTACATGGGCTAGTAATTAAATTAATTACATGGGCTACTAGGTTAATATCTTTAACCTAGTTTATCAACTTATTTGGGTTTAAAATATAATCCAATTAGATTTGCTTTAATGAATTATACACTTTGCTTTAATCCTTTAAATAAATATACAAGCACATAAGTACATTTATTTAATTATCTAATGCACAATTGATTAATGAGAAAAATTTAAATTCATTGCTAAATATTTATTAAGTATATTTACAATGACTAATGAAATTCGTGGTCATTACAACAACAATCCTATCACTCTCGCATTGAAAACAATGCGTACAACGCACACAAGTCTTCATTTGAGGAAACTTGTTATTCGTTTCGTTATTTCCTCAAAATTTGCAAACAAATCGGTGATTAAGAGTCATATTACATCGTTATACATCGGTTAGCCCCAAAATGAGCAATCCTATCACTCTCGCATTGAAAACAATGCGTACAACGCACACAAGTCTTCATTTGAGGAAACTTGCTATTCGTTTCATTATTAGCTCAAAATTTGCAAACTAATAGGTGATTAAGTGTCATATTACTTCATTATACATCGGTTAGCCCCAAAAGGAGCAATCCTATCACTCTTGTAATATCCCAGATATTTTCAAAATTTTATATAAGATCTTAATTAATTTAATTAAAGGTTAATGTTTAAAACCTAGAATTTGAGAAGTAAGATGTGTAGAAAATGGGTAAACATTTTTTTTAACATAATTGATTTGGTAGAAATTAAATGTAAGAATATTTTTAATGATGCATGTAAAGAATTTATTAATAAAATAAATTCAATTGAGAAGTGAAGGTGATTATATGAATACATATATATACCTAAAGTGTGCTTGTTAGCCAAATAAAAAGATGAGTAATTAATACTCAACAAAACTAATAAAGTAATTAGTTTTAATATAAAGTAAGAAGGAATGTTGTAAAATATAATTAATTAGGTTAATTATATTAGTTATGAGTCCAAGTAATTTAATTACTACTAGTGGACTAGCCCAAAAAGGGTTATATGTGTTAGCCCAATATGGGAATACTTGCATGAAGGCGGGTAATTAAATAATAAGCCCAAATGTTATGTTGATTAATAGTCCAAGAGGTAATTAATATAAGTCCAATTAAATTATGTTGGCACGTATTGTATATAATGTGGTGGTAGCCCAATTAAATTAATTACCTAGCCCAAGTTATAAAGATGTGTGAGTTGTGTTGGGTGGCCTAAATAATTAAATAAGGGAGCCCAATGCAAAATAAACTAGTAGCCCACATATTGAGTCCAAATTTAAAAGTCAAATGTTGGTCAATATGTTGGGAGAATAAATTCAAGTATTGTTAAGTGTAGAGAATTAACTAATGTAGGGTCAATTGAATAACCCTAGTTGGTAAACAAGAGAGAGTATTAACCAAACATTGGTTAATTGCTAGGTGAATGAATGTGATGATGAGAATTAACTATGGATGAGTTAATTGAGTAACCCTAGGTAGTAAATAAATTAAAGATTTAACTATGCATGGGTTAGTTGTAGAAAGAATATTATATATACAATTATGTATGTATATAATTCACCAAGATAGAATTGGTAGGTAACCATGGGTTGCATGTTGTAGAGAATTAACCATACCTTGGTTAATGGTTAGTAAAAATTGCAAGTATTATATATATATATATATATATATATATATATATATATATATATATATATATATATATATATATATATATATATATATATATATAAAATAAAAATAAAGGAAAAATGGTGGAGTGTTGACCAAACATGGGGTCCCACTTGGAGATTGAGTAAAAATGTATATTGCTTATATTCAATTTAAATTGGTCAATTCAAGCTTTGATGTGATTTAAATAAAAGGTTATTAGTGAATATGTAGAAGTATATATATTGTATGTATATGAAATGGTAGAGAGTTAACCAATGTTGGTTAAATGAATTAACCGATGGATGGTTCACCAACCCTAGTCAATGAAGATGGTCAATTCTTATGAATTTGTGTTGTAGAGAACTAACCATTGTTGGGTTACTTGTTAACCCTAAGTGGTAATAAAAATAAAACATTAACCAATGCTAGAGTTAAGTGTTAGTAATTATATAAATATATTGAATATATATGTATAATTGATTGTAGAGAATTAACCCTACTTGGGTTATTTGGTGGAAGATGTGAGTATGTTTAATTGATGAGTTTAGACCATGGTTGGGTGAGTGAACCAACCTAGGTCATTTTAATGTAGAGAATTAACCACATTGTGGTTAGTTGTTGTGAGATATATAAATAAGATGAGCCCTAACTAAGGTTGAGTTTTAAGTGACCAAGGTTAAGTGTAGTACTTTAACCATAGGTCTTATGAGAGTTAACCACATGTGGGTTAAGTGTTGGGTGAATTGCTCACCAACTACCCAACCACCCTAGTCAATCAAAATTGTCATTCATGGTGGTCAATCACCAAGTCCATCAAGTAGTCATTCACTAAAATAGTAAGCATGGATTAACCCTTTAATTCACCTATGTTAGTTGATTAGTGGATGATAAGTGAGGTTAGTTGAGTCCTATAAATAGAACTCATTACCAAGGCTTGGAAAAGTTTGGTCATTGGTTCATTTTACTAAGTTATAGAGAGAGGTTCTAGAGAGAAGGGAGAGCACATTTGAGAGATTCATCTATGTTCTCCAAAGTGTTAGTGAATATTGGTAAGAAGAAGGTTAAGTCATCAAGAAGGATAGCTATTTTGGGTAGATCAAGAAGATCAAGAAGAAGAACATTCAAATCCAAGAGGTTGAAAAGTGTTCTAACTCTTCCTTAGTGCATTTTTATAATTTATATAAGTTTTAAACGGTCAAAATATATTTTTAACCGATCAAAAGTTATTTTGATGATCTAGAAGTCTAAATCTATTATATATAGGTAGATTCATGGTTTGATAGGTTTAAATCATATATTGGTATGAGTGGTATGCAAATAAATGGAAGAAAATTCCATATTGTGATTACCGGTAAAACCCTAAGTGGTTCGATCTTTAAATTTCGTGTCAAACATTTTTAAAAATATGATTGAACCATGAAATATTGTAAAAGAAGAAGTTAGGAAGACAACAACACTAAGTTGGTGTCAATTGGATGTGTAGAGTTTATTTTATTCAAGTTTGAACCTTTAAAATCAAGGATTTGTGATTTTAGTTTTTACTTTATCCTTGTGAGCAGTTTTTGGTCTAGTTACGTTTAGAATTTGGATTTGTGATCTAAAGGGAAGTTGTAGAGGGGGAAATTCTGATGAGAATGGACTCAAGAATCACCCCAAAATGTTTTAAAATGAAGAAGTTATGGCTGTCGGAGGGTCGGAGGGTCGAGCAGTCAAACAGTTGACTTTCGGACAAAATGGCTGACGCAGCCGCGTCAGGACTGACGCAACTGCGTCAGAACAATCTGCTTAGCATATTTTTGGTGCTCCGGTCCGAGTCGGGTCGGGTTGGTCCGGATCGAGTTTTCTTTGAAAAATTAAGTTGAAATAAGTGTAAAATGAATGTGTTTGGTTATTAAACCAATATATATGAAATCCATTAATCATTAATTGGTAATTAAATGTTTAAAATAAAGACTAAAGTTAACACAATTAAAAAGTTAACTATTGGTATTATTTAATGTGTATTTAAAATATTATTAAATGATTAATAATATTAGTATATGATTAAAAAGTTATTGAATGATGAATAACCTTTGTAAATGATTAAAATATTATTACATGGTTAATAATATTAATAAGAGATTAAAATATTATTAAATGGTTAATAATATTAATAAGTGGTTAAAATATTATTAAATGGTTAATAATATTAATGAGAGATTAAAATATTATTAAATGGTTAATAATATTAATGAGTGATTAAAATATTATGAAATTATTAATAATATTAATGAGTGATTAAAATATTATTAAATGGTTAATAATATTAATGATTGATTAAAATATTATTAAATGGTTAATAATATTAATGAGTGATTAAAATATTATTAAATGATTAATAATATTAATAAGTGATTAAAATATTATTAAATGATTAATAATATTAATACGTGAGTAAAATATTATTAAATGGTTAATAATATTAATAAGTGATTAAAATATTATTAAATGGTTAATAATATTAATAAGGAATTAAAATAATATTAAATAATTAATAATATTAATAAGTTGGTTAAGTTTACCGACATGTCCAACTAGGTTTGTTGGGCTAGGATTTTTGTCCGGAACTTAAGGGTTCGTTTATCGGACAACTAAAGAGTTAATAATTTGAAGTTAAGGTCTTAAGTTAAGACTAATTAAAAGTCCTGGTAGCTAATGATTATGTCAATTTGTTATATAAATTGTAGGTTGAGCAAATGACGCAAATAGGCGTAAATGGTAGAAACGACCAGGCAAGTTTTTCAGAACTTGCTCCTATGTGCATTAACATGCTACAATTTGATGTTATATTATTAATATGAAGATATTTTGATGATATTTGTGATATATGAATAACATGAGATATGGTTACATGTGAAATATGTACCGATATGAAGCATGATTTGTTATATGCTAGTTGTTTATTGTATGTGATGCATAAGAAGTATGAATCATTCATAAAATGAAATGCATGATATAAGAATAAAATGCAGAGCATATATAACATGTGAAGCATGTAATGTGTTATGTGTAACTGTTGAACTTGCTGAGCCGTCGTGCTCACTCTTGCCTAAACCAATATTTTCAGATAGTGCAAGTTAGTTGAAGTTCTCGATAAAGATCAAGGAACAGGAAAGCATTATACTTTCACTAAAGATATAAATGTCTATTGTAGATATCAGTCCGAATTGGACAGGTAAATGATTATGTAGTGTAATACTTAGTTGGTATATTATATGAGTGTTAAATACTCAATTTGATTGTAATAGAATGTCGTATCATGTATGATATTGAGACATACTAGAAATGTATAAAGATTGCGATTCTGGAATAGAAAGAGAAGTTGTAAAATTGTAAATAAATGATTATTTAGCAATTATAATATTGTTGTAATTCATGAACAATAAGGAAAAGGTAGTACTCGTGTTGAACCGGATCCGAGGTTAAAGTAACCCGGATTTGGGGTCGTCACAAGTTGGTATCAGAGCTGATAGGTTAAAAACCTTAGGTAAGAGTACCTTAGGCTATAACCGTAGTATAAGATAAGTAAAATGGTAAAGTAATAAACTCAGGTAGAGTTTAAGTAATAAAAGATGAATTTGGAAAATTCATATATAGAAGATTATCCAATGATGGATTGGAGAAGATATAAGAGAAATAAAAAGGGTCATGTTGTACCTAATTTGAAGAAATGATAGAAGATATCTTATAATAAGATTTTGAAAAGCATAAAGAAAATGCTAATAATGTCATGAAATGATCTAGGGAGATGAACTCGTAATGAGGCAGATGTGCTAAAATATGAATGGAGAGAATTCGTATTCAGTTAAGAAAAATTAGTGGTTTGTGGGTTTTTAATTGAGTACTCATATTAGTGGCTGAGTTGTACGATTCCTTGTATGGGCAGGGAATTTGTGCTTGGTTTTAGAATCGCTTAGCTTCCTATATTAATATAGTGGTTGAGTTGAACGAACCCTTGTATGGGCGGGGGCTATGATATGGCAGCGAACCAATTTGGGAGATGCTGCTGCGAAACTTGCACGATCAGTGTGTATCGTAGAATAAACGTATGCACTGATGGCAGGTGTTCCTTACAGTGTTGAAGAGTTGAGAAACTGATGTATTTGTTCTTGGTTTAACGACCGCTTAACTTTCTATATTGATTAGTGGTCGAGTTGACCAATTTCTTGTATGGGCAGGAGATTGTGTTTGGTTTGACAACCACTTAGCTTCCTATAGTGATAATCAATTGAAACCTGATGACGCGTTATTCGTTATATGTATGTTGAGAAGGTGATTCTTTTCTCATGTGTATAACAGATAGGTAGAGAATGTTAAGATAAGTTCGTGTTCTGAGAACCGACACGTATGGTAAGTTTGTGACTCATAATCGTATGGTGGAACCCCTCAGCGAATGGGCGACTTTGGCCTGACCAGGACAAGCTCCTCAAACCATATGATTGTGGTAAGTTCCTGAGCCCAAATACGTGGTAAGTTTGATGAACAATGAGTATGGGTAGAGTTAAGTAGCAAGATTAAAGCTATACTAGATATAGTTATTAAGCTGGAAAAGAATGTAGAGCAAAAATTTGAGGTGTTTTGAGATTTTAGGATATTCCAAATCTTCTAGTTACGCTAGACTTTGAAATTCTTAAAATCGTGCTAAATTCGCACTGTTGTGCTTTTGAAAAGACAAATGAATTTTCTTGTTTTATTATTAAGTCACAGTAACACGAGGTGTGGAGAAGTCCATCGTTACTTGTGATGATATGATAAACGATGGAGTCATCAATGCAGAGTAACCTAGTGTTGGATGTATTTTTAAGCCCAATATGGTATGATGTAATATGACAAAGTCATAAAATGATTTTTTTTTGTATTTTGAAACGTTTAAAGAAGAGTCTATGCTAATTGTTTCGGCAAGACAGATTGATTTGAAAATATCAAAATGTATTTATAAAATAATCACACGCCATTAAAGCCATGGTGCGGAGATGAAAAAGACGGAATCCTCAACGCGCTGTTGCAACGGTGCGGTAGTATGAAGTCCTAAAAATGAATTTCAGTTATTTTAACTAATCTGAAATGATTTTCAGTTCGTAATATACAAACAGTCTAATGATGTGAGTCTATGTCATTTATTTTGACTGGACACTTTTGGTCAGAAATGACTCAAGTTTTATTTTCCAATCCAAATTATGCTGGAGCGGAATTTCGTAGTAAGTCTGAGGTGAACAACCCTATAATGGGGGAATTTCGTAGTAAGTCTGAGCTGATCACCTAGCGTACACCTATGAAATGTTTTCAGTATGTGTGATTGATAAACACTCTGTTTATAAGTATTTACAGGGATAAATACTATTTATTCGGAATTCAGTTAATTCCATGTTCACAGTCTTGATGACCCCTCAGCATATTATGAAAGTTTTAATGAATATTTTGATTTTCAATTTATTCTTCTGTAAGATATTGATTTTTAATTTATTCTTCTGCAAGATATTCCATTGTTCTGGAATTATGAGTTTAGAAGTATGAACTTCCTAGAAAAGGGTGGTCATAGAATTTGATGAGTAAAGAGTTATACTCAGAGATGAAAATTGGTAGAAATGTATATGAGATAATTTCGGGGACAAAATTTTTAGAAGAAGGGGTGAATGTAATGTCCCGGATATTTAAATGAATTAGAAATAAAATATTTAATATTTAATAAAGGTTGGAGTTTGATAACCTAGTAGTGATAGATAAATAGAGGTCCAAATTAAATTTAACGGACTAACTTAGATATGGTGATATCAAATTTTTTGATAAGTTAGCAAGTAAAGTGATAATTCAATAAACTTGACTAACAGCAAGTCTAATTAAATTAAGAGAATTAATTAGTGGAGTTATGTAATTATGCGACGTGGTTGCGTGTAAATTAAATATGTATTTATATGAATATATATATATATATACGTGCATATTTAGTAACATAATTTAATGGTTAAATAAATTATGGTAAATAAAGGGATTAATAGTTAATTAATCCGATTTGAATTAAAAGGTTTATTGTGGAATTAATTTATTCATTAATCAACAATTATGCACATTGTTGATAAATTATTTGTGAGGAATAATTATGTAAATTATATAATTATAAATTTTATAAAGTAGTTGAATTAATTAAGGGAGATTAGTAATTGTATATATGTACAACATTTAATTTCATATATATGTACATATACATAAAGGGATTAAATTAATTAAGTAATTTTAAATAGTAATATAATATATTAAATGAATATATTCTATAATTAAATAAATCATTGTAAATGATTTGTGAGAGTGAGAAATTTAATTATACAATTATTTGTGTAATATTAATTAAATAATTAAATAAATTATTTAAATAAGAAATTGAGTAAATATATTATTATTTCAATGTATTTTCGGGTAAATGGAATTATTTCCATAATTGATGAGAAATGAATTATTTAATGTAAATATATTAAATAATTTAATTTATGGAATAAATAATATATATTAAATTATATATTGTATTTATTTTAATTTCATAATTTATTGTGAAATTGTTTTCGAGGTAAGGTAATGTGTATAAATAATATATATAGATTATATATATTATTATTAGCGAACACACTCTAAAGTTTTAATATCAAAATAATTGATAAGTTTCCTATTAATTAAATATTCAATTAAATTGAATATAATGAGTGAATTAAATATAATAAATTAATTAATATGATTATTAATTAATGTAAATAATGCGAAATATTAATAATAATATTTATTAGTCCATCTAGTAATTTAATACTTATGGGTTAGAATATTTAATTATTTATTCAATCTAATTATTTATTTAATCATGGATTGAATAATTAATGTGTAAATTATTAAATTAGCCCAACATGGGTCAATTAGTAGCCCAAGTGAAGAATAATAAAATTTGATAAATTAGTAGCCCAAACAATTTAATAGAAGTCCAATTGGTATTTTAAATTAAAGCCCAATGATTGGCCCACTTGAAAAATACTTAATTAAACTATTAATTATTTAAAAAGTGAAATGTGACAATGAATTTGGGACAAATGATCCATCAGCCGACATGTTGGGAAGAGAGAGAAAAAGTGATGTTTTGATATTTTTTATTTTTCATTTAATTAATAAATGGTTGCTTGTTTTATTTTTTTTCAAGTACATGGACCATTCCTCTTTTCACCAACTAAGTCATGGGCTATTTTTCTTGTACAAGTATCCAAGTAGGAGCATCATGAATTATAGATATAATTTTTGTATCTAGGAATTTTGCAAGTATACTTGAAATTGTAGACATTACATTTCATTTATATTTTTTCCAAGTTCCAAAAGAGAGAGAGTTTGAGAGAAATAGCTTGGGAGAGTGAGTATTTTGAGAGAGAGCATGGAGAAGGTAGAGAAAGAGTTATTGGTTCATGTCTTTAACTTGCACAATCTATTTTGGAAGAAAAATGAAGATAGCCATTAAAATGAGGTAATGGTTATTTTAAATGTAGTTTATTTTTAAATTAAATAAATTATCATGTTAGTATAAACATGTTAATATAGTTAATAATGTGTAGTAGTAATATTTATGTCATGCTTGAGTTTAATATACTTGGTTTGTGTTTTGGTATAATTTATATGCTAAAAACATGTGTTTGGTGGTGTTAAATCAAGTCTCAAAATAATGACCAAAAATAAATTTTATAATATTTAGATTTAATGTTCTAATATTATAGAACATTAAATCATGAGAAAAACAAAGTTTGAATCACTCAAAATGGAGTTATATACAAAGAGTTATGATTTGTGGTAGTTTATGTGATGTAAAAAAAAATTTATAAAACTTTTTAATATTAAATCATGAAAAATTATATTTTCATGTTATAAATTGATATTAAGTGATTAGTAATTTTTGTGGATTTTTATTGAAGAGTTAAAGCTTACTTGAAGGTATAATTTTTATTAAAGTGGAGTATTAAGGTTACTGTTCACCTTCTGCGAGTGGGAGAAAAAAAAAAAAAAAAAAAAAAGCTGTCCGCGCAATGCGCGCCAGCCAATTTTCTAAAAAACCACGGAGCCAAACGACGCCGTTTGGCGTAGTAAAATTTTACTCCGCGAGCAATGCGCAGAGGCCAGTTCCGGTTCTCTCAAAACGGCACCGTTTTGGTCCGTTTCTTTGGTACGCACGCCATGCGCGGTAATAAGATTTTGGCGAAATTACGGGTTTGCCCCTCCGTTTGGTTTTTCGGCTTATTTACAGAATTGCCATTCTGGATAATTTTAATTAATTTAAATGTTTAAAAATTAATTTAAAATTATAACAAAAATAATAATAATACAAAAATGATATTTAGGTATTGAATATTATATTTTCCAAATATAATAAGTATTTAGGATTAATATTTAAATGTTGTAAATATTAATCTAGTTAGTTTAATATTATATTTTTCAAATATAATAAGTATTTAGGATTAATATTTAAATGTTGTAAATATTAATCTAGTTAGTTTAATATTATATTTTTTCAAATATAATAAATATTTAGGATTAATATTTAAATGTTTTAAATATTAATCTAGTTAGTTCAATATTATATCTTCTGAATTTATGATTAAATTAATTATTATTTAATTAATATTAAATAATAAACAAGGATGATAAATTAATTAATTATTATTTAATTACTATTAAATAATAATTAAAGACAACTAAGATTGATTACTTAATTATTTCTTATTTGATTAACTTTAAATAATAAATAAATTCAGTTAGTTATTATTTATTATTAAATAATAACTGATGATATTTGAGTATTTACTATATAATTGTATTATTTATTATTTAATTTACTTTAAATAATAAATGAATCTAGGTAGTTAGTTATTATTTATTATTAAATAATAACTAAAGATATTTGATTATTTTTAATATGATATAATTATTTATTATTTGATTAACTTTAAATAATAAATAAATCTAGTAAGTTATTATTTATTATTAAATAATAACTAAAGGTAGTTAATTACTTACTATTTAATTAATGATAAATAGTAATTCAATGAAATTAGATTTAATGAAATAAAGAAAATGTCTTTTAACTCTTTTGTTTAAACAATTATAATAAATTGTTTAATAGTTTAATAAGTGTTTAACACTTGAGAAAATTATTTTCTAACTTATTAAATTATTAACCTAATTTGATTGAGGGTCTATAAGGTTAATAATATCGTTTTGACTGATGTAAATTATGTGTTAGTACTTATGTGTGGTAGATAAGTTCCTTAGTGAGCGTATAGTTGTACAAATACGTCGTACTAATTATTAGACCAACTTTATTAATGTTAGGTCTTTCAAAGCCAGTTAGTTAAAGCTAGACATTAATTGTAGCTGAGCAGACAGGCAAGTTTCCTAAACCCTACTCAATTTATATTCGAGCAGGATATATTATTTTATTGTTCAAGTTCCTAACTCAAACTCAAGTTATTATGTTTCAAGCATGCTATGGTTTAATTCTGTATAATTATTCCACCTCTTTAAATTGTTGATTCGCACATAGTGTATGTTGCATGTGTTCATCAGGTATGAAAGGTTGATCACCTTCATTACCATAAGGTTCAGTTAAATTGTTCATGGTCATTATTGACACTCAACATTTATTTATTCATTCATTCAATTATTGAAATTATGACTCGTACTCTTTCACAATTATTATATTGTTGAAAATTCAAAAGCTTATTCTTTCTTTCAATCATGATATATCGTTATTATATTTAAACTTGCTGAGCAAAGTCGTTGCTCACTCTTGCTATATCATGATAACAAATTTCAGAATAATACGAATGTCCGATGAGAGACGGTGACAGAAGCAAAAGACAAGATTATAGTGTTATGCATGATAACTAAATTGTTATATGATGTAAGTAATTTTGTAAACCTTTTTATGAATCTAAAGGTATATATGTAAGTTAAGGTTATAAACCTTGGAAAATGTTGTAGAATAAACAATTTATGTTTATATATTTCGCATTAGTTATAGAACATGTATGAAGATGATGTATCGTGACGTACCAAGTCTGAGGTTCAAGGTACCCGGATTTGGGGTCGTTACAGATATAGTGATATCAAATTTTTTTATAAGTTAGCAAGTACAGTGATAATTCAATGAACTTGACTAATAGCAAGTCTAATTAAATTAAGAAAATTAATTAGTGGAGTTATGTAATTATGCGACGTGGTTGCATGTAAATTAAATATGTATCTATATGAATATATGTATGTGCATATTTAGTAACATAATTTAATGGTTAAATAAATTATGGTAAATAAAGGGATTAATATTTAATTAATCCGATTTGAATTAAAAAGTTTATTGTGGAATTAATTTAGTTAATATATTGATTATATTCATTAATCAATATTTATGCAAATTATTGATAAATTATTTGTGAGGAATAATTATATAAAGTGGTTGAATTAATTAAGTGAGAATAGTAATTGTATATATGTACAATATTTAATTTCATATATATATGTATATATATATATAAAGGGATTAAATTAATTGAGTAATTTTAAATAGTAATTGAATATATTAAATGAATATATTCTATAATTAAATAAATCATTGTAAATGATTTATGAGAGTGAGAAATTGAATTATACAATTATTTGTGTAATATTAATTAAATAATTTAATAAATTATTTAAATAAGAAATTGAGTAAATATATTATTATTTTAATGTATTTTCGGGTAAATGGAATTATTTCCATAATTGATGAGAAATAAATTATTTAATGTAAATGTATTAAATAATTTAATTTATGGTGTAAATAATATATATTAAATTATATATTGTATTTATTTTTAATTTCATAATTTATTGTGAAATTATTTTTGTGGTAAAGTAATGTGTATAAATAATATATATAGATTATATATATTATTATTAGCGAACACACTCTAAAGTTTTAATATCAAAATAATTGATAAGTTGTCATTAATTAAATATTCAATTAAATTGAATATAATGCGTGAATTAAATTTTATAAATTAATTAATATGATAATTAATTAATGTAAATAATGTAAAATATTATTAATAATATTATTAGTCCATTTAGTAATTTAATATTAATGGGTTAGAGTATTTAATTAATTAATCAATTCAATTATTATTTAATTATGGATTGGATAATTAATGTGTAACAAAATTTATAATTAATCATTTGGGTTATAATTAAATAGTCCAATGATAAATTAAATGGACTTGACTAATTAGTAACCCAAACATTTTAATAGGAGCCCAATTGGTATTTTAAATAAAGCCCAAAGCTTGAGCCCACTTGAAATTTAAATTGTTTAAACTATTATTTATTTAAAAAAAAAAAGTGAGATATGACAATTTTTTAGGACAAGATGATAGATGTTGCCGGCAAGAGGAGTTAAAGAGAGTGCAATGTTTACTTTTTATTATTTTTATTTTCATTTATTAAATTAAGGTTGCTTGTGTGGCTTTTTTTAGTCCATGAACCATACCTCTTTTCACCCACTTAGTCATTGGCTTAAATCTCTTGCACAAGTCTTCAACTACTCTCATGATGGTAATTTTAATAGATATAGATTTTATATCTATCTAAATTGTAAGTATACTTACAATTTAGGAGTTTTGTTATTCATTTTCTATCTTTCATCTTCTAAGTCTTGAGAGCAAAATATTGAGAGGATAAATATTTGAGAGAGATTTTGGGTGGAGCTTCAAGGAAGAAGAAGAAAGCATAAGTTAGTTCATGCCATTCACAACCTATTTTGGAAGAAAAATGAAAATATCCATTGAAACAAGGTAATGGTTATTTTAAATGTAGTTTATTTTTAAATTAAATAAACCAACATGTGAGTATAAACATGTTAATGTAGTTAATAATATGTAGTAGTAATATTTATGTCATGCTTGAGTTTAATATGCTTTGTTTGTATTTTGGTATAATTTATATGCTAAAAACATGTGTTTGGTGGTGTTAAATCAAGTCTCAAAATAATGTCCAAAAATAATTTTTATAGAATTTAGATTTAATGTTATAATATTATAGAACATTAAATTATGAGAAAAATAAAGTTTGAATCACTCAAAATGGAGTTATACATAAAACGTTATGATTTGTGGTAGTTTATGTGATGTAAAAATTTTTATAAATTTTTTTTAATATTAAATCATGAAAAATTAAATTTTCATGTTATAAATTGATATTAAGTGATTGATAATTTTTTTGGATTTTTAATGAGGAGTTAAAGTTTATTTGAAGGTATAATTTTTATTAAAGTGGGTACTGTAGCTAATCTGCTGGAAGAAAAAAAAAATGGCTGGCCGCGCAATGCGCGCCAGCGGTTTCCTCAAAAACGCGGTATAATACGACGCTTGAATTTGGGACAAGTTACGTATATATACACTAAAACTGAATCATGCAGCTGCTTTATCAATCTACTTATATATTATATACAATCGAAACTTTGTGTATTATATATATATAATCTCCAAAACCGGCAACTTGTTTACTTTATATATATATAAGTGCCGAAACAGTGGATGCTATATATATATATATACATGAAGAAATCCGAAACTGCACTTTTTCCAAATTCCGTAATTAACTTTCGGTATTAAAAAAAAATAATTTATGCAATAAATTATGCCCAATAAATTATTCTAAATACATACCCATACATATACGGAATCAAAACAATTAATAATTCGCATAAGTTTGGCTCTGATGCCACTGTTGGTTTGCAAAAATTATGGCATACATATAATCAAATTATATAAGCGCAACGGAAGCGAGAAAATCAGATTTTAAATTTTTTGTACAAACCAATAACCCGGATCTTTCTTATGCGACTATTATTAATTGAGGAAGGATAAAAGAATTTATACCTTTGTAGAACCAAGCTTCCACGGGTACAAGTTCATTTCCCTTTAATCCTTCACGTTCTTCTTCAAATTCACCGATTAGATTCCATAGATCAATGTTAGCTCTCCAAGTGTTGAGCCTCTAGAGGTGACCCACCAAGAGATCTATGAATTAAAGAAATGGATTATGGTTTCTCCAAACCATGGGTGGCTAGCCCTAATTCTCTCTCTCTCTCTCTAACTCTTAGATCTAGAGAATTATGGAGTACTCTCACTAATCTAATGAAAGAGTGTGTAACTTTGATCTATGATAAGACTCCTCTTATTTATAGATCTAGTCAACCCTCCTAAACTATTTAGGATTAGGGTTTTAATTTAATTCCCAATTTAATTAGGAACTAAATTAATTAATTACAATTCCTAAACCATTTAGGAACTTAATTATTTAATAATGAGAGTACTTCTTATTAATTAATTACTAAACCATTTAATAACTTAATTAATTATTATAATTATAATTTCTAAACTATTTAGGAACTTAATTATTTAATTAATAATATTACTACTTATTAATTAATTCCTAAACCATTTAGGAACTAAATAATACTAGTAGTAGTAGTAGTAGTAGTAGTAATAATAATAATAATAATAATAATAATAATAATAAGACTCCTCTTATTATTTATAATTAGTATTTCTAAAATACTAAATTATAAATATTAAGCTATTTAATTTAATCTATCACCATAGTATAAATTAAATATATACTTAATTTATTATTACAATTATGTCATCCACTTCTAAAATAAATATTACTCTTTTGCGGTGTGACCCTTTAGGTTCTCCATATTAAACCGGTTGTATAATAAATAAATTAGAACAATTCTAATTCATTTATTACGAATTAACTCTTTAATTCAGAATAAATAATTATTCCACAATAAGGGTAAGCCCCCTTAGCGATTAGTCGACTTTCCAGATAATATAGATTTCAACATTTAATCGTAAAAGAACCTTTCAGCAAATAGTTACCGTACAATTCAATCCTTCTACCACACAATGTCCCAATCAAATATAAGACACGGAATTTCTGTCAAGTCTTATTTATTTGATTATATGCATTTCAATTCACAAATACACAACTCTAGTTAATGTAAATTAGAAACTCCTTTCTAATTCCATTCAACCCTGGTCAGGGATTTCTGAGTTGTCACTTATTGAATCGCATAGGACATTCTCTCCCTTTACTGGAAGTGGTAGATTCTTTGTTGATCATTCATCTATCTCCATATGTACCTTATTATACCCAATCATATCATTTGATATACCAATAGGTCTTAAGGAATATGTCAAAGTATAACTTAGTACACACAAGATACTAAGATGATCTCAAGTCTAAGGATCACTTGTACGATTATCACATAAGGAATTCCTATTGACAGACGAGTAAAACTCCATTAGGTGTTCCTTGAGCGAGTCACGTTCAGTGAACTTATTCTCTAATAAGCACCTACATACTTGCTTTAGTCTCTCTACACAAATGATTATGAGATCAATCATCCTCTTCATAAGAGCAAGCATAGTATGTACCAATCTATCCGGATCTACTAATCCCCTTTTTAGTGATCCAACGATTAGGAACAATTTTAGTTTTGAGCTATTTTGAATTTAGATCTCATTAGCATGATCCTCATCATGGTTCTAGAAGCATTGCTCGAAAACTATGGGTTTATCCATTTGATTAATTCAAGTAATTAATCATGAATAAAGAAATGCCTTGATACTTTTATTAATAAATGAACAAGATTACAAAGTATATGCTTATCACATCAAATGTGATTGACTTGAGGGCATACTACTTTCAATCTCCCACTTGCACTAAAGCCAATCGCCCTTTGGTATCCCCATACCATTCTTCTCTAAGTGGCGTACAAATTGCTTAGTAAATGCTTTAGTTAATGAATCTGTAATGTTGTTCTAAGAGTCTACCATCTTTATGGTGTCGTCTCCTTTTCAATGATTCATCTAATCTTATAAAAGTGCCGCAACACATGTTTGAATTTCAGATGAGACCTAGGTTCCTTGGCGAATTAAACTCCTTTAATGTTAAGAACCATTATAAGTTCTGTAAAGAACTTGTTTAACCAAACAATCACCTTTGCAGCTTCACTTATAGTTATTTACTATGTCTTTGTCACTAAATCAACAACTCTTTGCTGTTTGGAACTTTTTCAACTCACTGCAGTACCGTTCATGGTAATCATATTACCTGAAACGGATATGTTGTTATCTTGGTTAGTCTGAACAAACTTGAGTTTGTTAAACCCTCTAGTTTTATATTAGACCCATCATTAGAAACTATTTTCTAATATTCTTCTCCAAAATTGAACTGATATCTGCTTATTATACATAAGCAATATCAAGTCTAATACATTTCAATGAATCAATGTACATCCCTTGGGTTAAGTCGAGCATCCTTTATGATCTATCTCTATAGACCTTTATCCTAAATAGAATGTTAGGACGCTTCTCCCAAGTCCTTAATGGAGAAGTTTTTAGACAACCACATCTTTACTGATTGTAGCATCGGTATGTCATTCCTTATTGATATTATATCAACATATAATACTAGGAATGTCACAGTGCTCCCACTAACCTTTGTACATACTTGGTTCATCCTTGTCTTTGATAAAATCAAACTCTTTTGATTGTCTCATCAAAAACGGATGTTCCATCTTCGAGAAACTTGCTCCAATCCATAATTGGATCGTTGTAACTTACATACTTGATTTGCTCCATCTATATGGAGACAAATTCTTTTGGTTGTATCATACATACATCCTTTTGTATAGTAAGCTGTAACTGCAAGTAAAATCCGAATGGATATATGCATTTTCACTAGTGAAAAATTTCATCTTAGTCAACTCATTGACCTTGTTTGAAATCTTTTTACCACTAGTTAGGTCTTATAGGTCTCCACCTAGCCATCTGCTTTAGTCTTTCTCCAAAGACCCATTTTGGATTTTATGGTCATCAGCCATTTCTCTTGAGTATCTAACTCTCATACCTCATCGTATATATCTGGATCATCATCCACTATGATGTGTACCTTATCATCATCATCTATGATGAATCCATACCATTCAGGTATCTTCAGTACTAAACCAGATTTACGACTTGGTTGTGGTACAATAGGTTTATCTACTTGTACAGATTCTGTAACGCCCCCAAAAATCCCCGCGCTTTCGATGCGGCGGACCTTGTGCGTTAATTTCATACATCTATCGACTTAACCAATGATCCCATAATCATATTGGTTGAAATAGTCTTATTTTAGACTATACATTAACAATTTCTCTTAACATTGTCCCTGGATCTTAACTTGATCTCAGTCTCATAAGTATACAAGTATCAACTTGTATTCCATCCGTATAAATGGATAAAACCATAAATAACGGTTTAATTTTAACCTTAGGATTTAAATATTCTATATACGTCCACTTGTAACGGTCTCATTCGTACTACAAGTATCAATATACAAAGATATCTCTTCATATCAATAATCCTACTTATATGGTATTCAGAATAATAATAACGAGTTATACCTGGGTCCGAGGAACCTTAACGATGGATTTGACCAGTCAACATCGCTTAGTTCTCTCTCAGATGTACAGTACTCACAAGTTATTTACCGATCCTCATCCAGATAAATAGATCATTATCAATACTATGTTAAATTTTAACAATTCTAGGTTATATCAAAATAAAGACATAACAACATTCTGATGATAATTATTTATATCATTCATTCAATATTCGGTTACATGTTTGTTTGTTCGTATTACAACAGTCATTATGACATATACAAATACAATCAATTTACATGAAAACCTAATCTATGCTGCATCTTTAAGTTCATGATCTTCTTAACGTTCATCTTTAATCTGCAAATAAGGTTTTATTCGCAAGAATGAGCACGACGGCTCAGCAAGTCTATCATACAGCACATACGCAGTTTATGCTTTCATATAAACTTTAACATGCATTGACTGAACATAATTCTCCATTTAATATCACATATAACTCACGTTCTAACAATTTATATCACATTGACACACAAAGTGTATAAATCATGTTCGTAAATCGTAAACATAAAACATAACAGTTAGAAGGCTTGTAAACATCATTTAAAGACTTCACATATCATCTATTGCATAATAACATGACATTACACATCTCATTTAACATTTTAACAATACTACACAAGTAGCACATAGCAAGAGTTAGAAGACTTGCCTTGAAACCATGTTAGGGTTTTCCCGGGAAATCGTTAAACGCCTACAAAAAGGGTTACGCAACCCCGAATGTTAGTTTATCAAATTTTCCTTTTGAATAAGTCTTAGAATAACTTAACTACACTATTTTCATAGGTGAAATTATTTGGAAAATTGGCTAACTCAAAAACTCATTTTTAAGCCAAATTTTCGGATTTGGGCAGATTGTTGGACTGCCAGACCCCGGCTCGGTTAAACGGCCATAACTTCTTCGTTTTAAAACATTTTTGAGTCGTTCAAAATTTCACGCGTTTGTAACTTCCGTACCTACAACTTTCATTCAGACCAAAGTTCGAGATTCCTTACTGATTTACACATATTTCCCAGTAATGGAACTGATCTAAAACTGATTCATATTTCTGACCTCTTTTACAGTGACAGCCATAACTTTGTCATACGAAAATATTTTTGAGTGATTCTTGAGTCTAAATTGCTTAGAATTTCATGAGCTACAACTTTCATTTAGGTTTCTAAGGCAGATTCAGACTTTAAATTTTCGGAAATTTGAAAAAAATATTCTGCGAGTATATTAAACTTATATTTCTTTGATCCGATTGGTAAAACATGATACCTCAAGCATTAATTTGCTAAGATAACATGTTCTGACACTCCGTATCACTTCATAACATAAAAATAACAAAATCATAAACCTACTTATATAAGATTTTATGACTTTTTCTCAAGAACACGAAGAACGAATCGAAGAACACGAAGAACACGAAGAACAAAGTTTCATCGTTCTTCGTTTCGACTACTAAAACTTGATGCCACAAGCATTATTTAGCAAGGCCATCATGTTTCATCATCCCATAACACTAAATTACCAAATCATAAACCTACTTATGTAAAAATTATGACTTTTGCTCAAGAACACACGAAGAACACGAAGAACGAAAAATCGTACATGGTAACGACTTATGTTCTTGAGCTTTTGGATTTCATACTTGAAATAATTTGAGCATTATAACTGCTTACATATGTGATTATAACACTTTATAATTGACAAAATTTGGTCATTATAACGACGTGTTTACTTAATTATAACAATTTATAATAATACTCCAGAACATACGAAGAACACGGAGAACGGATAAACCGTACATGGATACGACGTATGTTCTTGAACTTTAAACTATGAAATGAAATTTGACATAACAACGACTTGCTCAAGTCATAAGGAACACGGAGAACGAAAAATCGTACATGGCTACGACTTATGTTCTTGAGCCTCATCGATAAAATAAAACTTTAAGCATAATAACGATTAAGAATCGTACATTTTATTATTGCAAACTTTAACTATTTCTTTGCAATCGATTCTTGTCTCACAAGAACTCTCTCTATATTTGCTCTTTAGCTTTCAAAATGGTAAAGAACTAATGAACTTAAGCCTTCTATTTATAGGAAAACCAAGGGTCGGGGTAGTTTGGTCATTAGTTTAAAAGACCAAGGGCCTTTTAGTCTTTTCTCCCTAGCGCTTGCATCATCGCTTACATCACCCTTCTTCTAATTGGTCCATTCATTTTCACTTGGATTTAGTTCAAAACAAATCGTGCTAGTTCTTTTTCAGTTAGTGTAATCGTGCTAGTTCTCCCTAGTTTAGTTACACTAACGTAGTTACACATAACCTAGTTTGATTTCAACTAATTAATTAAATAGTATAATACATTAGTATTTATACGTATTTCTTCCGTATAATACATCGTATAATATTCGTATTCTACTGGTATGATACCTCGTATTATTCTCGTATTAATCTCGTATAATCTTTCGTATAATCCTCGTATTATACATTACAATATACTTTTATTATTCTTGTATTCCTTCCGTATTCGCTACGTATTCATCCCGTATACGTGAATAGTAATCTCCATAAATTATTTTGGGTAAAAATTTTATTGGTCAAAATGCATCTACTGTCAATAAAAATGCTATTCAGGAATGTGAATTTTCAAAATTCGGAAGAAAAATTTCCAAATGAATAGTGTTTTACACGCTTTTCGAGTAAAACTTTTATTGGCTAATTAATATCTATACTTCATATAAATGCTATTTCGTGAAATACGATATATCAAAATATCGAAAAGAACAGTCAAAAAGACGACAAATGTTTTCTCGTAAATCGTGACATTTTCGTCTTTTTCTCCAGAAAATTTTATTGGTTCTCTGGCATCTAAACCTCATATTATCACTATGTCGTGAAATACAAGAAGTCCTACAGATGAAAGAAACGATCAAACGAATGAAAAACGTTTCTTCGTGAATAGTGCTTTTACACGTTTTTCGAGAAAAAACTTTTATTGACTGTTACGTGTTTTCAAATCGTGGGAAGGTTGAATCATTAAACGGAATGTCAATTTGACCTTCACATTTTGCTTAAAGGCCTAGGTTATTTTCTAGGGTTTAGACCCTAGGGTTAGGGTTTAGGTTTTAACTTTTTTTCCAATTTAGGTTTTTGTTCTAAATTGACTTCTGATTTTTAATAAGTGTTAAGGTTAACTACTCAAACCAAAACACAAAATCCTACACATAGATAATTCATACAGCACATTTAAAAGCTCAATTCAAGCTTTACTAATCACATAACATATAGTTTAGGTTAAAGATTTTAACCTCTTAGTTGTATACGATCTTAGTTTCGAGTCGTATATATTCTTTCAGATAACTCAAGGTAAGCTTGAGAAATCCTTCTTTAGGTTTTGAATTGACAACCTTGCTTAGATCTTGTTAGATCACTTTTGAAATATTTGGGATATTACATTCAACCCAACTTACAGGAATTTCGTCCTCGAAATTAACTTTACAATTACTTTAGTCATTTAATATCATATTTATAAGTGCTATAAATATTCAGGATATTACAGATTCCTTCATTTTATCTGTAGTGTTTTGTGGTTCTTGAACTTCTTCAAGATCTATTTTACTCCCACTAACCCTTTAAGGAAAAACTCATTTTCCTATAAGGCAGCGTGTTTCAAACAAACATCTTTTAGTCAGTCGGATTATAGAAGTGATACCCTAAACTTTCTTTAGGATATCTCACAAGTTTACACTTATCAGATCTTGTCCCTAACTTATCTTTGTCAAACCTTTTAACATAAGCTGAACAATTTAAATCTTAACATGCTTAAGACTTGGTTTCCTCCCTATCCATGACTCATTGAAGTCTTAAGGATGGAATTTGAAGGTATCTTATTTAGTAGATATGCGATCGTTTCTAGAGCATAACCCTAGAAGGATACTGGAAGATCGTTAATACTCATTATGGATCATCACCATGTCCATACTGTGAGAATACCATTTCGCTTGAGATGATCTAGAAACTTACTGCTTAAGTATTCCCTTCTCGATCTAATCGAAGAACTTTAATACTTTTGACCTTTAGTTTCTATACTTCACTTTTGAATTCTTTGAACATTTCAAACGATTTGGATTTGTATTTCATCAAATACATATATCAAAATCTAGAATCATTAGTGAACGTAATGAATGAATACCCTCCTCTTGCATCTGTTGTCATAGGTCCCACACACGACTGTGTGTACCATCTCTAATAACTCTGCAACTCGCTCTCCATGTCCACTAAATGGAGATTTAGTCATTTTGTCCATGATACAAGATTCACAAGTTGTAATTTGATTCATAATCAAAAACTCTAAAGCCTATCTTTATACAACTTGTTTAGTCTTGTTTCATTAGCATGACCGAGTTAACAGTATTGCATGAAGGTATGATTCATAACATCTCTTTGCCTTTTAGTTTGTTCAAATTGAAATATTTTTCATATAAGTCAAGTATACAAAATCTATTAAGTAATCAGTCAGTTCTAAATAAAACATTATCATTATAAACAGAACAACGATTGTTCATTATTATAATGTTAAAAGAACATTCCTTGTCATCACATTGAACTGAAATAATGTTTCTAAGAACTGGAACATAGTAACAACTTACTAACTTAATAGGCTTGCCCGTAGGCAGTGCTAAATTATAAGTTCATATGGCTAATGCAGCAACCTTTACTTCATTCCCCAGCACATGATTACTTATCATTTATTTAGCTTTCTACTTCTGCTTAGTCTCTGCAACGACTTGCATATGTGAGACCACCATTCGGTATCTAATACCTAAGTAGAACTTGACTTATAGAAAGTTCTTTTTCATTATGAACAAATCTACATCTGTAGTTGAAGCTTCACTAAACTTCTTCTACTTAACTACTACAACTCTCTTGTAGTTGTTCTTCCAGTGTCCCAGCTTATCGCAATGAAAGCAAACTTCTTTTCCCTCGGGATCACTTTTATTTATGTCCTTTGTTTATCCTGTCTTTTGCTTTCTACTCTTTCTGACTCCTCAGAAATACATTTGGCCATCTTCCTCCGCTTAGAAGATTTATCTACGAGTAAGACTTGGTTTTTCTAGGAAGGAAAGTGACTCTCAACAGTCTTCAACATAGTAAGCAAATCAGTTAAACTGACTTCTAGCTTATTAATGTTTGAAGTTCACAACATATTGTGAATAGGAGTCAGTGAGTGACTGCAAGATCGAATCTTGACTCAACTCTCCATCCTTGACAAAACATGTTGTCCTAATTGATCAATCCAATTGATTATCTTTAGGACATGTGTCTTTTACTGTAGTGCCATTGGTTATTATAGATCGGAAGAGCTCCTTAGATATCTTATATGTAGTTGACCTACTTTGCTCACCATACAACTATTGAATGTGCAGCAATATAGTAGGTGCATCCATTTTCTCGTGTTGACGCTGTAACTCGATACTTATGGATGCGAGCATGATGCATTGAGCCACCTTTGCATCATCTTGCCATTTCATAAAATAGCAATCTCTTCCTCAGATGCTTAGTCTACAACGTTTGTAGGAATAGGCAAATTAAGGACATTTGCTAGCTTTTCAGCATTGAGAACTATTCTCAAATTTGTTTAATCAATCCGAACAATTCGGTTCGATTAATTGTTAGCATACATTATGCTATGCAGTGTTAGTGAATTAAACATAGCAATATTCTTTAAGTGAATTAATAACAACATTAACATGCATTCGTTTTATTAATTACCAAAATAAATTAGGTCTTTATTTAAAATGGTGTCTCCCACTATTTTCATCAAACTATATTACCCTCCTTATATAGTTCGGCAAATCTAGTTAAAGATTTGCTAATGAGAATAAAGATCCTATTTCAAATGTATATAGCCTTGTGTGACACAACAAACGATATATAAATAAATAGGTAGACAACTCTTGTCAA